>CAWUFW010008728.1:357500-855256 GCA_963921515.1 Calotriton arnoldi | reverse complement strand
AATGTGCTATACAACATATATTTACATAAATCAGTGTGTGATTTTTACAAAAAAGAAAATCTAATACATATACCACATCCAATACATATATCACAATTGTTATTCTCAATTTTAATCCTGAAACTCTTAAAGCGTCTATATTCAGTATCCCAAATCAATACAGGGAAACTATTATTTTAGAAATCTTCTCAGATTAAATTTTATTCATTATTCCTCAGTATTTTTATGTGCCGTGTGCCTGTGCCATGTGCCGACGCGTTTCGAGTCCTGGGAGTTGAATACCAGGAATCTCATCAGGGCTTTGAATTTTGACAGCAATGGTGGTTTCTGAGAATTCTTACTAATCTTCACCTTAAGGTATACGCTTCACCAAAGGACATTTAATCTCAATCACTAGGGATTCTTATCTTTGTCTTTTTATAAGGCAATTGCATCTAGTTTCCTTATATGCCGGGCATTTTCGCTATCGGCTTTTCAAACGCTACCTGGATCACCTCCTCTCTTGTAGCGGCGCTCGCTGATTTAGATTAACTTGCGTTCTCTATTCTCTGACTTGGTTGAACTGCAATTGCTTTCATCTCCTGATCCCTCTCTGCCTCCGTTTGGTCAGCACTTTTTAAGCACTTTTTAAGTTTTTCTAAGTTGTTCGCAAAATGAAGGCTAAACTTTTTTTGCCGACTTTTCTGAAGCTCAGGGTGTATGTAAAATACATTGAACTGTGATAATTTCAGCTGCATTTGCATATGTGTGTCTGTTAAAATTCTCAAAATAGCTGCATATAAAGCACACAATATAACCACGATTTGTTGGAACTTTTTAATAAGTGTTTAGTACTATCCTAAGGAATCCATTTAATCAATCTTTGAATTAAAAAAGATTGAGTTAAATTTCCCAAGGTTTAAGCCATATGGCTCGCAGGTTACATGGAGATGTTTAAAGTAGTCGCATTACTCATTCAACTATTTTCCAAGGATTGTAAATTGTAACCTGGTGATGACATAAGAATCTCTTCAATTACATCATTAACCCACTGAACTATCTTACATAAAACACAACGCTGTGGCCAACACATTGCATGCTGTGATCTGTAGCAGGCATATTAACGCAGTACTGTGCTTTTTATGTCTCGCAAGAAACAGCGCATGCACAGTCACTTATGGGGCATTTTGTTTACTTACAGGAGGCTTAGATCCCGCCCATTGCTTACCATTCATTGGCTTCATCGTCACTCGCATTCCCTTACTTGTCTTTGGTCATCGCAGCCTGGCTTCACTTCCTAGTTGTGTGTTTGTCTCTGCCCTTAAGCATGACCCAAGTACTGCTTCCTTGCCCAGTGCCCTTTCACTGCTCGTATGTTCAGAGCTACTTTTTCCTTTTACGTGCAGCACTCCACCTCTCCCACCACATCCAGCATTGCATTGTTGCCTGCCTCCTCCGGCATTATAGCTTGCCCAGTTGTTTATGATTGCCCCATCCCTCCTACCTTGTCCTGCATTGTTACTTGCCCCATTGCACAGGCAAGACCTATTGTCTTTGCCAATGCTTGTTTATTGTGTTTCAGACCTGCAACCAGAGCTGGCACACAGAACTCTGGTGGGCAATGCACATGTTTGAGAGATAGCTTACGGCTATTATACCCTGAAACGTGCTTCAAACACCTAGATCTATGCGGGTGCCTTAATCCCAGTATTTTAGTGAAGAGATCCTACCAGTACTCTCAGCACTGGCAAGGAAAAATAAAAGGGGGTTGAAACGAGTCCTTATTGGGCTCTCTTTTTCTGTCCTCTATTGCTCTACCAGCCAAAAAATCGATAAGAAGCTATCTGCAGAGCTCTCAAATTTCCCAGGTCCATTCGTGGGTTCATCCAGATTTTGGTTTTGCATTTAGTGCATTGTAGCCCTGATTTTACAATGGGCTAACCTGGACTACAGAATAAAAGACAAGCCCTGGATCGGGTGACCCACTCATGCAAGGACAAGTAAAGCTTTAGAGGTCTGCATCCAGAAGCCACTAAATAAAAGACGTGCTTGGAAGCAGTACCTGGGTAGTGATAGGGGGGACCAGGCTTACCAGTAGGACCAGGATAACCGGAGAATAAGGAGGACTAGGACCAAGAGGCCTAGGAGGAGAATAAACAGGACCGGGTGCACTGAGACCACTAGAATGAAGATGACAGGACTATGGGAGTGCAAAATTCTCTTAATTTGCTTTTGAATAGTGTTAGACCTGGCATCCTTGGCGTGGTTTCCCCTGACGTTTTACCTCTACCTCCTGTATTTTTGATGCTGTGCTGGATTTCGTTTTTGTTGGCTTAGATGCTTTGGGCACTTTGCAACTGCTGATCAGTGTCAAAGTGCAAGTGCTCCCTGTGTAAATTGTTATTATGATTGGTTATCCATGATTGGCATATTTGATTTGCTGATAAGCCCCTAGTAAAGTGCCCTGAGTGTGCCAGGGCCTGTAAATCAAATGCTACTAGTGGGTCTGCAGCACTATTTGTGCCACCCACATGAGCAGCCCTGAAAAGATGTCTCAGGCCTGCCACTGCAGTGCCTGTGTACAGTTTGTTAACTGCCATGTCGACCTTGCAAGTGCACCCACTTGCCAGGCCCTAACCTTCCATTTTCTTACATTTTAGTCACCCCTAAGGTAGGCCCAAGGTACCCCTGTGGGCAGGGTGCATTGTATGTGAGAGGTAGGACATGCCCTGGTGTGTCTGGCATGTCCTGATAGTGAACTACTGCCAATTTCGTTTTTCACTATTGCAAGGCTACCTGTTCGCATAGGATAGAATGGGAAGTTTGCTTACAACATCTTATAAACTTAACTACTCCTGGGAACAAGGTAGGAAAATAAAGTTTAGTATGCCTGAACTCAGAATGTTAAAATGCGTCTTTTAGTGAGGGTGATTCTTACATTCTGTGTTTGAAAATACCACTTTTAGAAAGTAGGTATTTTCTTGCTTAGCCATCCAGTGTGCCTCTGCCAGGATGTGTATTGATTGTCTGGCTTTGGAGTGACAGGGGCTGGGGATGTGCAGTGGCTCCAGAGAGTCCGGATGAGTCAGGGCTGGGCTGAATAGACCTGGGTTGCATTTAGAGTAGGGGGAGGATATTTCCTTTCACCTGAATGGGCCTGGTCTGCCTTCCACAATGCTGTCTCCACCCCCTGCCAGGAAGCTGCACCAGAGAGGACAGAACTGGTTTCGACTGAGCACAGGGCTTCTCTGCCACCGGAGAACAAAGGATTTTGTAGTATAAATATTGGGGACCAGACACCAGAACTTTAGATCATCCTTGGAATTCAAGAGGACCTTAAGCCAAGGAGAAGAGCTGGAGAGACTGAGGAGAAGTATTGCCCCTTTGCTGAGTGCTGTGTGGGGTTGGCATGCAGTTGCTGTGTGCTGTGTCTCCTGCTTGAAGGAGATCTCCAAGGGCCTGTGTGTGCTGGCCTCCTGCTCTGAAGTCTCAGGCACACAAAGACTTCATCCCCAGCTCCCTGAACTCTGCTGCTGTGAGTTCTGACCTGCCAGGAGGTGCCTGTGCCAGTATTGGACCTCTGGAGGTTGTTGCTGCTGTTTGGGAGCTGAAAGAGAGAAGGAACTTGAAGAACTACAAAAATGACACAACGCTCTTCTTGCAGCTGTTTTTCTGACGCATCTCCACGGCGCAAGAAGAATTTCCACGCATCGCACGTGCCACTACGAAAACCGACGCAGCACCTATCGCCGCTGCAAGAATCGACGCATCGAGGGGTCGCGGCTGAAGAAAACAATGCAGCACCGCTCGCCGCCTCATCGATTACCAACGCATCCCAGATTTCCATGCATCACCCCTGTGCGACAAGTTTTCCAGGCGCATCACCTGCGGACCGGAACCGTCACAAAGAATGGACGCAACACTTCCCCCTACTGACCGGATTCGACGCATCACTTCTCCTGCGTGCAGCAGAACTGTTACATCGCCTCCCCAAGGTCTCAGGAACTGACGCATCTCTTTGTTTTCGACGCTTCTTCACTCTGCAGCTGTTTGCCTTGTGAATTTTGACGCAACTACAGATACTTTGTGTAAAAGTCACGCATCCATAGTTTTCTATGGTACAAGTTCTTGAAACCTTTTGAAAGTCATATTTTTAACTGTGTATGTGGGAATGTTGTCGTTTTGGTCTTGTTAAGTTTAGATAAAGATATTTTATTTTTCTAAACTGGTGTGGTGTCCATTTGTAGTGTTTTCACTATGTCACTGTGAGTGTTGGTACAAATACTTAACACATTGCCTTTGGGATAAGCCTGTCTGCTCGTGCCAAGCTACCAAGGGGGTGAGCAGGGGTTATCTAAAGTGTGTATCCCCCTTACCCTGACTAGAAGCAAGGGTCCCGTATTTGAACAAAGGTACCTACCTCTGCCAACTACAGACACCCATTTCTAACAAACAGTTACATGAAATTACTTGTAATTACATGAAATGCAAATCTGTCATTTTGCACTATATTTCAGCATGAAATATTCTCATGTATCATTTATAGACATGGGGACACATTTTGTACTAAAAAAGTGAAAAAGACAAAAGCACTGTGAACAACAGTCACTCATGTTCTGTTGTTCATGTGCATTTGCAGTAAATTTTACCATGAACGATGTGCTCTCTGTAAAGTTTTACCGCTGATAGCACACAATTACACAATTATGGCAAAATTTCAGGAATTTTGCATAACAAGAGTAACAGGAAATTCTCAAAATGATGTGAATTATACCAGTGTCATTTAAATTTTGCCCCGCCAAGACCGGCCTAGACGACAAGCGTGACCAAGACTAGCAGAACCAGGAGGATCAAGAGCATCAGGGCCATGAGGACCAAAAACAGTCAGGGCTAAAAAACTAGAATCTGGTGGGCACTGACCAGCAGACCATGACAAGGACAATGAAGACAAGGTGTGCCAGGGTCAGGTGAGCCATGGCCAGGAAGACCAGGCTCAAAAGGACAAAGACTCTTCAGTGAGAGAATGACCATCAGCACATGTAACATACACTCAGCATCACACAGTAAAATCAGTAATCCTTCACCTTGAGAATTACCAGCAGCACATGAACAATACTCTCAGTATCACATGGTAAAAGCAGTAAGCCACCCTATACATTAAGAATGACCAGCACCACACGTAACATACTCTCAGCATCCCACGGTAATTATCCATCACCAAGATTATGACCAACAGCACATGTAACATACTCTCAGCATCCCATTGTAAAAATAGCAACCCATCACCAAGAGAATGACCAAAAGCACATGTAACATACTCTCAGCATCAAATAGTAAAAGCACAAGCAAGCCTTCACATTATGAATGACCAGCAGCGCAAGTAGGACATGCTATGTATATCTGAGTATAAGAAAGTGTTACAATATATTTAGATATTAAAAATAAAATAAAAATTACTACAGCTCTCTCTCTCCCTCTCTTTTCTCTATATACTTGGACAGTGCATGACGAACAATGCTTCTGAGGGCATGGAGATAAGGTTATCATTATATATGTGTTCTTGCACATCGAACTATGCTTCCTGTTATAAGCACATACATTAATATAAGAAGAAAAATACTTTGTATACATGTTATACCTGCGTATATCAGACCATGTAATTATTGCTACTTCTATGTACATATGGGTGAATATATAGAGATTGCCTGCTACCAAAACCTTATTAAGTGTTGTGTGTATAAATGTATGTATAAGTTAATTTCAATTATTGTTTTTAAAAATCATCTGCCTTCAACCTTTGTCCTATCCCTCCTCTCTTAGGCTCATCCCAAACCTTTCTGACTACTATGAACTCCCAAACATCCTTTCCAAACTTCCCCTCCTGTTTAACAAATTCACCCAACTAACAGGCACACATGCCCACTACTCTCAAAAACAAACCTACAACTTCCCCTTTTCTAATCCATTCCCATACTTTTATCCCTACTCAAAACACTACTAAACATGCAAGAACTCAAGAGCATAAACTTTACACAGCTAATCCACAAGGAAAAAAGAAAGCAAACATTACTATTTTACTAACTGTTTAACTTTAACTATTAATCTTGGGTTCCAAAGTAGCATGCTACTTGTCGCAAAATGTAGTAAGCACCATCTGGCACATGCATCAAGCTAGGATTTTGCGAGTCCTTAATAGCGAATATTAAGGATTCGCAATTAAGGATTCGCAAAATCCTATGCATGTAGGAATCGCTATAATAATAGCGATTCCTTCACATTCCTTATTTGCGACTCGCAAATTGCGAGTCACAAATAAGGAATGAGCTTCTCATTCATTCCTATGGGCCTACAGGCCCATAGGAATGAATGGGAAATTGCGAGCGCTGTTTGCGAGTACCAATAGGTACTCAGTAAATTGCGCATGCAATTTCAAGGGTGCAGGGGTGTCAAAAGGACACCCTGTTGCACCCCTGAAATTGATCCGTGCACATATGTTGGGCACACACATGTCCCAAGGACATGTGTGTGTGTAACCTTCAACTTTGAAAAATGCACTTTAGTGCATTTCTCAAAGTTTTTGCAATTTACCATGAAGTTCAACTTCATGGTAAATTGCGCTCCTAGTAGCTAAATCGCTAATTTTTTTACTTTGTTGCATTGCATTTAAGGAATCTCAATTTGCGATTCCTTAAATGCAATCGCAATTTAAGTAATCGCAATTTTGCGATTCCTTAGATTGCGATTTTTGCATTTGGGATGATGCATCCCAAATGCAAATACAGGTCGCAAAGGGGCAGATTCTGCGAATCTGCCCGTTTGCGACCCGATTTTCGGATGATGCATGGGGCCCTAAAAAATACAATTTATAATTACAATTTCACAGTAAAAGCAGTAATTAACCCTGCAAGTTGAGGATGACCTGCAAGATTGATTGTAGTTTCTTGTACTTCTAAAAATCTTGTTTTTGGGTCTTACAATAGTCACTCGCATTTAAATGTAGGATATCATATAGAATCTCCCTAAAAATAGTTTGATCAACTTCGCAAAACAAAAGTACAGTAGAAGCAGAAAGAACTGAAACCTGCGCTCCATAAAATGTGACAAATGACGTAAGCAATTGCATAGAAGAGGTCTTATTGTGAGGAACGAAGGGAAGATAATGTCAGAACTTTATACACAATTTACAACATCCCAAGATACCCATAGATACATTTAGCTGTGAGGACAGTTGAAAGGGCAACAAGAGGTGCACAAAAGGAAGGAAAGACACACTCTGTCCCTTATTGCAAGGGGCTCCATAACACCAGTCCTTAGATGCTCCTGCCAGCATAACATGTTGGTTTACCTCCCGCACTGAGGGAAATCAGAAGCAGGGTCACTGAGCCAGGATGAAATAATCCTGCCCAACCTCCATAAAGGACACCACCTTGAAGGCCCAAGGATTGCATCCCCATTCTCTTCGTGTGTAGTCACAGAGTCATAGTAACAACCAAAAGAACAATTTTTCTAAGTACGTCTGTAGCTAAGTCTTCTGTACTCCAATGTACCAACAAGTAGCTTCATTAAATATTCAGGGTAGGTTGAAGAAACATCAGGTTTGGTTTTATTTTAGAAGTGTAGATGTACAGGAGACCCCACCAGAAACATGGCACTTCCCAGCTTGGCCCCCGATCCCAACTTCTGTACCTGACTACCTGCCAGATCAGAGTTCCAAGTGACACAGTAATATTCATACAGCACCATACTCATGCTACAGTAGGGACACATAAATCCCAGGCTAAGCAAGATGCAGCAATGTTGCACACTGAGAGACATCATTTACACTGAAAGAAAATGATTTTCTTTTCGACTGACAATGACGTCAATCTTATTTTTCCTAGCTGACATCTTACTGTGTTGTGTGTCTTAACACTGTGTACAATACTCATGATTTAATGAACTGAGTCACAAATGTAGAAAATGATATTGTTTATATTTGGGTTTCACCACGGAAAATCCAAAATAATATACACAACACATTTTACGTTTTATGGCTCAGAATTGTCTAAAACTTTACGCTTCATTAGGGCCTGAATGTGAATGAGCATATTTTGATCCACTATAATATCACACTTTTCTCCTCTGCCACATCAACATAGGAAAACTTGCCCTATTTAGATTTTTCTGCCAAAGCAGCAAATATTTGCCTCGCAAACTGCCTAAAGCACAAACACAGGCGCCATCCAGGGAAAATTTTGCAATGAATCACACATACATGATATCAGTGGAAGTGTAACCCTAAAGTCATTTTATTACTCCTACTATGTTTAAAGCAAGAGTAGGGAAAGTTCTTCATGTCAAACACCTTCCACATATGAGTAACCCCATGAATGTAGAAAAAATATTAAACTTAAAAATTAATATATACATATGACTAAAAGCAATTCATCACATCGCATAATTGCTATTCAACAAAATAATTATCAATTAATAAATAATTGTTATTCAATATTTATTTCATTAACTTCCCACCCTATACTCTTACAAACCTAGCAGCCAGCACCTAAAAAATAACTAAAAAAACGTATTCCATAATTTACATATTTAAAATCAAATAAATAGTTTGTTAATAATTAATAAAGAATTGTTAATTAATTATCACTTAATAAACTTCTCACTCTGGACCCCCTACAAACCTAGCAGCCTGCAACTAAAATGTAATTAAAATAAATATGTATCCCATAATTTACATATTTAAAATGCAATTAACTAATTTAAAAATATTAATTAATTAATGATTACTTAATTAACTTCCCACCCTATACCCCAACACACCTAACAACCCACAAATAACGTATAGCAAAAATAAATCAGTATTACATAATTAACATTCAAATATCAATCATATAATTGAATAAAAAATATTAAATATTTAATAATTAATGATTACCTTTTCCCACTCTAACCCCCTACAAACCCAACAACCCACTATGACACTATAAATTACTATTAAAAATTACATAAAAAATTCTAAATCACTCAAAATTAAATTCTATAGTTAAAAGAAATTAATAACATTTATATAAGCAATAACTCAGAAAATTATTATGTGAACTAAAACACATTAAAATAATTAAAAAACGATATTTTTAACCACTATATTACTGAAAAACCATATAAAAAACATTGCTATTATTTAAAACGATATTACTTACCTTAAAAATTATATTTTTGTCAACGATATTTATACATCACAATACTTATGTCACAATATTTAATTTACGATATTTCTGTCTCCCAATATTTTTAACTTGATATTTTGTCCAAACACCTTCACAAACAGTATCATAGTATGACTTTAGTGTGCATATGCTGTGCAATGGCACATCACATGTCTTTTGCTCTGCATGTAGGACATTTTCCCACTGTAAAATTCCCTTCTTGCACACCCAGCCAAACTTTTGGGGTGTTCTTTTTCCGAACGCCGGGGCATATTATCAAGGCGGCGTTAATGAATTATCGCCGCTTTAGCGTCCGTTTTCGGACGAAAAGCGGCGATAATTCTATCGCCTAATTAACAAGGACACGCTAGCGCGTGATTCCTGCATTAGCGTCCGTTTTCTGCACGCCTCCCATCGCATCGCTAATGAGATGCAAAGGGGCGTGCCTGTGAAAACAACATGGGGAAATATCGCTAACCCAGGTATCGCCATATCAACAACGTGGGTTAGCGATATTTTCAATTGTGCTAAGTATGCCTTAACGCAGGAATTTAACGCCTGCTAAATTCCTGACTAAGGCATACCTAACATGGGGGGTGGATTGTGTGGCTAAGACCACAGGCCCTATCACCAAGGATATCGCCGTTTTCCATGGGACATCGCTGGAAAACCAGCGATGTTCCATGGAAAACATCGCTATCACTGGAAAATTATCGCCTTTGCGCTAAGCGTTGTTAATACAGCGCTAGCATGGCGATAATTTCCAGCGATAGCCGGCGATAGGATTCCTCGCGCTAACAGCGGCCAGCGATAATTATCGCTGCCGCTTGATAATATGCCCCGCCGACCTTTGCTGGAGCGACTTTCAAACCATTTTCAGGGTGGAAAATGGTCAGAGAGGAGTTTTTGAAAGTTTACAAGCTCACAGGTTTGTGAACATTTACAAACTCTCAAAGCCAACCGCAGCTTCACCCTCCAACTACCTACACAGGTGTTCACTACTGTGTAATTGTACATAGTCATGGTTTAAAATTACTCACATGAAGAATCCTCCAAGGTATTCCAGTAGCTCTGGGTTTGTAATAGTCTGCTGTAAAGGCAATATGCCTACAATTGTACCTATTTTAAATGAAGGCATTTAACACTCTTACATTCCAACCAGATCACATAAAATAGCGGAATTCTAGAATTCTAAAGCTAACTAGACCGTCCCAAAAAGACTATTTTTATCACAAATAGTATTTTTTAAAGAGCACTTAGTTGATGTTAGGTCCTCCTGCTGGTAATATTGGATTGGATAAATGGAAAAGGAGTTCTTTATATTTTCACTGATGCCTTTGTAAAACAAGTAAGACGTTTCGTTGTTCCCCTTTCCTATCCATCTATTATCTTGATTGAAATATTGCTGTGCCTAGGCATCTTAGTTCCTCGTCTGCGGACAAATTGCCCTAAGAGACTGACATCCGGATATTTGTAATTGTTATTGCCATGGAATCATTATTTATTGTTTGTTAATTTTATTGTGTCATTTTCTTTGAAATGTTTTGATGCACTCTTTTATGGCTGGTATACAGCCGAATAAAGATTTTGACTGACTGACAACATATTTCTTACAACAGAGACATTTAATCAATGGGAGAGGAGAGATATAAGAAGTATAAATAAATTTGTTCTTGAACATGGTATTAGCCAGAGCAAATGATACAGCAGTGGAATTTATAGGCATGAGCCGGTGTACCGATCTCAGTCAAATGACCAAATGAATCAAAGAACGTGCTCATTTGCAGGGTTTGGGAAGAGTTTGCCTCTAATTTTTATCACAACAATACATTGTGCAATGGAAGAGATTCCTAGCGTCAATAGTGGCAACTGTACATACAACATTAAGGTTTTTTAGCCTTTCAAGTTTCATGGCCTAGAATGTGAAATTTACTATCAGACCCTTCTTGTAGCCCACACTAAACCAGGTGGCACTGAGTTTAACATAGTCCGCTTATATCAATGCTATTATCAACTAATCACCATCAATGAGTATCATCTACCTTGCAAACAAGGTCTAGTTTCTGGCTATTTAGACCTGTCTCCATTATCAAAGGCATGTTGTGAATGCCCAATTTTAAAGGCAATGCTTGATCTTGGAAATCATCTTCCTTCTTTACACTCTTGATTTGGCAGATCTTTTGGTCAAGTGGGTATGCGGGAATAGAAATTATGTTTCCTGATTTCAAGTGTAACCCCCACATGGTCATTAAATGATTGAAATAAAACTACTATGGGTGTACATGTGTTGAGGACCATTTTGTATCAGACCACTTTAGTACTTGACAGTGTACAAGGATTATTCAGGTTAGGTCACACTCAGTAGCTTGAGAGGGGTATAGTTTTAATTTCCCGGCGTGTGCCGGCTGAGAACATGTAGGAGACTAAATGGAATGCTGGGTATTCGGATGAAGGATTTAGAGAATCCTCTAAAAGGCTAAAATGAGTGCTGTGCCTGAGGGTGAGTGTGGTGAATAGATGTCCTAGCAAATTATTTCTCCTCTACTAATCATGGGAAGGGACCTGGGTGATTTGGAGTTTTGTGGGAGTACTTCTTGCGGTCAGGAAATATCAGACTAAGGAGTACAGATAGTTTACAGATGTAGAGGACCTGGCAATGGCATGCACAGGGAAAGAGCAGTCACAAACACGTTAAAGGAATGTGATAAAGGAGCAAGGCTACACTACAAAATGCGCTACCACCACAGTTGTACACAGGTAACATTTCAGAGCTCCCCACCGCTATATGGAAACTCAAGATCTTTAACTATTCTGAAAGATAACCACTCTACTAATTCCATGAAAGGGGTAGCAGAAGTAATTCTTTTTAAAGAACCTAGGGCAAAAAGAAGGATAATATTTACATATATGAGATAATATCCAATGGTTCAATTCAGAAGCACATTGGAGATCCCCAAGAAAAATGCAATATCACTCTGTAACAAAGAAGGCACTCAAGACCACAAGACAAGTGATGGGGCAGGGATTGCCTCCTGGAACCCAAGCGCCAATCTCTTTGGAAAGGGAATGCAGTTAAGCACAGGGGACGACAAAACAGTACAGTTATTAAAAAACTAAGACAGGGGAATACAAGGATAGCTACAGGGAGAAGATTGTTCAAAGTATGGGAGCACAGGTAAGAAAGAAGAAATATGAACACAAGAAGGGGTCTTGCAAAACAAAAGGGCAAGTACAGAGACCTAAAAAAGCAAAGCAAAACTTAGAACTCTAATCACTTGAGCAAGCATGCAAGAGCAAAGTATCAAGGTAAAGCTGCAGCACTAACAAGGCAGGACAAGGACAAGAACATGCACACTAAGAACTCTATCAAGCAATGCAGCCCAGCTCTCCTACGCCGTGGTCCCCCGCACCAGAAAGACCAGATCGGGAGGCCGCTCCTTCTCCTTCCTCGCGGCCAGAGCCTGGAACGCCCTTCCACTCCACCTCAGACAGACAACATCGCTCCCCATCTTCGCAAGAAACCTCAAAACCTGGCTCTTCGACAGACCCCCTCCTTGATGGACTGGAACCTGCACCCCCCACCCCCCCAGCGCCTTGAGACCCTTACGGGTGAGTAGTCGCGCTCAACAAACACCTGATTGATGCAGCACAGATCTGAAGATTACTTATATCCGGGGAAGTAAAAGGAGCCTGAAAATGTCACAAGCCGGAGGCATGAACTGAAAGGCAAACTAAAGACTGCAAGAGGGGAAACACAAGCAACAGGCAAATAAAACAAGCAACAAAAATAAGTAAACTGGGAAGGAAGCCCTGTAAAATGTCAATGGGTACAGAAAAAAATAGGAATAATAGAGAGAGAAGCAGCTCAGGAAGTTGTAGCTGACTGCTTGCTGAAGACAGAAAAAAAACAAAGAACCATACAATGTAGGGAGTACCAGCAGCAAGCTACACAGGAAAAGGACACAGTGTTTGACAGACGCAAGACAACAATTGCTCAGCAACCAGGCAACAGGAGTTTGGGTACAAACAAGTTTATTAATCAATGCATGAACAAGGAGCTGTAGGCACTAGTAGCTTATAAACTGTTCCAGGTAACAGCAAGCCTAGAGTGGAGTCACATTGATGTGAAACTGTTCTCCTGCAACTCAAATCAGCAAGTGGCAGTGAATGGGCTACCACCAGTCGGCACCTTTGCTCTGCTTTTTCCCAAGGCCAAAAGCCCCACCCCAAGGACTTGGGCTTTCTCTGATGGATAGTTACTGTTTGCCTATTGCTGCTCAGGGTTGAAAAACCTTTTGTCTCACCTCCCCAGCACATTTCAGTGTAAAACTAGGTACCAGCAGTAACGAATAATTTCCCCAGAAGTCTGTCCCTGCCTTCCAGAGCAGGAAATTGTCATCTATGGCAAGCCAGCTGGCTAAACCTTGCCTTCGGTGAAGGTAGGTGAAGTTATAAAACTTGACCCTCCTTTGTGAAAGGTGAGGCCTTCATCCCCAAAGAGTAGTGCACTGGAAGGCATGTTTGCAGAGTGGTGGAGAAAGGGGACGGGGCCTCCGACGAAGGGGTCAGGCCTCTGACGTGCTCTCAGCAATCACGCTTTGTGGGAATTACTGGTGGTAACAGGAGGGGTTCTTGGCCCCCAACGACCCTCAGCATCCAAGGGAACTATCCCCCAAACAGTAGTGCACCAGGAGACGCATTTGCAGAGTGGTTGAGAAAAGGGGCACGGCCTCCAACAAGGTCTCAGTAATCCCGCTGTGTGGGACTTTCTGGTAACAATAGGGGTTCTTGGCCCCCAATGACCCTCAGCATCCAAGGGAACTTCATCCCCCAAACAGTAGTGTGCCAGGAGACGCATTTGCAAAGTGGTTGAGAAAAGGGGCGGACCTCCGACAAGGTCTCAGTAATCCCGCTGTGTGGGACTTACCGGTGGTAAGAATAGGGGTTCTTGGCCCCCAACGGCTGTCAGCAGACAAGGTGACTTTATTCCGCAACCAGTAGTGTGCCGGGAGGTGCGTTTGGGTGGCCGAGCAATATACTCCGCCGGCTCATGGAACTCCGCGGAATTTGCGGAGTTTTCGGTAATTCTGTGGAATTCCGCTGAGTGAAACTCCGTGAGATCCGCCCAGGCCTTGGTATATCCCACTTGGGAATGTTCTCAAACCTCAGAAACTGAGAAAGGTAATTCCATAGGAAGTCCACCTGCAACAATAAAATGCGATCCCTGCCCCCATGCATGATCACTTCACATGAAGAATAACAAAAAGGCAATTTATACCTTGTTTGACCAATCAGTGTGGGTCTGTTGTTACGCCACGGATTCACAGAGCTGAAAGCAGACTGTTAAAATGGGGGCCCTGGGAATGGGGGTTAAATGAATGGCAAAGTGTGCAAAATAAATGACTTCTAATAAGTTGTTGCACCAGTAGCCAGTGTCACTTTTTTTTAGAACTGGGTGAAAATATTACAATGTTTCATTGGCAGTAGACAATTTAAAATGTATGCCATCCAAGTTAGCAAATCAAATTTTAAGCTTCGGTATGGTCGTTGGCTTTAAGGTATAGCTCCTTTCAGGGTACTTGACTCCCTGCCTGACATACAAATAGTTCTGTCTCTTTTTCACATGAAGATATTGATTTGTGTTTTTTGGGAGACCAACACACGCTAATTGCCTTTAATGCACAACTGGAGCAGTTGCTTTCTTGTTTCTACGTACCAAAAAGTAAGGCCTGTCTTTTCAATATTGCATGAAAGGCCTCTGAGCTGCTGTGTCAAATCATACAGTAGGTGTGCTGAATCTTAATCGGGCCTCGGTAGTAGTCAGTATCTTGCGAACTGCTCATTTCACTAGAGATGGGTGAGATGCGGAGTTGGGTAATGTATATACCTTAATACTATACGCATTAAGGTAAATACGATGACCAGGCCCTCACAGTGCAGGTACATCTGGTACATCTGTTTGCCGCACCTGCCTGCAGGGCCCACCTCGCAGTCAGACACCACACACAAACTCCCCTGCTGGGAAAGTGTTTTGGAAGAGTATTGTCAAGGGTCGGTCAGTGTAATTATTATAACGCACTTACCGTTAGGTTAATTAGAATATTTTCCAGGGCATTTCTACTGAATCCCTTCCATTTTCCATTCCCCGGTCGGCAGATGTGGATACCACGGAAATTGTCCACAGTTTGACATCTTCTTACCATTGATGCAAAAAAGGAATTTAGCCCAGGCCTACATTTGAGCACTTGAAAATTGTTTGCAACACTTGGGGGCCGATTACGATGGCGGGCGGATCGCCCCCGCCAGGCCGGCGGTAGTCACCGCCGGCCCGGCGGGGGCGATCCGCCCGCCATCCACCTGAATATTCCCACCGCCAAATTAGGATGGCGGTGGGAATGGGAATGGTACCGCGGCGGACGGAAAGACCGTCCGCCGCTTTTCCGCCGGTCGACTCGTCGACCGGCGGAAAACGTGTTGAACATGGTGGCGGTGTCTGGAAGGCACCGCCATCCATATTACGATGCAGGGTGAGAGCAGCCTTTCCATGGCTGCATTGCCGCCATGGAAAGGCTGGCGGTTCCTGCTGTTGGGGACCCGTAGTGGGCCCCCATATAGTTGGGGGGGTGGGGGGTGCACATGGGGGGTACCTATGGTCCCCCCCTGCATTTGCATGTACAATGTGGCAGGCACCGCGCGGTGCCTGTCACGTTGTGCATATAAAAGCACAACATGTATATTTTACAGTGCGGCGGGTGCTGCTTGCAGCACCGCCACCGCAATGTAAAATATACGGGATCCGCCCGCCAGTGTGGCGGGCGCATCGCAATTCGTACTGCGGGACCGCCGCACCTATGGCGGGCGGTCCTTTTTGCAGCTGCCATGGCGGGCGGACTTTGTCCGCCGCCATCATAATCGTCCCCTAAATCTGCACAATGGTTTAAGAGAACATTGGACTGGGTGTCATCAATGATGCCCGCACCCCCACCCCATATTTACTTCCTGGTAGCTCACAAACATAAAGGTACAATTATATCTTGCTTTCAGGGTTTGTTACCCTTTCTTTGCTTTACCACAAACTTGACACATAGGGTTAAATCACTTCTTCAAAAAGTGCACTTCCTCCGAGCGCAAAGGTCCCTGTTCATCACAAAGCAGTTAGCAACTTCAGCGCCTTGAGGCCCTCGGGTGATTTGCCGTTCTTTATAAATCGCTGATTGATGGGTTGATTGTATTGCGAAGGGACTCTTTTAGTAACACAATGCTGCTCATCAAACTAGCTAATGAATATAAAGAAGCTGGGCGCATGCCATCTTCTGCATATTAATTGGCTTCTTTCAGCAGAAGGGTCTGAAGAGTAGCCCTAGGTGTAAGTTTTGGTATGCTCGCCTTAATCTTTGGCATTTTGCTTTGCAAGAATTGCACGTAATGCCATGTTGGGTACTGAGAGAAGTGCCATGTGGTGACCAAAACCTCCATTTTGTGGAGTGTGTGTGTGTGTTTGTCTTTGCACTCCATCTCTCTTCTTTGCTGGCCAATGTGGTGACCCCCCTTTTAAGGAGCCTGTGTGTGTTTCTGATATTTAGTTATGTTATTTCACCTTGGAAAGCCTTTTGGTAGGAGTATTGAGTGCTAGGGCAGTTTAGAAGTTCATGTTATTTTTTTTAAAGATATTATAATATTTATTTATACTTGTGGCTAATTGTAGTAGCCTGTAGTACAAAGCTGTTCTTTTTAATTAATTTATTCAATTTTTGTCTGCCTTACTTGGGAATCCCACCATGGGCCCTGAAGGTACACCTGCTATTTTTTATTAATTTAATAAATTTTTGCCTGCCTCCTATGGGGCCCTATGGACCGTAAAGGGATACCAGATTTTTTTTCAATATTAATTCATTTGATTTTTGCCTTCCTCCACCTGGTTCCTCTATGGTGCCAAGAAGGTCTGTAGGGAGACTGGCTATTTTTTTTAATGATTTTATTTGAATTTTGCCTTTGCTGTCTCCAGTAGGGTCCCCATGGGCCCAGGAGGGACTCCAGGTATCTTCAAATTAATACATTTGATTTTTGACTGCCTCCCACCTGGCCTCCCCTAGCTGTCTCATGGTCCCAGAAAGGATGCTAGTCATTTTTATGTTAATTATTTACATTTATATTTTCTTCCCTCCCTCCCATGTGGTCCCATTGGCCCTGGATAGATACCAACTATTGTTTTTATTAACTTATTCAATTTTTATAATATTGTTACTATGATGATGGCGATTTTGACATGCATTGCATTGAGAAGAATTGCCAAATCTTCTTGCTCCCTTCCTGTTATTTTTATTGCCTGCAAGTGCACAAGAGGATACTGGCTGATATGGACAGAAGTCTCAGAATTAGCTGACATCAGATTCAGAGACCTCTCTGCTGAGTGCTCCTGTGCATGCTTCTGAAGCATACAAGTAGTAAAGAAGGGGGCCCTAAAACAGAAGGTTCCTGCTAAGAATTTGGTCAGTCAGGAGAAGAAGAAGCCTGTTGCCACCATTGGCATCAAGTCCACATCCTTTTTCCAGTAACACAGCATACTTGCTGCACCCTCCACTGGGCAGGGGGTGCAGAGACAGAATATCGAGTTGGAAATGTCGACTTACACAAATATCGAGTTGGGAATATTGTGATTCAGAAATATCGACAGCAAGAATATCATGGTCAAGAATATCGAATTTAAGGTAAGAAATATCGTTTTTAAACATGTAGAAGTCATTAATATTGTTTGCAAAAATATAGATGTTTAAAATATCGATTTTTTAATTAGTGTTATGTATTTTAGTTTATATTTTAAATGTATGTGATGTATGTTTTTTTGTATAAGTAGTGTTTATGTTTTTTTAATATATGTGTTACATTTTTATTAGTTATATTACATTTTGCATTTTTTAGTTCCATAGCAGGTTGTGGGTTTATAGGGGAATAGGGTGGGACGTAATTTAATTATAATAAATTGATGATTATTTTTCATTTATTTAATTTAGATTTTATAGCGTTAATTGTGGGATGCAATTTATTTGTAATTAATTATTAATTGTTTGTAATTAATATTAATTAATTAATTGATAATTAATTATGGTAATTGTGTAATTTATTTTAGGTGCGGGTTGTGGGGTTTATAGGGGTAAAGGGTGGAAGTAATTTATTTTTTGATTAATTAATAATTAGTTGTTAATTTATATTAATTAATTGATTGAAAACTAATTATGGAAATTGTTTTATTAATTTTAGGTTCGGGTTGTGGGGTTTATATGGGTAAAGAGTGGGAAGTAATTTATGTTTAATTAATTAATAATTAGTTGTTAAATTATATTAACTAATTAATTGATAATTAATTATGGTAATTGTGTAATTTTATTTTTAGGTTCGGGTTGTGGGGTTTATAGGGTAAAGGGTGGAAGTAATTTATGTTTAATTAATTAATAATTAGTTGTTAAATTATAATAACTAATTAATTGATAATTAATTATGGTAAATGTGTGATTTTTTTGGGTTGTGGGTTGTGAGGTTTATGGGGTAAAGGGTGGGAAGTAATTTATTTTTAATTAATTAATAATTAGTTCTTAATCAATATTACTTAACTGATAGAAAATTAATTAAGAAAATTGTGTAATTAGTTTTAGGTGCGGGTTGTGGGGTTTATAGGGGTAAAGGGTGGGAAGTAATGTATGTTTAATGAATAATTAGTTGTTAATTTATATTAACTAATTAATTAATAATCAATTATGGTAATTGTGTGATTTTTTTAGGTGTGGGTTGTGGGGTTTATGGGGTAAAGGGTGGGAATTAATTTATATTTAATTAATTAATAATTATTTGTTAAATAATATTAATTCATTAATTGAAAATTAAATATGGAATTTGTGTAATTAATTTTAGGTGTGGGTTGTGGGGTTTATAGGGTTAAAGGGTGGCACGTAATTTTTGTTTAATTAATTAAAAATTAGTTGATCATTATAATTAATTAATTAATTTATATTTAATTAGGGTATTTCTTTATTATTTTTGTGTGTGGCTTTTATTGTTATAGGGGTAGTGTGGGGAGTAATTTATGTTTAATTAATTAATAATTAGTTGTTAAATTATATCAAATAATTAATTGATAGTTAATTATGGTAATTGTGTGTTTTTTTTAGGTGTGGGTTGTGGGGTTTATGGGGTAAAGGGTGGGAAGTAATTTATTTTTAATTAATTAATAATTAGCTTTTAATTAATATTAATTTATTGATAGAAAATTAATTATGGAAATTGTGTAATTAATTTTAGGTGCGGGTTGTGGGGTTTATAGGGGTAAAGGGTGGGAAGTAATTTATGTTTAATTAATTAATAATTAGTTGTTAAATTATAATAACTAATTAATTGATAATTAATTATGGTAATTGTGTGATTTTTTTGGTTGTGGGTTGTGGGGCTTATGGGGTAAAGGGTGGAAAGTAATTTATTTTTAATTAATTAATAATTAGTTCTTAATATTACTTAATTGATAGAAAATTAATTAAGAAAATTAATTTTACTTACTTTATAATTAGTTATTAAATATTATTAGTTTTTTAATTGAAAATAAGTTTTAATTGAGTAATTCATTTTTTTACAGTTTAATTTTAGCTGTGGGCTGCGGCGATTATAGGGGTAAAGTGTGGGAAGTTAAATAAAGTTTATGAGTTTAAATTTGTTTTATAATTAATAATATTTCTTTAATTGGTAATTAATTATGCTAGTTGAGGAAGTACATTTTTTTAAAATTTAGATGTGTGTTGTGAATTGTGTGGTATTATAGGGTAGGAAATAAAAAAGTAAATGTATGTAATAATTAATGTTTTTGTTTCTAAATAATTTTTAATTAAAAATATTTATTTGTTTGGAAATTATTTTTTATTTTATTTAATATAATATTTGTAGGTATTTTGTTATATGTATTTAACATTGTAATATGTTTTTATAAAACTTTAATATTAAATATATTTGTCTTTGAATTTTTAACATATTCATATATTTTTTAATTTATTTTGTTTTTTAAATATTTTTGTTGTTAACATTTTGTTTGTTTTTAATTTTGAACTGACTAGAATGAGAATATTCATTGTTACACCTCTGCAATCCAACAATTTCCCTACTGTTGCACTCATTGGAGTGGGAATACTCATTTTTACCCCTCCGCTATCCAACACTTTCCCTACTTCTACAATTATTGGAGTGGGAATAGTAAATTTTATCCCGCCACTATCCAACACTTTCTCTACTGTTGCACTCACTGTAGTGGGAATATTAATGTTCACCCCTCCGCTATCCAACACTTTCCCTACTACTGCACTCACTAGAGTGGAAATAGTCATTTTTACCCCTCCGCTATCCAACACTTTCCCTACTGTTGCACTCACTGGAGAGGGAAAAGTAATTTCTACCCATCCGCTGTCCAACACGTTTCCTAATGTTGCACTTACTGGAGTGGGAATAGTAATTTCTACCCCTCCGCTGTCCAACACTTTCCCTACTGTTGCACTCACTGGAGTGGGAATAGTAATTTCTACCCCTCCGCTGTCCAACACTTTCCCTACTGTTGCACCCACTGGAGTGGGAAAAGTAATTTCTACCCCTCCGCTGTCCAACACTTTCCCTACTGTTGCACTCACTGGAGTGGGAACAATAATTTTTACCCCTCCTCTATCCAACACTTTCCCTACTGTTGCACTCACTGGAGTAGGAACAGTAATTTTTACCCCTCCGCTGTCCAACATTTTCCCTACTGTTGCACTCACTGGAGTGGGAATAGTAATGTTTACCCCTCCGCTGTCCAACACTTTCCCTACTGTTGCACTCACTGGAGTGGGAACAGTAATTTTTACCCCTCCGCTATCCAACACTTTTCTTACTGTTGCACTCACTGGAGTTGAAATAGTAATTTTTAACCCTCCGCTGTCCAATACTTTCCCTACTTTTGCACTCACTGGAGTGGGAATAGTAATTTCTACCTATCCGCTGTCTAACACTTTCCCTACTGTTGCACTCACTGGAGTGGGAACACTAATTTCTACCCCCCCGCTGTCCAACACTTTCCCTACTGTTGCACTCACTGGAGAGGGAATAGTAATTTTTACCCCTCCGCTATCCAACACTTTCCCTATCTTTGCACTGACTGGAGTGGGAATAGTAGTTTTTACCCTCCGCTATCCAACACTTTCCCTAATGTTTCACTCACTGGAGTGGGAATAGTAATTTGTATCACTCCGCTATCCAACACTTTCCCTACTGTTGCACTCACTGGAGTGGGAATAGTAATTTGTGCCCCTCCGCTATCCAACACTTTCCCTACTGTTACAGTCACTGGATTGGGAATAGTAATTTCTACCCCTCCGCTATCCAACACTTTCCCTACTGTTGCAGTCACTGGAGTGGGAAATTTAAGTTTGAGGATTTTTATATAGTTTAATGTTTTAATTTATAATAGAATTTTTTAAAATTAGATTTTATGTTATTGGTACACATATATACACATATATATATATATAATGGTAATATCGTGCTATGGGTTGCCTGCGTTTTGGTTAATAGAACATTTAAATGTGCGCACCGAATTGGCTTTTTTAAAAAGTACATTTTGCAATGTGTGTTAGGATTTCATACACTGCAGTAAAAAACTAAGGGGTCTATTACGATGGCGGTCGGATGTCCACCGCCGGGTCGGCGGTGGCACCCGCCGGACCGGCGGTGGACATCCGCCCGCGATCGCAACCAAGAAAACCGCCGGTCAAATTAGGATGGCGGTGGTGACTGCGGGCGGTGGGAAATTCCGACCGCCGCTCTTCCGCTCGGTTGCCATCCGCACTCCTGCCTGGCGGACGGAGCAGGACCGGGATAATGGTGGCGGTGCAGAGCAGGCTCCGCCGGCAGGATTATGATGCCGGCGGTAGCCAGCCTTTCCTCAGTGGTCAAACCGCCATGGAAAGGCATGCGGAGATTGTCTTCTGGGGGCCCGTTGCGGGCCCCCAATCTGTTAGGGGGGGTGTGGGTGCACTGGGGGGGTACCCATGGTCCCCCCTACATTTCCCTGTACCAGGTGGCAGGCACTGTGCAGTGCCTGCCACGCAGTGCAGGGAAATGCAGGACATGCTCCTTTCGGCATCGCGGCGGTGCTGCGGGCAGCAGCAACCGCCGCAATGTTAAGGCCCGCGATCAGACCGCCTCGGTCGGATTTCGACCGCTGGTCATCGTAATTCGACCGGCGGTGATGTCGCGGTTCATGCGGGCGGTCTTATCCCGCTACCATGGCAGTCGGGGAGGTGTTCCGACCGCCATCGTAATAGGCCCCTAAGTGTGGATTACAATCCTCTGCGCATGCGAAGATGAAATGACATTCAGGCTCCGTGAATCAATTAATTAAGGAGCCTTAAACATGTCATTTCCGGAAGCAATGTTTGAACTTTCCCGTGAACAAGACTCACAAGCAGAGTTGAAACGCGTTGGGACAATGAATTATGGCTGGCAACCTTATGAATAATTATGTGAATAAAGCGCTGTAAAACTCCACGAATCCTGGCAGCAGTGGCTTTTTCTTTTGGGAAAAAGATGGATGTTGGATTTATGGCTGGAAGCTCCGTGCTTGCCACACTGAAGCCGCCCTGTCAGAGTATGTGGCCCCTTTCACGGAGCAACTTTGGATGGATTTGTTGTTAGAAGAGGCTCGACTCACTCGTCTATTTCGCTGGAAAAGAAGGGATTACCCGAGAGTAATGCCAGTGAATACGAGTAAGGGAGGTGAGCTGAAATGCCCTTCAGGCTCATGGATTCTAGGTGAAAAAGACGCAATGGTAATATCGTGCTATGGGTTGCCTGCCTTTTGGTTAATAGAACATTTAAATGTGCGCACTGAATGAGCTTTTTAAAAAAGTACATTTTGCAATGTGTGTTAGGATTTCATACACTGCAGTAAAAAACTTTGGGGGTCATTATGATGGCGGGCAGATCGCCACTGCCCGGCCGGCGGTGGCGATCCGCCCGCCATCACAACATGATTTACCCCCCGCCATATTACCATGGCGGGGGTACCGCGGCTGACGGAAAGTCCTTCCGCCGCTTTTCCGCCGGTCGGCAATCGTTACGATTGCCGGCCGGGCGGAGCTGGGGCATGATATGGTGGCGGTGCCTGGAAGGCACCGCCATCAATATCATGATGCCGGGTTGTCAAGGCCTTTCCATGGCGGTGATGCCGCCATGGAAAGGCTGGCGGGAATTGCTTTGGGGGCCCGTTGCGGGCCCCCGGGAGGGGTGGGGGGCTGCACTTGGGTCATTGCCATGCACAAGGTGGCAGGCACCGCGCGGTGCCTGTCACGTTGTGCATGGCAATGCACAGCATGCCTCTTTGGCATTGCGGCGGGTGCTGCTTACAGCAGCACCCGCCGCAATGTTAACGATGCAGAATGGGACCGCCAGGGTGGCGGTCGCATCCTAATTGGAGGTGCGGGACCGCCAACCCGCTGGCGGCTGGTCCCAGCACCGCTAGGGTGGCGGGCGGACTGAAGTCCGCCCGCCATCCTAATAAGCCCCTAAGTGTGGATTACAATCCTCTGCGCATGCGAAGATGAAATGACATTCAGGCTCCGTGAATCAATTAATTAAGGAGCTTTTAAAAAAACATGTCATTTCCGGAAGCAATGTCTGAACTTTCCCGTGAACAAGACTCACAAGCAGAGTTGAAACTCGTTGGGACAATGAATTGTGGCTGGCAACCTTATGAATAATTATGTGAATAAAGCGCTGTAAAACTCCACGAATCCTGGCAGCAGTGGCTTTTTCTTTTGGGAAAAAGATGGATGTAGGATATATATATATATATATATATATATATATATATATATATATATATATTCACTGAAAAAACCATAGGTTTCAGGGGCGTTATAGTTAGTTGGACATTTCACTCGTACAAAACCATAGAAATTCCCCGTTATAGTTAGTTCAGCTAACTATAACTCGCGCGCCCGCAATGCACTGCTGATGACGTCACATATTACATCACTCATGACATGGTCAGTGACATCACTCATGACATCACTGATGACATCACTGATGACATCATCCAGTGAATGTGTGTTTTTCTGAAAATTAAATATGTTTTATATATGTATATATCAAGGTCGATGGAAGAATAAATGGGTATATAAGTGCCTAAATGGATGATTTTTTTTTGTAAAATTGATTGTATAACTGACTGATTAAGTGTATCTTAGTGAATACATGGGTTAGTGAGTAATGTTTAAATATGAAAATATCTGTATCAGTCTCTCACTTTGTGTATAAGTGGCTGCATGGGTTGGTGAGTAGCTACATGAGTGTCTATATGGGTTATTAGTTGGTTTTTTGAGTATCAGTATGAGTGTCTGAGTGTCTGTATGGTTCGGTGGGGGGTATTACTTAGTGCATAGATGCATGAATGAGTGACTCATTGTTTGTATGTGTTGAAGACAGCATGTGTGCAGGACTGTATAGGTGGATGAGTGTGTGTATGGGTATGTTAGTGAGTGAATGACTGTCTCAATAGTGTCTTTATGAGTAACTACATATGTTTTAAACTAGTATATGTGAGTATTGGTGTATATAAGTGAGTATATGTGAGAGTGAGAGATTGGAAGAGTTCCTGTACAAATAAGTAGGTGTTTCTATAAGTGATTGTTTAAGAGAGTAAGTATGTGTAAGTTTCTGTAGAAGTAAGTGTGGTAGTGTGTGTATAACTGTATATGCAAGTAAATGGATGTTTGATACTTTGTTTGCATGTGTGACTATGTGTGTGAGTAACTCTAAGGATGAGTGGCGGTGTGTAACAGGATGTACATATGATGAGTGAGTACATGTATGAGTGACTGTATAGGGACTGTTGGTGAATGAGTGGATGTGTGTGTAGATCTTGGAATTACTGAATAGGTGTGTTGTAACTAAGGGTGGGCGTAGTTCGCGAAGTAGCGCTACGCGAAACTACGCAAAGTGCAGTTCGCACTACGCGAGCTACGCGTAGCACTACGCGAACTGCGTAGCGCACTGTTCGCAATGATTGCACAGTGCCGGATGCTTGTCCGCACTGTGCAATCATTGAAAACGGCAACTTGCACAGTGCGAGCTGTCTTTACTGCCGCCGAGTAGATTTTTACTCGAGCGGCAGCTTTCTCAACGCGGACTGGTAGTTTCTCATCGCGAGCGGTCGCGAGCATACGCGACCACTCGCAATGAGAAACCTGACCTCCCCGCGTTGAGAATCTCACCGGGAGGTTTATTTTCCACGCTCGCGATCGGCAACTTGATGTTGCTGATCGCGAACGAGGAAAAAGTCTCGCCGGGATGTCATTTTGCTTGCTCGCGGTCGCCAACTTGACGTTGAGGACCGCGAGCAAGCAAAAAATGACCGCGGCACTACGCTACGCTACGCTACGCGTTTTTGCGCTGTGCTACGTGCAATTCGCGTTGTGCGAAGTAGCGCCAACTTCGCAAACTACGCGAGCGTAGCGTAGCACTTCGCCCAGGGTTAGTTGTAACTGGTATTGGTATGTCCATTGTTTTGAAAATGTCAGTTTGTATTTTTGAGTGTGTGTATCAAAGGTTATATTAGGGTGAGAGGAGGTCTGCCACTCTATCACAAGGATGATGTCATCAGTGAAACGATCAGTGATGTCATTTGAGATGTCATCAGTGATGTCATGAGTGATGTCACTGACCATGTCATGAGTGTTGTAATATGTGACGTCATCAGCAGTGCATTGCGGGCGCGCGAGTTATAGTTAGCTGAACTAACTATAACGGGGGAATTTCTATGGTTTTGTACGAGTGAAATGTCCAACTAACTATAACGCCCCTGAAACCTATGGTTTTTTCAGTGAATTTCTAAGGTTTTTTAAATGCTAATTTCTAACTATAACGTGCCTGAAACCTATGGTTTTTCAGTGAATTTCTAAGGTTTTTTAAATGCTAATTTCTAACTATAACGTGCCTGAAACCTATGGTTTTTTCAGTGAATATATATATATATTTATTATACTATGTATACATGTGAAAATGTCTCGGTCCGCCTGTTTGCCTCGGTGGCACGGAAAAAATGGGTGGAACTGACGTTAGCACGCCGACGAGGTCCTCTTATGGCTCCGATGACGTCATACGGTGTCGCGAGCGGAGCCGTGCTATTATGACGTCCTTGTTGACGTGGGAGAGCTAGGAAAGAATTTCCGTGGAATGCTGGTGCAGGGGATATTCACCTAAGTGTTCAGGCTAGTCCTTTGGGAGCAACTGTTTATGTTGACACTCCAGAAACCAAAACCAGTGATCAGAGGGCAGAGGCCCTGCAGATGGCACACGAGGTGGGATGCCCAGTCGTGTGCACCAGCGGGGCAGCGAAGTGACAAGCACCACAACCCACAAAAAAGGTAACGAGGGCACTGAATAACACAGGATCTTCTCTTTGTATCTGGCAGGAACAACGAAGTTAAAATGCCCTAGTACCAAAATGTAGAATTAGTGCTACAACGGTCTTCAAGAGGACCTGCAATGCCGCTTCTGCCTCCCGTACCCTGCAGGCGGCACATGGGTCACGCGGTACGGTCATACTGCGGTGGGACGCACACTCGTTGACCTCTCATGGCACTGCTCCACACTTCAGGGAGGACGCTTTCCTTTAGCTATGTTTTCTGATGACGTTTTGCGCCGGCCCCGTCCAACAACAGAACTCCTTTAGATCCAAACAGACTCTTTCACTCTCTCACCGGAAGTGAAACCAGGCCACGCGGACACTTTCACAATACAACAGCCGGGAATGCACTTTTCGGTAAAAAAAACACATTCCTTCCTCCTAATTAATCAAATAAACGTCTCACTGAAGAACAGGGGCCAGCTTCTATCGGTAAGCAGCCGTTACAATGACTTTTTTGCTTCGCGATACCATTACAATGCATGCATTACCACGCATGCGTTGTACATCGCGAAGTCATTACTACGCATTTTTTTAGAACGTATGGTCATTTCCCACGCATGCCTTTACAACGAATTTTGTTGTAAAGGTATGTATGTTAAATGACCATGCGTTCTAAAAAACATGTAGATGATCCACATCGTTGTAAGGAAACAGAGGCTGTTCCGTTTCCTCACAATGACGTGCACCGCCCCTCAGAGACGACGTGAAGCAGGAACCACGAGGAGAGAGGAACCACGAGGAGTGAGAGGTAATGGGGATTGGGCATGGGGTGGGGGTTTCTTCTCTAGGGTTTAGGGTAGTGCAGTGGTGTTTGGGTAGAGTAGGGGGTCATGCTGGGGGTAGTGTTTTAGGGTTTAGGGTAGTGCAGTAGTGTAGGGGGTCGTGCTGTGGGTAGTGTTTTAGGGTTTAGGGTAGTGCAGTGGTATATGGGTAGTGTAGGGGGTCATGCTGGGGTAGTGTTTTAGGGTTTAGGGTAGTGCAGTGGTGTTTGAGTAGTGTAGGGGGTCATACTGGTTGTAGTGTTTTAGGGTTTAGGGTAGTGCAGTGGTGTTTGTGTAGTGTAGGGGGTCATGCTGGGGTAGTGTTTTATGGTTTAGGGTAGTGCAGTGGTGTTTGGGTAGTGTAGGGGGTCGTGCTGGGGGTAGATTTAGGGTTTAGGGTAGTGCAGTGGTGTTTGGGTAGTGTAGGGAGTCGTGCTGGGGGTAGTGTTTTAGGGTTTAGGGTAGTGCAGTGGTGTTTGGGTAGTGTAGGGGGTAGTGCTGGGGTAGTGTTTTAGGGTTTAGGGTAGTGCAGTGGTGTTTGTGTAGTGTAGGGGTTAGTGCTGGGGTAGTGTTTTAGGGTTTAGGGTAGTGCAATGGTGTTTGGGTAGTGTAGGGGTTCATGCTGGGGGTAGTGTTTTAGGGTTTAGGGTATGGCAGTGGTGTTTGGGTAGTGTAGGGGGTCGTGCTGGGGGTAGATTTAGGGTTTAGGGTAGTGCAGTGGTGTTTGTGTTGTGAGGGGGTCATGCTGGGGGTAGTGTTTTAGGGTTTAGAATAGTGCAGTGGTGTTTGTATAGTGTAGGGGGGTTTAGGGTAGTGCAGTGGTGTTTGTGTAGTGTAGGGGTCATGCTGGGGGTAGTGTTTTAGGGTTTAGGGTAGTGCAGTGGTGTTTGTGTACTGTAGGGGTAGTGTTTTAGGGTTTAGGGTAGTGCAGTGGTGTTTGTGTAGTGTAGGGGGTCATGCTGTGGGTAGTGTTTTAGGGTTTAGGGTAGTGCAGTCGTGTTTGTGTAGTGTAGGGGGTCATGTTTTAGGGTATAGGGTAGTGCAGTGGTGTTTGGGTAGTGTAGGGGGTCATGCTGAGGTTAGTGTTTTAGGGTTTAGGGTAGTGCAGTGGTGTTTGGGTAGTGTAGGGGGTCGTGCTGGGGGTAGTGTTTTAGGGGTTAGGGTAGTGCAGTGGTGTTTGTGTAGTGTGGGAGGTCATGCTGGGGGTAGATTTAGGGTTTAGTGTAGTGCAGTGGTGTTTGGGTAGTGTACGGAGTCATGCTGGGGGTAGTGTTTTAGGTTTTAGGGTAGTCCAGTGGTGTTTGTGTAGTGTAGGGAGTCGCACTGGGGGTAGTGTTTTAGGGTTTAGGGTAGTGCAGTGGTGTTTGGGTAGTGTAGGGGGTCGTGCTGGGGGTAGTGTTTTAGGGTTTAGGTTAGTGCAGTGGTGTTTGTGTAGTGTAGGGGGTCACGCTGGGGGTAGTGTTTTAGGGTTTAGGGTAGTGCAGTGGTGTTTGGGTAGTATAGGGGGTAGTGTTTTAGGGTTTAGGGTAGTGCAGTGGTGTTGGTGTACTGTAGGGGGTCGTGCTGGGTTCTAGTGTTTTAGGTTTAGGGTAGTGCAGTGGTGTTTGTGTAGTGTAGGGGGTCGTGTTTTAGGGTTTAGGGTCGTGCAGTGGTGTTTGGATAGTTTAGTGGGTCGTGCTGTGGGTAGTGTTTTTGGATTTAGGGTAGTGCAGTGGTGTTTGGGTGGTGTAGGGGGTCGTGCTGGGGTAGTGTTTTAGGGTTTAGGGTAGTGCAGTGGGGTTTGAGTAGTGTAGGGGGTCATGCTGGTGGTAGTGTTTTAGGGTTTAGGGTAGTGCAGTGGTGTTTGTGTAGTGTAGGGGGTCATGCTGGGGGTAGTGCAGTGGTGTTTGGGTAGTGTAGGGGGTCGTGCTGGGGGAAGATTTAGTGTTTAGGGTAATGCAGTGGTGTTTGGGTAGTGTAGGGAGTCGTGCTGGGGGTAGTGTTTTAGGGTTTAGGGTAGTGCAGTGGTGTTTGTGTAGTGTAGGGGGTTGTGCTGGGGGTAGTGTTTTAGGGTTTAGGTTAGTGCAGTGGTGTTTGGGTAGTGTAGGGGGTAGTGCTGGGGTAGTGTTTTAGGGTTTAGGGTAGTGCAGTGGTGTTTGTGTAGTGTAGGGTGTAGTGCTGGGGGTAGTGTTTTAGGGTTTAGGGTGGTGCAGTGGTGTTTGGGTAGTGTAGGCGTTCATGCTGGGGTAGTGTTTTAGGGTTTAGGGTAGTGCAGTGGTGTTTGTGTAGTATAGGGTGTAGTGCTGGGGATAGTGTTTTAGGGTTTAGGATGGTGCAGTGGTGTTTGGGTAGTGTAGGGGTTCATGCTGGGGGTAGTGTTTTAGGGTTTAGGGTATGGCAGTGGTGTTTGGGTAGTGTAGGGGGTCGTGCTGGGGGTAGTGTTTTATGGTTTAGGGTAGTGCAGTGGTTTTTGGGTAGTGTAGGGGGTCGTGCTGGGGGTAGTGTTTTAGGGTTTATGTTAGTGCAGTGGTGTTTGTGTAGTATAGGGGGTCGTGCTGGAGGTAGTGTTTTAGGGTTTAGGGTAGTGCCGTTGTGTTTAGGTAGTGAAGGGGGTTGTGCTGGGGGTAGTGTTTTAGGGTTTAGGGTAGTGCAATGGTGCTTGTGTAGTGTAGGGGGTCGTGCTGGGAATGTTGTTCATTTCTATGGCAAAATGAACCCCCTCATTTTGTTCCTTTTTAAATTAAATGTTTTAAGTGTTACCAGTTTATTCCAATCAAGATGGCTTGAGGTGTGCCATAATTTTGTCATAAGTAAGACTGTTAGCTCTCTAGTTGTTCTTTAGAACACTCTGGGAAGCTGCAGTAGAACACAAAGGCATCAACTGACAGGCTGCTCCTGTTGAAATATAACAGGAAGATATTTGAGATCACACTTGAAACATGTCCTAATTTTTCTTTCTACAGCACTAACCATAATTTCTATGACAAAATGAACCCCATCATTTTGTTCCTTTTTAAATTAAATGTTTTAAGTGTTACCAGTTTATTCCAATCAGATGGCTTCAGGTGTGCCATACTTTTGTCATAAGTAAGGCTGTTAGCGCTCTAGTTGTTCTTTGGAACACTCTGGGAAGCTGCAGTAGAACACAAAGGAATCAACTGGCAGGCTGCTCCTGTTGAAATATAACAGGAAGATAGTTGAGATCTCACTTAAAACATGTCCTAATTTTTCTTTCTACAGCACTAACCACAATTTCTATGACAAAATGAACCCCCTCATTTTGTTCCTTTTTAAATTAAATGTTTTAAGAGTTACCAGTTTATTCCAATCAAGATGGCTTCAGGTGTGCCATAATTTTGTCATAAATAAGACTGTTAGCTCTCTAGTTGTTCTTTAGAACACTCTGGGAAGCTGCAGTAGAACACAAAGGCATCAACTGACAGGCTGCTCCTGTTGAAATATAACAGGAAGATATTTGAGATCACACTTGAAACATGTCCTAATTTTTCTTTCTACAGCACTAACCATAATTTCTATGACAAAATGAACCCCATCATTTTGTTCCTTTTTAAATTAAATGTTTTAAGTGTTACCAGTTTATTCCAATCAGATGGCTTCAGGTGTGCCATACTTTTGTCATAAGTAAGGCTGTTAGCGCTCTAGTTGTTCTTTGGAACACTCTGGGAAGCTGCAGTAGAACACAAAGGAATCAACTGGCAGGCTGCTCCTGTTGAAATATAACAGGAAGATAGTTGAGATCTCACTTAAAACATATCCTAATTTTTATTTCTACAGCACTAACCATAAATTCTATGACAAAATGAACCCCTCATGTTGTTCCTTTTAAATTAAATGTTTTAAGAGTTACCAGTTTATTCCAATCAAGATGGCTTCAGGTGTGCCATAATTTTGTCATAAGTAAGGCTGTTAGCACTCTAGTTGTTCTTTAGAACACTCTGGGAAGCTGCAGTAGAACACAAAGGAATCAACTGACAGTCTCTGCCCTTGTTGGATGTACATGTTTTACTGAGAATGTCAGACTTCATTCTCACATGACTGAGAAAGATAATGTGAATTTACAGAAAATATGCTCTCATTTTAGCTTCTGGAGCACCTTTCAAAACTTTATGGGACAAGCATGTGAAAATAGTTTTCTCTCAAACATGATTCATGATATCCCAGCAGAAGGTTTTTCACAGGGTAAAATCACCTTAGAACACACCACAATTCCTGAAATTAGTATGGTACCATCAACAAATGAATTCTAATGTAACTAAAGTCTGTTATCACCCTTTATAGTTCTCCTTTTGGTAACCCTCAAAATCTTTGATCCACTACAATGCATTTCAATGGGGTACTATCATGTATATTGGTCCCAAGATGGCTGCCAGCAATTCCAGGATGAAGTGCTGACAGCCAATCAGATCTCACAATGACATGTGTGGTAAGGCTCCGCCCAGATATATATGTGATTTTACTTTTGATTTTCTCAGGAACTACTGAACGGATTTACACCATTTAAGCAAAAGGCCCGACTCTGAACCAAGGGCTACCTTTTTGCCAAATTTGGTGTAATTCCGTTCAGCAGTTCGGGCTGTAGCTGCGATGAAAGGTTCCTATGGAAAATTGCATGGGGAAAACACGTTTTGGGACCCCCCTTTTTTCTCGGCCCCCGCTTGCCGAATCAACCCGAAACTTTCAAGATAGGAGCGGACCGGAGCGCGGCCACAAAGTTTGAAAATTTCGCGAATATTCGTCAACCGGCGCCAAAGTTATTTCAAATAGAATGTTGCGGATTTCCTATGGAAAATAGGTCCTAACTATAACTATCTACTGGCGACCGCCAGTAGATAATACATATACAAATATATATATATATTTATCCAACCAAAAACTTGTCCTGAAGCGAAGACTCCCACAAAAGTGAATTCTTCCATCCAAAGCTTTAGTCATAAAACTCCCTCTGGAGGGAAGAATCAGCGCCAACACATACTACAACTCCGAGCATGCAAAACAAAGTAAGCTCACCTGTGAGGCCCAGCAAAGGGCAATTTTCATTAGCATGCAGAGAGGAGAAAATGCGTGAGAGTGCTTCTGTGGACTGACAGTCAATGCCTATGATTAAGGGGTAGGAGCCCCGATACGCGTCAGGCAAGGTAAAGAAAACCTTTGGAATGCAAGTGCTGGTTTCATGAATAAAGCATCGGATGGAAAAATTCACTGTTGTGAGCATCTTCGCTTCAGGGCAAGTTTTTGGTTGGATTTTGTCAGGGAAGCCTGGCCGTGGAAGACTGCACCACCACGAAAAAAGTAATGTGGGCCTGCAGGGGCTTGGAACTGTGTCAGACTCTGAACAGCACAGTGAACATTTAATTTTAAAACCGGATTTGCAATCTGAGGTCCATTGGGGCAGTGTATATTTTAAATTAAATTACTGAAAAAACACAGAACCCACTGGAGGGAAAAATCTGCGCAAACACGTACTACAACTCCCAGCATGCAAAACAAATTAAGCTCACCTGTGAGGCCCAGCAAAGGGAAATTTTCATTCGCATGCAAAGAGGAGAAAATTTGTGAGAGTGCTTCTGTGGACTGACAGTCAATGCCTATGATTAAGGGGCAGGATCCCCGAAACGCGTCAGGCAAGGTAAAGAAAACCTTTGGAATGCAAGTGCTAGTTTTATGAATAAAGCTTCGGATGGAAGAATTCACTGTAGTGGGCGTCTTCGCTTCAGGGCAAGTTTTTGGTTGGATATATATATATATATGCGTACCGCTGAAAACGCGTTTGTTTTTTATTCTGTGCCATTAAATCCGGAGAAGGATTAAACCCCCCGTGAGTGCTGGTGTTTATTTGTTGGAGCGTTGGGATATATATATATATATATATATATATATATATATATATATATATATATATATATATATATATATATACACACATTTATATTATCTACTGGCGGTTGCCAGTAGATAGTTATAGTTAGGACCTATTTTCCATAGGAAATCTTCGACATTCTATTTGAAATAACTCTTGCGTCGGTTGACGAATCTTCGCGAAATTTTCAAACTTTATGGCCCGCTCCGGTCCGCTCCTACCCTGAAAGTTTCGGGGTGATTCGTCAAGCGAGGGCCGAGAAAAAGGGGGTCCCAAAACGTGTTTTCCCCATTCATTTTCCCATAGGAAACTTTAGCCACGGCTACAGCCCGAACTGCTGAACGGAATTACACCAAATTTGGCAAAGAGGTAGTTCTTGGTTCAGAAAGAACCCTTTTTGTTAAATGGTGTAAATCCGTTCAGTAGTTCCTGTGAAAATCAAAAGGAAATTCACATATATATCTATGGCCGCGTCGGATTCGCGCACCCTCCAGATCACGAGCTGCAGGCTAATTGGCTGTCAACACTCCAAATCAGGAAGTGTTGGCAGCCATTTTGTCCCTCGGTAGAACCGAGGGACAGAAACAAGTGCGCAAAGCGCAAAAGGGGGCAGGGTAGAAACACCCTGATCCCCTAGGTCTGCTCAGGGGTCCCACAAGGACCCCTGGGCAGAAAGCTTTTTATTTATTTTTAATCGGCGGGATGCGCTTAGGGTGCGCGAATCCCGCCGAGAAAAAAAAAAGAAACAAGTGCGCAAAACGCACAAAGGGGGCAAGGTAGAAACACCCTGACCCCCTAGGTCTGCTCAGGGAGTCCCACAAGGCCCCCTGGGAAGAAAAAAGCATTTTTTTTTAAATCAGCAGGATGCGCTCAGGGTGCGCGGATCCTGCCGAAAAAATAAATCGAAGCGCGGTCTCCCCGCTTCGATGTAAATTTGCCCCCGGGTGGCCCAAGTCCCGGGGGCATGCGGAGGGTGGGTTTATTGTTTATGGGGGGCCTCTAAGGCCCCCAAGCCCCGGGGACCGCCACCCCCTGGGGCTTTATAAAAAAATGATGGCGGGAGGGCAGTGCGCCCTCCCGCTGCCCCGGGGACCGCCACCCCCCGTGGTTGTTTTTTTTTTATTTTAAAAACCTGTGTGGGGAGGCTCCAGCCTCCCACATGCCCCGGAGACCGCCACCTCCCTGGGGCACTAAAGATTTAAATATGGGGGTCCGTTACGGACCCCCAGAGCCCCGGGGACCACCACCTCCCCGGGGCTTTGAACAAGTTGGGAGGGGGGCCGCGCGGCCCCCCTCCTGGAGCCAGTGATGGCCCTGGGGACCACCACCCCCCAGGGCCGGCTCCTGCAGTGTCCCGGGGTGCCTACCCCCGGGACACTGTAGTTTGCTATGACAGGACGGGAGCATCGCGGCTCCCGTCCTGTCATAGCAAACTTGGTTTGCATTTTGAAAGAGAGAGCAGGAAACCTGCTCTCTCTTTCAAAATGCAAACCTAATTGCTTTTCCACACGGGGAGCAGCATGTTAGCTGCTCCCCATGTGGAAAAGCAATGCCGGCTCCCGCAGGAGGCGGGGAGCCGGGTGGGACTGTGGGGGTATTGGGGACCCCCCCACTGTCTCCAACAAGAGGCCAGGCCCCGGGGGATGGGGTCCCTGGGGCCATAAGTGGCCCGGGAGGGGGGCCACGCAGCCCCCCTCCCCAATTAAAAAAAAAAAAAAAAAAAGGGCAAGGCCGGCCCCGGGGGATGGGGTCCCCGGGGCCTTAAATGGCCTGAGGAGGGGGGCCACGCAGCCCCCCTCCAAATATTTTTTTTAAAAAAAAGAGGGCATGCCCCGGGGGATGGGGTCCCCGGGGCCAATAGAGGCCCAGGGAAGGGGGGCCACGCGGCCCCCTTCCCGTTTTTTTTTTAAAATAAAAAATAAATGCTCAGGCCCCGGGGGATGGGGTCCCCGGGGCCAAAAGTGGCAGAGGGAAGGGGGGCCACTCAGCCCCCCTCCCCAAAAAAAAAAGGAAAAAAAAAAAAAACGGCATCGTGCCGGAGGCCCCGCCCCCCTCCCTGCAGCAGTGTGCAAACGTGCCACCTGGCGCGTTTTAAGAAGGGGAAGTAATTCCCCTTGAATACTGGGGGTCCCTGGGGGCCAACTAGCCCACCAGCAACCTCCAGTATGCGCCAGGGGGCTGTGTTGCAGAGAGGTGTACAGAGGCCACGCCCCTTTATACACCTCTCTGCAACGCAGCTCTGTGGCGCTTTTTGGAGGTACATGGTGGGCTAGTTCGACTCCAGGGACCCTCAGGATTCAAGGGGACTTAATCCACCAACTTAAAACGCACCACGGGGCGCGTTTGCACAGTGGTGAAGGGAGGGGCGGGGCTTCAGGTGACATGTGTGCAAACAGGCCCCGTGGCGCATTTTAAGATGGGGAATGAAATCCCCTTCAATCCTGAGGGTCCCTGAGGGCCAACTAGCCCACCAGGTACGTCCAGAAAGCGCCACAGAGCTGCGTTGCAGAGAGGTGCAAAAAGGGCGTGGCCTCTGAACACCTCTCTGCAACGCAGCTTCCTGGCGCAAACTGGAGGTACAGTGTGGGCTTGTTGGACCCCAGGGACCCTCATGATTCAAGGTGACTTAATCGCCCAACTTAAAACGCGCCACGGGGCGCGTTTGCACAGATGTCACCTCAGGCCCCGCCCCCTCCCTTCACCATTGTGCAAATATTCCTCTAAAATCAGCCGAACTACGAATTCCGATTTACTCACCTGTTATCAGGAGAGACCTCAGTGCTGCATCTTTGAGCCCAGTACTGATCCTGAAAAGTAATTTTAACCGTACTTACCAGTAACTTGAATTTCCTTCCATAGGATATCATTGCCTGCTTTTTGCTGAAAAAGTTTCTAAGTGTCGATTTTTGTAACATACAAATATTCCTCTAAAATCAGCCGAACTACGAATTCCGATTTACTCACCTGTTATCAGGAGAGACCTCAGTGCTGCATCTTTGAGCCCAATACTGATCCTGAAAAGTAATTTTAACCGCACTTACCAATAATTTGAATTTCCTTCCATAGGCTAACATTGACTGGTTTCACTTGGAAATTCTTCTAAGTGTGGAGTTTTGGAACTTTATAATATTCCTCTAAAATCAGCCGAACTACGAATTCCGATTTACTCACCTGTTATCAGGAAAGAACCCAGTGCTGCATCTTTTAGCCCAGCACTGACCTTGAAAAGTAATTCTAACCGTACTTACCAGTAAATTGAATTTCCTTCCATAGGATATCATCGCCTGCTTTTGGCTGAAAAAGTTTCTAAGTGTCGATTTTTGAAACATACAAATATTCCTCTAAAATCAGCAGAACTACGAATTCCGATTTACTCACCTGTTATCAGGAGAGACCTCAGTGCTGCATCTTTGAGCCCAGTACTGATCCTGAAAAGTAATTTTAACCGTACTTACCAGTAACTTGAATTTCCTTCCATAGGCTAACATTGACTGGTTTCACTTGGAAATTCTTCTAAGTGTGGAGTTTTGGAACTTTATAATATTCCTCTAAAATCAGCCGAACTACGAATTCCGTTTTACTCACCTGTTATCAGGAGAGAACCCAGTGCTGCACCTTTTAGCCCAGCACTGACCCTGAAAAGTAATTCTAACCGTATTTACCAGTAACTTGTATTTCCTTCCATAGGAATCCATTGTCTGGTTTTCAGCAGAAAAGTTTCAAAGTGTCGATTTTCACAAACTACAAATATTCCTTAAAAATCGCCTGTATGACTTAAAAGCATTCTTTCAACTGTTTACAGGAGATGCACCAGTGCTGGATCCAAGATCCACCACTGAGTAAGAAACAGTAACGATAACACTACTTACCTGCTAAGTGAATTTTCTCCCATAGGATAGCATTGGTGATTCTATGTGAAAAAGTTTCTAAGTGTCAACTTTTAAAAATACAATAATATTCCTTAAAAATCACTACTGTAACCAAAACGCTTTTACTCAACTGTTTACAGGAGATGTCCCAGGACTGAATCTAGGATCCAGTCCTGTGGTTAGAAAAGTAATCCATAAAGTAACTAATTGCATTTAACTTGAAATTCACATTGAGCTCAATGTTGCATTGTGTTTGAAATTGTGTTGCCCATTGCAACAACTGTAACTACTGTACTTAAAAGTCTATTGCCTATTTGCAAAGTATTTAAACTAAAGTAATTCATTCTGAGAAAGTATATTTTGTAATGTAATGTATAATGTAATTACAATGTATTTAAAAAAATAAAATATCTAAAAATAAATAGTTTAAAAAAATGTAGTAAATCAGTATCAAAAAAATAAATATAACAATTAATACATTTAAAAATTGTCATTTACAAAACCTTTGAAATTCACTGAAAAAAACCATAGGTTTCAGACATGTTATAGTTAGGAATTAGCATTTAAAAAACCTTTGAAATTCACTGAAAAAACCATAGGTTTCAAGCACGTTATAGTTAGAAATTAGCATTTAAAAACCTTACAAATTCACTGAAAAAACCATAGGTTTTAGGGACAGTTATAGTTAGTTGGACATTGCACTCGTACAAAACCCGTGAAATTCCCCGTTATAGTTAGTTCAGGTAACTATAACTCGCGCCCCACGCAATGCACTGCTGATGACGTCACATATTACATCACTCATGACATGGTCAGTGACATCACCGATGACATCACTGATGACATCTCAAATGACATCACTGATGACATCACTGATGACATCATCCATGTGATAATTTGATGCATCATCTCACACCCTAATATAACTTTTGATACACCCACTGTAAATTACAGACTGCCATTGTCAAAACCATAGACACTGCAAAACCAATTACTATATACACACTCACTGATTCTTAGGTCTACACACACACATCTACTCACTCACCTGTACAGTCACTCATACTTATAGTCACTCAGTACAGGACTATTATATGCACTCATACACCTATATAAACACTCACACACTGCCACTCATCCATAGAGGTACTCACACACCTAGTCAGTCATGCAAAAAATTAAGCACACACCCATTTACTCACCTATACAGTTATACACACACCAGCTCACTTACTCATACAAATACTAGCACATTCTTACGCTCTTATACAATCTCTGATACAAGCACACACTCATCCATACAGTCACTATCACAATCACACATCTCGCTTATAGGTATTTATATACTCCAACACACATATATACTGCCTTTCACATACGTAGTTACTCACACATGTACCACTGGGACATACATTCACTCACTAACACACTCTTACACACACTCACCCACCCAAGCAGTCCATCACAGATGCACTCTTGAAATCATGCACCCAGTGAATCACCCACTCACACATCTATGTACAGAGTCACCCACACCTCACCCACACAAACACTCAGGCAGCCATACAGATACTCAGAGAACCAATCAATAACCCATATAGACACTCATGTAGCTATTCGCAAATCCATGCATCCACTTACACACCAACAAACAGACGGATACAGACATTCACACAGTTTAGTCACTAACCCATGCATTCAGTAAGATACGTTTAATCACTCACTTGTAGAGTCAGTCACTCACGTACTAAATCATCCATTCAGACACTTATACACCCACTCATTCTTCAATACGCCTTTCCCTATATATATTAAACATATTTAAACTTTACAGAAACACACAGTCACTGGATGATGTCATCAGTGATGTCATCAGTGATGTCATTTGAGATGTCATCAGTGAGGTCATCAGTGATGTCACTGACCATGTCATGAGTGATGTAATGTGTGACGTCAACAGCAGTGCATTGCGGGGGCGCGAGTTATAGTTACCTGAACTAACTATAACGGGGAATTTCATGGGTTTTGTACGAGTGCAATGTCCAACTAACTATAACTGTCCCTAAAACCTATGGTTTTTTCTGTGAATTTGTAAGGTTTTTCAAATGCTAATTTCTAACTATAACTTGCCTGAAACCTATGGTTTTTTCAGTGAATATATATATATATATATATATATATATATATATATATATATATATATATATATATATATATATACACATTTATATGTATATACATTTGTAAATTTTTAGATAATTTTAAAATTATAAAATAAATTAAAATGAATAGTTTATTAATTGTTTTAAAGTAAATATATGTGAATTATTATATATGTGTGTTTAACTTTTTTAATTAAGTTTATTCATTATATTTTTTAATTGATATTAAATCTATTTTCTTTTTTTATATTAGTTTTTTTATTTAACATATTTAATATTTATTATTTTATTTTATTTTATATATATATAACTTTTAGCGTGGCAAAGCATTTTAAGCAAACAAGAATATGGATATAATTGTGCTGGATGTCTATTTACCTATTTCAGGAACACTGAAATGTTGTGCAGATTACTGATCACAGAATGCATTGGGGTTATCATGCCAAGTTCACGTAGAACGAGATGTAAAAGATCATGTGACTGTTTAATCAGTAACTGCAATATGAATTGTTTGTTTTGCCAGCTGCCCGTGATCAAGGACTGGAGCAGTCCGAAACACGTTGGGCCGTGATTGGATTCTTACTTGCTGCCAGATTAAAGTCGCTTAAAAGAGAGTGCGTCTCCATTTCTCTGTGGCGGAGATGTGAAACTGGATATATATATATATATATATATATTCACTGAAAAAACCATAGGTTTTAGGGACAGTTATAGGTAGTTGGACATTTCACTCGTACAAAACCATAGAAATTCCCCCGTTATAGTTAGTTCAGCTAACTATAACTCACGCCCCCGCAATGCACTGCTGATGACGTCACATATTACATCACTCATGACATGGTCAGTGACATCACTGATGACATCACTGATGACATCTCAAATGACATCACTGATGACATCATCCAGTGACTGTGTGTTTCTGTAAAGTTTAAATATGTTTAATATATATATAGGGAAAGGCGTATTGAAGAATGAGTGGGTGTATAAGTGTCTGAATGCATGATTTAGTACGTGCGTGACTGACTCTACAAGTGAGTGATTAAACGTATCTTACTGAATGCATGGGTTAGTGACTAAACTGTGTGAATATCTGTATCCGTCTGTTTGTTGGTGTGTAAGTGGATGCATGGATTTTCGAATAGCTACATGAGTGTCTATATGGGTTATTGATTGGTTCTCTGAGTATCTGTATGGCTGCCTGAGTGTTTGTGTGGGTGGGGTGTGTGTGACTCTGTACATAGATGTGTGAGTGGGTGATTCACTGGGTGCATGATTTCAAGAGTTCATCTGTGATGGACTGCTTGGGTGGGTGAGTGTGTGTATGGGTGTGTTAGTGAGTGAATGTATATCTCAGTGGTACATGTGCGAGTAACTACATATGTAAAAGGCAGTATATATGTGTGTTAGAGTATTTAAATGGCTATAAGTGAGAGTGTGTGATTGTGAGAGTGGCTGTATGGATGCGTGTGTGCTTGTATCAGTTATTGTATAAGAGCGTAAGAATGTGCTAGTATTTGTATGAGTAAGTGAGCTGGTGTGTGTATAACTGTATAGGTGAGTAAATGGGTGTGTGATAAATTTTTGCATGACTGACTAGGTGTGTGAGTACCTCTATGGATGAGTGGCGGTGTGTGAGTGTTTATATAGGTGTATGAGTGCATATGATAGTCCTGTACTGAGTGACTGTAAGTATGAGTGACTGTACGGGTTAGTGAGTAGATGTGTGTGTGTAGACCTAAGAATCAGTGAGTGGGTATGTAGTTATTGGTATTGGAGTGTGTATGGTTTTGAGAATGGCAGTCTGTAATTTAGAGTGGGTGTATCAAAAGTTATATTAGGGTGTGAGAAGATGCATGAAATTATCACATGGATGATGTCATCAGTGATGTCATCAGTGATGTCATTTGAGATGTCATCAGTGATGTCATCAGTGATGTCACTGACCATGTCATGAGTGATGTAATATGTGACGTCATCAGCAGTGCATTGCGGGGCGCGAGTTAAATAGTTAGCTGAACTAACTATAACGGGGAATTTCTATGGTTTTGTACGAGTGAAATGTCCAACTAACTATAACTGTGCCTAAAACCTATGGTTTTTTCAGTGAATTTCAAAGGTTTTTTAAATGTTAATTTCTAACTATAACGTGTCTGAAACCTATGGTTTTTTCAGTGAATTTCAAAGGTTTTTTAAATGCTAGTTTCTAACTATGCCTACAGAGGTAGGACATGTGAAGAAAGAAGAAAAAACGCACAGAAGGAAGCAAAAGAGAGGCAGAAAGAAGCAACAGAAGTCCACAAAGACGAAGAAAAGTGCAGGAAGAAGCAAAAGATGTGCAGAAAGAACCAACAGAGGAGCAGAAAGAGGCCTTGTTGCAAAATCATCCTGTGCCCACAACGTTTTCAGACGGGTACTGGTGGTAACTGATTCTGACTAACCAGAGCCAGTGCTATGCTAAAAGACACTTAGAATACAGTGAAAACACGTACATACACTAGGGAACACTATGCGTTGGGGTACCCCTGTGATTAGCATGACCTCCTCTGTAAGTCCCTAGTACATAATAGGGCAGGGGTATTAAAACTACCTCTTAATCCCCCAACTTAAAACGCGCCACAGGCCGCGTTTGCACAGTGGTGAAGGGAGGGGGGCCTGAGGTGACATGTGTGCCCCGTGGCACGTTTTAAGTTGCGGGATTAAGTCCCCTTGAATCCTGAGGGTCCCTGGGGCCCAACTAGGCCCCCAGGTACCTACAGTTATGACCACAGAGCTGAGTTGCAGAGAGGCGTTCCGAGGCCACGCACCTTTTTCACCTCTCTGCAACGCAACTCTGTTGTGCTTACTGAAGGTACCTGGTGGGCTAGTTGGCCCCCAGGGTCCCTCAGGATTCAAGGGGAATTAATTCCCCAACTTAAAACGCACCACAGGGCGTGTTTGCGCACATGTCACCTGAGGCCCCGCCCCTCCCTTCACCACTGTGCAAACGCGCCCCGTGCGTTTAGGTTGGGGGATTAGGTCACCTTGAATCCTGAGGGTCCCTGGGGCCCAACTAGCCCACCAGGTACTTCCAGTAAGCACCACAGGCCTGCGTTGCAACGCCTGTAACAAATTGTGCAGTTGTGTTTAGGTAGTGAAGGGGGTCGTGCTGGGGGTAGTGTTTTAGGGTTTAGGATAGTGCAGTGGTGTTTGTGTAGTGTAGGGGGTCATGCTGGGGGTAGATTTAGGGTTTAGGGTAGTGCAGTGGTGTTTGGGTAGTGTAGGGAGTCATGATGGGGGGAGTGTTTTAGGGTTTAGGGTAGTGCAGTGGTGTTTGGGTAGTGTAGGGGGTCGTGCTGGGGGTAGTGTTTTAGGGTTTAGGGTAGTGCAGTAGTGTTTGGGTAGTGTAGGGGTCGTGCTGTGGGTAGTGTTTTAGGGTTTAGGGTAGTGCAGTGGTATTTGGGTAGTGTAGGGGGTACTGCTGGGGGTAGTGTTTTAGGGTTTAGGGTAGTGCAATGGTGTTTGGGTAGTGTAGGGGTACTGCTTGGGGTAGTGTTTTAGGGTTTAGGTAGTGCAGTGGTGTTTGGGTAGTGTGGGGTACTGCTGGGGTAGTGTTTTAGGGTTTAGGTAGTGCAGTGGTGTTTGGGTAGTGTAGGGGTTCGTGCTGGGGGTAGATTTTTAGGGTTTAGGGTAGTGCAGTGGTGTTTGTGTAGTGTAGGGGGTAGTGTTTTAGGGTTTAGGGTAGTGCAGTGGTGTTTGTGTAGTGTAGGGGGTCGTGCTGGGGGTAGTGTTTTAGGATTTAGGGTAGTGCAGTCTTTGTGTAGTGTAGGAGGTCGTGTTTTAGGGTATAGGGTAGTGCAGTGGTCTTTGGGTAGTGTAGGGAGTCGTGCGGGGTAGTGTTTTAGGGTTTAGGGTAGTGCATTGTTGTTTGGGTAGTGTAGGGGGCCATGCGGGGGGAATGTTGTAGGGTTTAGGGCAGTGCAGTGGTGTTCGGGTAGTGTAGGGGTCGTGCTGGGGGGAGTGTTTGAGGGTTTAGGGCAGTGCAGTGGTGTTCGGGTAGTGTAGGGGGTCGTGCTGGGGGAGTGTTTTAGGGTTTAGGGTAGTGCAGTGGTGTTCGGGTAGTGTAGGGGGTCGTGCTGGGGGTAGTGTTTTAGGGTTTAGGGCAGTGCAGTGGTGTTCGGGCAGTGTAGGGGGTCGTGCTGGGGATGGTGTTTCAGGGTTTAGGGCAGGGCAGTGGTGTTCGGGCAGTGTAGGGGTCGTGCTGGGGGTGGTGTTTCAGGGTTTAGGGCAGTGCAGTGGTGTTCGGGCAGTGTAGGGGGTCGTGCAGGGGGTGGTGTTTCAGGGTTTAGGCAGTGCAGTGGTGTTCGGGCAGTGTAGGGGGTCGTGCTGGGGGTGGTGTTTCAGGGTTTAGGGCAGTGCAGTGGTGTTCGAGCAGTGTAGGGGGTCGTGCTGGGGGTGGTGTTTCAGGGTTTAGGGCAGTGCAGTGGTGTTCGGGCAGTGTAGGGGTCGTGCTGGGGTGGTGTTTCAGGGTTTAGGGCAGTGCAGTGGTGTTCGGGCAGTGTAGGGGATCGTGCAGGGGTGGTGTTTCAGGGTTTAGGGCAGTGCAGTGGTGTTCGGGCAGTGTAGGGGGTCGTGCAGGGGGTGGTGTTTCAGGGTTTAGGGCAGTGCAGTGGTGTTTGGGCAGTGTAGGGGTCATGCTGGGGCTGGTGTTTCAGGGTTTAAGGCAGTGCAGTGGTGTTCGGGCAGTGTAGGGGGTCGTGCTGGGGCTATTGTTTCAGGGTTTAGGGCAGTGCAGTGGTGTTCGGGCAGTGTAGGGGGTCGTGCTGGGGCTGGTGTTTCAGGGTTTAGGGCAGTGCAGTGGTGTTCGGGCAGTGTAGGGGTCGTGCAGGGGGTGGTGTTTCAGGGTTTAGGGCAGTGGTGTTCAGGCAGTGTAGGGGGTCTTGCTGGGGGTGATGTTTCAGGGTTTAGGGCAGTGCAGTGGTGTTCGGGCAGTGTAGGGGGTCTTGCTGGGGGTAGTGTTTCAGGGTTTAGGGCAGTGCAGTGGTGTTCGGGCAGTGTAGGGGGTCGTGCTGGGGGTGGTGTTTCAGGGTTTAGGGCAGTGCAGTGGTGTTCCGGCAGTGTAGGGGGTCGTGCAGGGGGTGGTGTTTCAGGGTTTAGGGCAGTGCAGTGGTGTTCGGGCAGTGTAGGGGGTCGTGCTGGGGGTGGTGTTTCAGGGTTTAGGGCAGTGCAGTGGTGTTAGGGCAGTGTAGGGTGTCTTGCTGGGGGTGGTGTTTCAGGGTTTAGGGCAGTGCAGTGGTGTTCGGGCAGTGTAGGGGGTCGTGCAGGGGGTGGTGTTTCAGGGTTTAGGGCAGTGCAGTGGTGTTTGGGCAGTGTAGGGGGTCGTGCTGGGGGTGGTGTTTCAGGGTTTAGGGCAGTGCAGTGGTGTTCAGCCAGTGTAGGTGGTCTTGCTGGGGGTGGTGTTTCAGGGTTTAGTGCAGTGGTGTTCGGGCAGTGTAGGGGGTCTTGCTGGGGGTGGTGTTTCAGGTTTAGGGAGTGCAGTGGTGTCGGGCAGTGTAGGGGGTCGTGCTGGGGCTGGTGTTTCAGGGTTTAGGGCAATGCAGTGGTGTTCGGGCAGTGTAGGGGGTCGTGCTGGGGCTGGTGTTTCACGGTTTAGGGCAGTGCAGTGGTGTTCGGGCAGTGTAGGAGGTCGTGCTGGGGCTGGTGTTTCAGGGTTTAGGGCAATGCAGTGGTGTTTGGGCAGTGTAGGCGGTCGTGCTGGGGCTGGTGTTTCAGGGTTTAGGGCAGTGCAGTGGTGTTCGGGCAGTGTAGGGGTCGTGCTGGGGCTGGTGTTTCAGGGTTTAGGGCAGTGCAGTGGTGCTCGGGCAGTGTAGGGGGTCGTGCTGGGGGTGGTGTTTCAGGGTTTAGGGCAGTGCAGTGGTGTTCGGGCAGTGTAGGGGTCATGCTGGGGCTGGTGTTTCAGGGTTTAGGGCAGTGCAGTGGTGTTCGGGCAGTGTAGGGGGTCGTGCTGGGGCTGGTGTGTCAGGATTTTGGGCAGAGCAGTAGTGTTTGGGCAGTGTAGGGGGTCGTGCTGGGGGTGGTGTTTCAGGGTTTAGGGCAGTGCAGTGGTGTTCGGGCAGTGTAGGGGGTCATGCTGGGGGTGATGTTTCAGGGTTTAGGGCAGTGCAGTGGTGTTAGGGCAGTGTAGGGGGTCTTGCTGGGGGTAGTGTTTCAGGGTTTAGGGCAGTGCAGTGGTGTTCGGGCAGTGTAGGGGGTCGTGCTGGGGGTGGTGTTTCAGGGTTTAGGGCAGTGCAGTGGTGTTCGGGCAGTGTAGGGGTCGTGAAGGGGGTGGTGTTTCAGGGTTTAGGGCAGTGCAGTGGTGTTCGGGCAGTGTAGGGGGTCGTGCTAGGGGTGGTGTTTCAGGGTTTAGGGCAGTGCAGTGGTGTTCGGGCAGTGTAGGGGGTTGTGCAGGGGCTGGTGTTTCAGGGTTTTGGGCAGTGCAGTGTTGTTCGGGCAGTGTAGGGGGTCGTGCTGGGGGTAGTGTTTTAGGGTTTAGGGTAGTGCAGTGGTGCTTGTGTAGTGTAGGGGTCATGCTGGGGGTAGTGTTTTAGGGTTTAGGGTAGTGCAATGGTGTTTGTGTAGTGTACGGGGTCATGTTTTAGGGTAGTGCAGTGGTGTTTGGGTAGTGTAGGGGTCGTGCTGGGGGTAGTGTTTTAGGATTTAGGTTAGTGCAGTGGTGTTTGGGTAGTGTAGGGGGTCGTGCTGGGGGTAGTGTTTTAGGGTTTAGGGTAGTGCAGTGGTGTTTGTGTAGTGTAGGGGGTCGTGCTGGGTGTAGTGTTTTAGGGTTTAGGGTAGTGCAGTGGTGCTTGTGTAGTGTAGGGGGTCGTGCTGGGGGTAGTGTTTTAGGGTTTAGGGTAGTGCAGTGGTGTTTGTGTAGTGTAGGGGTCATGTTTTAGGGTAGTGCAGTGGTGTTTGGGTAGTGTAGGGGGTCGTGCTGGGGGTAGTGTTTTAGGATTTAGGTTAGTGCAGTGGTGTTTGGGTAGTGTAGGGGGTAGTACTGGGGGTAGTGATTTAGGGTAGTGCAGTAGTGTTTGTGTAGTGTAGGGGGTCATGCTGGGGGGAGTGTTTTAGGGTTTAGGATAGTGCAGTGGTGCTTGTGTAGTGTAGGGGGTCGTGCTGGGGGTAGTGTTTTAGGGTTTAGGGTAGTGCAGTGGTGTTTTTGTAGTGTAGGGGGTCATGTTTTAAGATACAACGCTCCAATACCTGACCAGTCTGCACTACATAAACTGCAAAAAACTAAAAATAAAAAGTGTTTTGCACACTTTTGTCATTGGGCTATATGTGGGCTACATCTGGGTAATATTTGTGCTACATTTGGGCTCTTTTTCTCTGGTGGCCATCTTGGAAGACTTCTTTGTTATGAAGTTTCCTAATTTCCTCATTTACTGCAGTCTCCTCAGTAGGAAATGCTTTCAGTTTTTTACTTTGATTCCATCAAGAAGGCATTCAGATGTGTCTCACATTTGCCATAAATTCAGAATGTTAGCACTCTAGTTGCTCATTAGATCACTGTAGTAAAGCTACTGCTCACCAGGGAGTTAACTGGAAGTCTGCTGCTGGTATTGAAAGTGATTGTTTCAGTCTGCATGTCAGAATTTTCTAATGAAATAGAAGAGGATTTGAGATCTCACTTAAAACATGCCCTAATTTTTCTTTCTGCAGCACTAACCATAATTTCTATTTCAAAAAGAACCCCTCATTTTGTTCCTTTTTAAATTAAATGTTTTAAGTGTTACCGGTTTATTCCAATCAAGATGGCTTCAGGTGTGCCATACTTTTGTCATAAGTAAGGCTGTTAGCGCTCTAGTTGTTCTTTAGAACACTCTGGGAAGCTGCAGTAGAACACAAAGGCATCAACTGGCAGGCTGCTCCTGTTGAAATATAACAGGAAGATATTTGAGATCACACTTGAAACATGTCCTAATTTTTCTTTCTACAGCACTAACCATAATTTCTATGACAAAATGAACCCCATCATTTTGTTCCTTTTAAATTAAATGTTTTAAGTGTTACCAGTTTATTCCAATCAAGATGGCTTCAGGTGTGCCATACTTTTGTCATAAGTAAGGCTGTTAGCGCTCTAGTTGTTCTTTAGAACACTCTGGGAAGCTGCAGTAGAACACAAAGGAATCAACTGACAGTCTCTGCCCTTGTTGGATGTACATGTTTTACTGAGAATGTCAGACTTCATTCTCGCATGACTGAGAAAGATAATGTGAATTTACAGAAAATATGCTCTCATTTTAGCTTCTGGAGCACCTTCCAAAACTCTATGGGACAAGCATGTGAAAATAGTTTTCTCTCAAACATGATTCATGATATCCCAGCAGAAGGTTTTTCACAGGGTAAAATCACCTTAGAACACACCACAATTCCTGAAATTAGTATGGTACCATCAACAAATGAATTCTAATGTAACTAAAGTCTGTTATCACCCTTTATAGTTCTCCTTTTGGTAACCCTCAAAATCTTTGATTCACTACAATGCATTTCAATGGGGTACTATCATGTATATTGGTCCCAAGATGGCTGCCAGCAATTCCAGGATGAAGTGCTGACAGCCAATCAGATCTCACAATGACATGTGTGGTTAGGCTCCGCCCAGATATATATGTGATTTTACTTTTGATTTTCTCAGGAACTACTGAACGGATTTACACCATTTAAGCAAAAGGCATGACTCTGAACCAAGGGCTACCTCTTTGCCAAATTTGGTGTAATTCCGTTCAGCAGTTCGGGCTGTAGCTGCGACTGAAAGGTTCCTATGGAAAATTGCATGGGGAAAACACGCTTTGGGACCCCCTTTTTCTCGGCCCCCGCTTGCTGAATCACCCCGAAACTTTCAAGATAGGAGCGGACCGGAGCGGACCACAAAGTTTGAAAATTTCGCGAAGATTCGTCAACCGGCGCCAAAGTTATTTCAAATAGAATGTTGCAGATTTCCTATGGAAAATAGGTCCTAACTATAACTAACTACTGGCGACCGCCAGTAGATAATATATATATATATATTCACTGAAAAAACCATAGGTTTTAGGGACAGTTATAGTTAGTTGGACATTGCACTCGTACAAAACCCGTGAAATTCCCCCGTTATAGTTAGTTCAGGTAACTATAACTCGCGCCCCCGCAATGCACTGCTGATGACGTCACATATTACATCACTCATGACATGGTCAGTGACATCACTGATGACATCACTGCTCCTGCTTCCTGCTCTCTCTTTCAAAATGCAAACCAAGTTTGCTATGACAGGACGGGAGCCGCGAGGCTCCCATCCTGTCATAGCAAACTACAGTGTCCCGGGGTAGGCACCCCGGGACACTGCAGGAGCCGGCCCCTGGGCGGTGGCGGTCCCCAGGGCCATCAAGGGCTCAGGAGGGGCCGCGCGGCCCCCCTCCCAACCATTTAACAGCCCCGGGGAGGTGGTGGTCTCCGGAGCTTTGGGGTCCGTAACGGACCCCCATATTCAAATCTTTAGTGCCCCGGGGAGGTGGCGGTCCCGGGCGTGTGGGGGCTGGAGCCCCCCACACAGGTCAAAATTTTTTTAAAGAAGCCCCGGGGGTGGCGGTCCCCGGGGCTGCGGGAGGGCCAAGAGCCCTCCCGCACCATTATTTTTCAAAGCCCGGGGGGTGGCGGTCCCGGGCTTGGGGGCCTTAGAGGCCCCCACATTAAATTTAAACCCCCAACCATGCCCCCGGGACTTGGCCCACCCGGGGCAAATTAACATCGAGCGCGGAGACCGCGCTTCGATTTTTTTATTTTTCGGCGGGATTCGCGCACCCTAAGCGCATCCCGCTGATTTTTTTTTTTTTAAATGCTTTTTTCTGCCCAGGGGTCCTTGTGGGACCTCCTGAGCAGACCTAGGGGTCAGGGTGTTTCTACCCTGCCCCTTTGTGCGTTTTGCGCACTTGTTTCCTCTGGGGTTTTTCTAATCGGCAAGATCCCGCACCCTGAGCGCATCCTGCCGATTTAAAAAAAAAATGCTTTCTGCCCAGGGGTCCTTGTGGGACCCCTGAGCAGACCTAGGGGGTCAGGGTGTTTCTACCCTGCCCCCTTTGTGCGCTTTGCGCACTTGTTTTTGTGCCTCGGTTCTACCGAGGGACAAAATGGCTGCCAACACTTCCTGGTTTGGAGTGTTGACAGCCAGCTGACAGCCAATTAGCATGCAGCTCGTGATCGGGACGGTGCGCGCAGGGTGCGCTGAGGGTACGCGGACCCTACTCGGCCTTAGATATATATGTGACTTTACTTGTGAATTTCTCAGGAACTACTGAACGGATTTACACCATTTAAGCCAAAGGCACCAGTCTGAACCAAGGGCTACCTCTTTGCCAAATTTGGTGTAATTCCGTTCAGCAGTTCGGGCTGTAGCTGCGACTAAAGGTTCCTATGGAAAAATGAATGGGGAAACGCGTTTTGGGACCCCCCTTTTTTCTCGGCCTCCGCTTGACGAATCAACCCGAGACTTTCAGGGTAGGACCGGAGCGGAGCGCCCCAACAAGTTGGAAACTTTCGCGAAGATTCGTCAACCGGCGCCAACGTTATTTCAAATAGAATGTCGCGGATTTCCTATGGATAATAGGTCCTAACTATAACTATCTACTGGCGACCGCCAGTAGATAATATATATATATATATATATATATATATATATAGAATTCGATATTTTGTACAACTATATTTTTTACATCGCTTTTTTTTCCTCAATATTTTTGTACTTACCTGTTTAAGTATAGGGAGTTGATATTTTTGCATTCTATATTTTTGCATCAATATTTTTTACTTCTATATTTTTAACATCAATATTTTGTCAGTGAACCCTTCGCAGGAAGAGGCTGGGCCAGGATCAACAATGGCACCATCATCAAAACTGAAACAGATGTCTCCTAGCACTAGAGTGACTGCAGATCTGGCTGAGAGTATGCCCGGGTGGAAATTTTAATTCCGCTCATGGAATTGGAGGAATTTGGAGACTCTGCATTACTCTTTTAACACAGAGTTCCAACCAAATTCCTCCAATGGCAGACTTTTTCCCATTCGAGCAACGCAATGAAAACGGGAACAATGTGATGCTCTCGCTGAAGCTGGCGAGCATGAGCGGGATTTGACATCCCCTAGCTCAATTTCCAGTTCTAGGAAGCCTTCTGGCATGATTTTCTTTTTTTTATATATTCAATTTATTTTATTGAAGTTTGCAAACAGGAGCAAGACAGTGGTAAACGAAATAAATTCACAGTTAGAGAGGCGGGTTACAATGAGGGGGAGAGGAAAAGACTGTGCATGAGATGAATCATTGTACAGAGACTAATAGGATCACTTCTTTACATGTGAATTAATACATATACATAAGGGCATAAGTATCACTACCGGAGAGCATACTTGATTTGGTATACAGACATATAAGATCAGGATGGACACAGTGTGCATGAGACAATATACGGACATATGTCAGTTATACCTGTGTAACAGGGGAAATTTCATATATTTTCATAGAAGTTTTACATATTCAAGTAAGTCTTACATCAACGATATGTATCAGACGTTCATGGCACGGTTGATCAGAAATGTAACATTAACAATTTACCCAGTTATCTACGATATACCAAGGTCATAAGTCCGATTAAGACAGTTATGCCACATAAAACAAATTGTATATGGTATGGTTGTACAATATCATAATTCATAGAAGGATCCCAATGTAAACATAGGATGCGCACAGGTAAGAATAAAATGACATTGTTCCACGTGTTTGAGGGAAGTTAGAGGTGTGGATGACAATGTGAACTAGTGTAATATTTGCGGGAGTATGTTATATTGTTGGTGAAAGAAAGTGTTATAGAAGGAGAAAAGTCCTTCCTTAAGAGGAATTTCATGGGGGATCAAGAGTGAAAGCTCTGGCGTCCAGCGTGTTCCATATCGAATTGCGGGTTGAGCACCATGGGGAGAGCTGTAGTGCAATATTATCGGCACCTCTAAGGAAGGTTATCCATTCCCGCCACGTAGAGAAGGAAATTGTTTGAAAGTTTTTCCAGTTGTTCAATATCAGTTTGCTTGCCATAGTGATCATAAGGTCTAGCAAGTGACAGTCGTTGTCACACTTGAGTTAAGGATCTAGAGGGCCTAGAATAATGTATGAGAAATCTCTTGTAGGACAAATATTTAGGGTGTGTTTGACGCAATCTAGTATTTTATTCCAGAAGTTGTGCAGAATAGCATGTGGGCTAGGGTACCTTCTTGTTTATCACAGCTCCAGCAGTTGGGGTCTTGTTTAAGTCCAACCTTAAAGAGCCTGGAGGGAGTCCAGTATGTTCTATTTATTATCATATATTTAGTTTGTGATAGAATTGGGGAAATTTTGTGTGAAAAGGGAGATTTGTTGATGGCGATCAGGTCAAAAGGGATTTCTTTTGTGTTCGATTCGGCTTCCCATTTTCGCTGGTTTCGTATTAGACTTTTGTTTTGATTCAGTAGGAGGATATTGTATATGCTGGAGACCATGTGACCTGCCCTGCTGAGTAGGGGACCCAGAAGAGTGGGGAGAGATGGTGTGGCCCACAAGATGTTCTTTTTTGTAATCCTTACTTTAAGTTGTAAGAATTTTTAAAAGTCTAAATGTTCGAGATTGAAGCGGTTTTGTAAAGACGAGAATGGTAGTGGGGAGGTACCATCAAAGATGTCTTGTATTAGGTTGATGCCTCTATGTGACCAATCAGGCCAGAAAAATGAGGAACCATTGATTTTGAGCTTGGGATTGTACCATAAGGAGGACAGATAGGAGTACTGCAACTTTACTTCCAGACGTGAGTCAAGACTTAGAAGGGCTCTTTTAGTGTTTTGTATAATATTTCTAGAATGTGGTAGATGGGCTGTATCCATCTAACCAGCGCAACAAGCGGAGTGTTCTGTATGAGGGACATTTCTATCGTCACCCAAGAAGGTTCGTAAGAGGGGTTATCGATGAACCAGTTGGCACCCTGTTTGCAGAGAAAGGCCGTCTGGTAATTTCTGAAGATGGGTAGGGAGAGGCCCCCTTTATCTTTGGCTGATTTTAGTTTTTTCATGGATATTCTGGGCTTCTTGCCTTGCCATAGGAATTTACTAAAGGTCTTGCCTGTTTTGTTTAAAAATTCTTCGGTTAGTCATGGGTAGCATGCTAATGAGGTAGTTGATTAGTGGGGTGATCATCATCTTTAGCGTCTCGGCTCTGCCCCACCATGATAGAAATTTTGGGGACCAGCTATCTAGAAGGGAGTCTATTTTTTTGGACAGTATTTTCTCGTTAATGTGTAAAGTAGTGATGAGTTCGTTTGAAAATTCTAGACCTAAATATTTAATAGAGTCCTGTTGCCAGGCTAAACCTGATGATCCTAGTATGCCCTTATCCCCACATCGGCTAAGGAGTTTTACCTCGGATTTGTCCTTATTAAGGGAATATCCTGAGACTTCAGAGAACTGGTTGATGGTATTCATTAGAGCTGGAATGGCTGAGGAGGCATCCCTTGAGACAATTAACACATTGTCTGCGTATGCAGAAAGCTTAACTGTTGTGCTACCGAAAGTAACCCCAGAGATATCCTGATTTTCTCTGATATGTTGGAGGAAGGGTTCCAATGCTAGAAGAAAAAGGGGGGGCGAGAGTGGACAACCTTGTCTTGTGCCTTGATTCAGGTTAAAAGCAGAGGAGATTATGCCTCCAGCTCTAACTTTGGCGCTTGGTTTGTGATAAAGGGCCATTATCATTTTGATTAGTTTATCCCCTAGGTTAAATTTTTCCAGAACAGCCTTTATATATCTCCAGTCTACCTTATCGAAGGCTTTTTCTGCATCCAATGCGATGGCTACTGTGGGTGAATCTAAGAGTTTAGCTTTCTCTAAAGTGTGACATAACAAACGTGTGTTGTCACAAGAGAGCCTGTGTTTCAGAAAGCCCACCTGTGATGGATGTATTAGTTTTGAAATGTATTGTTGCACCCTTTTGGAGAGGATTGCGGCGTAGATTTTGCAATCGAAATGTATTAATGATATCGGCCTATAGCTTTTAGGTAAGAGAGGATCTTTATCTTCCTTGGGCAGAATAGTTATGATTGCTTCAGATGGAGTACCCATTACCTGGCCAGTTTCTGATAAGTGAGCAAAGAGTTTCATTAGCGGTGAAACTAGGGACGAGGAAACGGTTTTAAAAAATTTGGCATTAAACCCGTCGGGACCTTGGGCTTTACCAGATTTCAGTTTATTGATCGCCTCTATAATTTCACTTTCCATGATCGGGCCATTGATTGAAGTTTTTTCTAGTTCCGTGAGGCACGGGAGAGTGATACCATTTAAATAATTGTGCCACTTTGAGTGATTTACATTAGCATTCTTTTTGTATAAATTCTTGTAGAATTTTCTAAAAATATCGGCAATCTTATTAGGATTGGTGTTAATGTTCCCATCCTTATCCTTCATAGAATTAATGGCATATTTCTGTAATTAAAATTTTCGGTAGGATGCTAGGGATTTTGCCAGCTCTGTTTGATTCACACAATTTGATGCTTTTTTGTTTATTGATCCAAATCAATGCCCGGTTACTAATGATTTTATTATATTCATATTTCTTATTAAGGATTTTGTTGAGAATGTTATTGTCTTTGTTAGTGATATGTGTTTTCGGCGATTTCCTTCTCTAAATTAATCAGGTTAGAGTTGGCCTCTTTGTTAGCTTTCGATCTAATCCTGATAATCTCACCTCTTACTGTTGCTTTTAGACCCTCCCATCTTGTAAGGTCTGATGTCTCACCAGCCTTGTTTTCATTAAGAAAGTTGTGAATCGTCTCTTTAATTGCCTGTATGCTACTTTGATCTGTTAGTATCTCATCATTAAAGCGCCAGCTAGTTTGTTTTTTATGTGGTTCGGGGTCAGAGATGGAGAGTGTAATACAGGAGTGATCGGAAATCACTCTGGGTTCAATTGTAGTTTGGTCTACTTTACAAAGTGCATTGTTGGAGATCATGATGTAATCTATCCGGGAATACGACTTGTGAGGAAAAAGAATAAAATGTATATTCTCTTTCTGCCGGGTTCTGGATTCTCCAGGCATCTACTAAGTTGTATTTCATTAAAAAATTCTTAAGTGCTTTATATGACTTGTTTGGGTGAAATGGGAACCTAGACTTTTTATCTAGATGAGGGTCAAGTGGTAAGTTAAAGTCGCCAGCAATTATGATGGTGGCTGTATCTGGGATTTTACCTAATTGTGTGTATAGATCCTCCCAAAATGACGGGTCGTCCCTGATGCGAGCATAAATGTTAGCCACGTAGAACTCCACATTGTCCTTGGCGAGCTTTGTGATAACCCATCTACCTTGTGTGTCGGAAGAGCTTGAAATTAAATTGATTCTGGAGATTTTTGTAATTAGTGTGAGTACCCCATTTTTCTTCCCTACAGCTGCTGAATAGGCAACCTCTGAGAAGTGATAGTTAGCAAAATTCTGGGCAAGTGTGCTCTCAAGTTTGGTTCCTTGGAGGAGAACTAGGTCACCTTTTAGTCTGTTCAAATATTCTATTACCTTTCTTCTCTTTACTGGATGATTCATCCCTTTCACGTTTAATGAGACAAGCTTAATGCATTGGTTTATACCCGCCATTTAGTCTGTGTGAATATATAGCTACCTCCCATCGTCATCCTTTTAAGAGATGGTGCTATCAGGACCATCATACTATTGTGAGACTTCCCTTTGTATGCATCGATCTGACATGAGACATAAGGAACACAAATCAATGTGCAAGAGAGCCAACGAAAGATACAATAACGAGAAAGTAAACCCCATCCCTTGTAATCCCCCCCCCTCCATCCCCCCACATTCGCCAACGGGCGTAGCGATAAGAGGAAAATAGCTCCTCCGGAGGAACAAACATTTAGAACTTCCTTATTTTGGAGATAAGCCCCACAAGTAGAGGGAGGTCCGAATACTATATGCGACCTCACCTTGGAAGAAGATTACATGAGTATTCATTTCATTAGGTTTATGCGTTGGGTGAAACTGTCAGATATGAGCAAGAGATTTAATTATGTAAGATTACATGTAGTATACTATGGGTATGTGTATTAAGGATATGCTTAAACGCTGATGAAAGAGGACCTGCTAACATACCCAGACTCGATAGGTAGACTTACATGATCTCTTTAAAGGCTGACTAATCGTTTTGTGTCAACATATGTGGAGAAAGACAGCATCTAGGACAATATCCTAGAAGTTGATAAGCAACATAAATTCGGGCCAAGTCAGGAATAGTTGCAGGTTTAGAAGCACGATCAGTTACAGGTTTCAGGTTTGAGATCTTGGTCGTGCACATGACGGAAAAGGGCCTGCAATGTATATCGAATCAACAGAGTCAGTAGGTTAACTTACAGGAACACTTTGAAGGCTGACCTATCGTTTTGTGTCAACATATGCAGAGGAAGGCAGTATCGGCTACAGTATCCTACAAGTTGGCAATCACCATTCGAACAACATTCCTTCGAGTAAAGATAGGTCCGGTTGCAGGTTTAAGAGAAAGATCAGTTACAGGTAACAGGTTTCAGATTTCATTTTCTAGATCTTGGTCATGTCCAGAAGCAGTCACAGGACCAGGTAGGAGGGGACCTGCCAGCATACATATAGACAGCGGATTAACTTACAAGTGGGGCATATCAACAAGGGCAGTATCGCCGCTTTAGCGGCACTTTTGCCGCTAAAGCGGCGATATTTTTATCGCCCTATTTACAGGTGGTGCAAACATGCATTAGCGCATGTTAGCACCCGTTTACCAGACGCCTCGCTTTGCATCTCTAATGAGATGCAAAGTGGGCGTCACTGGCGTACCCCTGATGGACTACCTTGTAAAATATCGCGAAATGTACATCGCAATATTTACAAGGAGTCCCACGCATTTAGCAGACGCTAGTTTTTAGCGAAAACCACGGTTTTCGCCAAAACTAACGTCTGCTAAAATGCTGACTTACCTATACCTAACAATGGGGGTGGATTATGCTGATACGACCACAGGGTCGTATCAGCAAGGTTATCGCCGCTTTCCATGGAACATCGCTGGAAAACCAGCAATGTTCCATGGAAAACACCGCTTATCGCTGGGAAATTATCGCCATTGCGCTATGCTTTGTTAATACAGCGATAGCATGGCGATAATTGCCAGCGATAGCCGGCGATAAAAAAGTTCTCGCTAAGAGCGGCCAGCGATAATTATCGCTGCCGCTTGTTAATATGCCCCAAGTAATCTTTAAAGGCTGTCCTACCGCTTTGTGATGAACATATGCCGGGTTAGGTAGCACAAAAAACAGTATCTTACATTTTAGCAGACAACATACGGTCGGATAAAGACAGGTGCAGGTACAGTTACCGGTTTCAGAGTCAGGAAATTGGTCGAAAACAGGATCCGGAACAGGGCCAAGTATCGAAGTGTTTCCTTCAAAGATGATATTGTAAATCAACATGATCATGGAGCATCACTGCTGGTCTTTACTCTTATAACGAGTAAGGTTGTGTTAGGAGCGAACTTGACTGCTTGTGGGACCCGAATCTTTGAATACTGAAGTATCCATGTGCATTTCCCCTTTTTCATCCAGGAACTTGTTGAGTAAGGTTGGGTCCGAAAATACATGAGGTATGCCTTGGTTGGTGATCCTGAACTTTGACTGGCCTATGAATGAACCTTGTATTCCAGCTGCTTTCATGTTAGGACGAAGATTTTAAAAACCTTTGCGTGTTTCAACCGTCATCTTCGAATAGTCCTGAGAGACGAAGATTTTTGTGCCCTTCCATAATATGTGGTTGTGCTTCCTCCTGTGGCTAGGATGAGCTCTACATGTTGGTATCTTAGGGCCAGATGTAGGAAACGAAATAGCGATCGCAAATGCTGAAATTCGCAGAATTGCAACGTTTGCGACCGCAAAATAGCCCTGTGCAATGTAGGTAGGAAAAACCTACTCGCAAAATAAGGAATCGCAAATTTTGCGATTCCCTATTTTGAGACTGCCTTTAAGGAATCGCAAATTGCGATTCCTTAAATGCAATGCAGGAAGCCCAGAAAGTCTGCGATTTGGGCTTAGGAATGTAAATTACCACCAACTTCAAGTTGGTGGTAATTTGCAATTTCTTTGAAAAATTCACTTTTTGCATTTTTCAAAGTGCCATGGGCGCACATACATGCCCTAAGGGCATGTATGTGCTCCACATGTGCACACATACATATTTCAGGAGTGCAACAGGGTGTCCTTTGACACCCTTGCACTCCTTGAAAATGCATTCGCAATTTGCGAGTACCTAATGGGTACTCGCAAATTGCGATAGTCTTCCCATTCATTCCTATGGGCCTCTAGGCCCATAGGAATGAATGGGAAGGTATTCCTCAATTGCGAATCACAATTTGCAATTCACAATTAAGGAATATTAAGGAATCGCAATTAATATTGCGATTCCTACCTACATTCCTTTTTGCGAGTCCTTAATAGCGATTCGCTAAAAATCGCTATTAAGGACTCGCAGAAATGAGTTTACCTACATCTGGCCCTTAGTGGCTTGCATACTATGGGTCGTGGTGTTTTCTGGTTAGGCGGTAACTGTGTTGGTACCCTGTGGGCTCTGTCAAATTCAAATTCCTTATCAAATTTCAAGTTGGTTGCCTGAGTGAACCACTTTTCTAGAAAGGCAATGCAGGAGTGGGCTGATTCTTCTTCACCTTCTGGCATACCGAAAATACGTAGGTTCCCATGTCTATTTCTGTCTTCTAATTCTGATATTTCCTTAGCAAAAGAGCGGGAGGCATTATTAAGACTTTGAATAGTTTTTTTCATTATATTCCCGTTGTCTTCCAGGTTGCTGATCCTGTTTTCCGCTTCTGCGATTCTTGTATTTGTTTCCTTCATGTCTTGGCGAATGGCTGCAATTTCATTTTGCATGATGTCAGTGTTCGTTTTTGTCGATTTAGCCAGATCATGAACATCCGCAAGTTTTTTAGGATCATCTCCATTGTCGAGTTAATGTCTTGTTTTGCTTTTAATGGAGAGTCTGGGTGCGGGGTCCGCCTTTACTCTTTTAAGTGATTGTTTAGTGTCCTTTTCTGTTATTTTCGTAGAAGATTTATAACCGTATATTTTCTGAGATCTGACCTTGTGAGCAGACGAGCTGTGTTTGCCTTGCTTTAGATGAATCAGTTGGACCAGGCAGTTGTTATTGGTTATAGTAGCTGTTGCTGATGCTTTCGCAGGCTTTAGTAAATTGCGAATGTGAGCAAACAAGGATGGATGGCTAATACCTGTTGAGTTGTGATTGAAGCGTGCAAGCACAGTAATTTGACAGTTGCGCTATTACAAATGTACTGTAGATGCACTGAGTTTGCACTGCATTCGCTCCTCCCCGATGTGGCACAGGTTGAACCAAATTCGACGCGCTCTTTTAATGATACATTAATTAACACACATTATCAGGTAGCACACATGTTATCTGCTTATCTGGAAACTGGTAGACTGATAGTCTGGTAGTCTCAGGCAGCCATTTTACGAAGCCATTTGTTGTATTCCACCACTCTGGCGATAGCTGAACTTGCTGAGCAGACCGGTGAGTTATAGACGTTATAGACGTGCGGTTATTGTGGAACTTGATACATTCTCCTATCTCCACGTTATAACAATGCTATATCCAAGTTATGTACAGGTTAACTGTGCTCACTGGTGATTACATGCTCAGTCCATCACAACCAAGGACACCATCTTAGGGTCAGGCATCAGGATCAGGCAATCGGTTAGCTTGTCTAGATATGCAGACAGATATACAGATCTAAGGTATAGTCCTCATTTATATCCACAGGTCAAGGTAAGCCTATACAGAAACTGTGATTCAGCACGCCTGTGAATTGGTGTGGTGATCTGTTCATCTCTAGTGGAGTTAGACGGCCGCCATATTGGAGTCAGACAACCGGATCAAGTTGGCCGGAAAAACCGCTTAATACACCATTAGTACAGCAAGGTAGGCACAGTGCATGCACTCCGCTCTCTTGTGTTGCCAGATTAAAGCCCTTGATTCCTTTAGGCTGCATTTTTAAGCGCACCGACAGTTACACGGCCGCCATGTCAGGGTCAGGCACACAGGCTGATAATCAAATCGGTGAGCACCGGTGGGTTAAATTAGAGTAATTACGCGTGTTGAGTCGGACCAGACGCACATTCGGGAAGAATCAGATTGTAGTGCTTACCCCTGAGCCTGCCTGGACCGCTCCGTGCTGTGGGTTGAGTAGCACCGGAGAGCGCACACCACGTGGTCTGCCTGCCTCGCGGTCTTGCTGCCCCCGTGTTCAGGACTCGCTGATTATTTGTAGAAATCAGCCGACATCAAGGATTTTTTTGATTCCGAGTGGTGCCTTGAAGCTTTGCCGATTCTGGGCCACCTCTCTTCCGAAGCTGTGCCCCAAAATACCGGTGAAAACCATGTATCCTCGTTCCCCTGGAGCGGAGTCGAAAGCTCACGCCGCCATCTTCCTCAGCCTCCAAACCACGCCCCCTTCTGGCATGATTTTCTAACATGTGTGGTCAGAGGGCTGCTTCTCAAGTAAATTTTCTACTCAAGAAGCTGCAAATTAATTCAAAATAGTTTTTGGTTGAATGAACGATTCAGGTAGTTTTTTTGTGTAAAACAATTTTTTTATTTTACTTTTTTCTCAACCAGAAGGAAGTGACACAAAGATTCCAACTTCCTCTTCCTGCCAAAAAGCTCCTCCCACTACTTTGTCCATTCCTTGGTCACTTTTCATTCGGATTTGGAGGGGAAAGGAACACTCTCTTTGTCTGCAATGCCTGCTGCATATACCATTTCTTTTTAAGGGTTTTTTGTGAGAAATCAAGTAAGTTAAAGAACTTTTGGATACGTTTGTTGTTTGATGTATGGCATGCGCCAGTAGTTTTTTTTACCTTTTTAGATTTTTCTTAAATTTTTAAATTTGATTGTGGGTATCCTGGATTTGCAGTAGGGGCCCATTTTGCATTCCCTATTTTAGTTTTTTTCTAAGTGAAAAAGTTTGCACATTATTGGGAGAGCTGGGGCCTGGTTTTAAAGTACTTTTTCTCTATTTTCTTGTATGTTGTTGGTGAATTTTGCACTATTTTGCTCACTTTACTCTCTGAGGCCTAGTCTTCCCATGGGCAGCCAGCACTAGAAATCAAGTGTATATTAAAAACCTTTTTCTGTGCTATATGTTTTTGAAAACATAAGTTGATTTATGGATGGCCTTGGATTAAATGCAAAATGTGTTGTTTTTCGTGTTTTACATTTTTTTGGTAAAAAGTGTGTTTTGGTGGGGTAAATAACTTTTGATGCCTTGGGATGTTTGTGATTGGGGAATTTTTAACCCCTTCGGTGCTCATGACGGAACCATTCCGTCATGAGGACAGGGGCACAAAATCGCTCTGCTGTAAACAGCAGAGGGATTTCCATTTTTTTGGGGGGGCCTGGGGTGGTGGGTAAGAGCTTCCCCAACCTCCCGAGGCCCTTCCCTGGTTTTCAATGTAATGACAATTGAAAACAAAACTGAAACTGAGTTAGGCTATCTCAGCCCCCCGAGCACCGAAACACTTGGGAGAGGTATCGTTGGAAAGGGGAGAATCTCCCCTTTCCAATGGTACCCTTCCCTAGTGGATCCCTGCTTGGGAATCACCCCAGGAGGGCGATCCCCAAGCAGGGATCCACCCACTAGCACCAGGGAGAGGGTGCGGCACCTTGGGCAAGGGCCTTTGCTCCCCCCATATTGTTTTGGGCACTACAGTCTTTCTGCCCCCCCGGGGGGGCAGAAAGCCCACTAGAAACCAGGGATTTTTTTTTATTGACGTTGGGTTGGGGGCTGCCCAAAAAGGGCATGGCAATGCCCCCCCGAGAAATGTCAGTCTTTCTGCCCCCCCAGGGGGCAGACGGGTGCAGTAGCCCCAATCTGCCCCCCTGGGGGGCAGAAAGCCCACTAGAAACCAGGGATTTTTTTTTATTGATGATGGGGTGGGGGCTGCCCAAAATGGGCATGACCATGCCCCCACCCCCAGTGAAATTCCAGTCTTTCTGCCCCCCGGGGGGCAGAAAGCCCATTAGAAACCAGGGATTTTTTTTTATTGATGTAGGGGTGGGGGCTGCCCAAGATGGGCAGGCCAATGCCCCCAACCCCCCCCCCAAAAAATGCAACAGTCTTTCTGCTCCCCCAGGGGCAGATGGGGGCAATAGCCAGGGCCGGACTGGAAACCAAAACCGGCCCTGGCAAAATGCTCGGCTGGCCCCTCTGGGGGTTTGGAGTGTGGCCGAGCACTTTGCCAGGACCGGTTTCGCCCAATTTTGTTACAGGGGCCGATATTGCAGCTATGCTGCAAAAACGGCCCTGTAACAAAAACGGCCCCCCAGGGGCCCAAAACTGCCCCCCAGCATGGCGGCCCATCGGGGAAATTCCCGGTGCCCGCTACGGCCATTCTGGCCCTGCCCTTGATCTGCCCCCGGGGGGGCAGAAAGCCCACTAGGCACCAGGGATTTTTTTTTTATAATGTATGGGTGGGGGCTGCCCAGAATGGACATGATAATGCCCCCACCCCAAAAACAATTACCACAGTCTTTCTGCCCCTCCCCGGAGGCATATTGGGGCAGAAAGCCCACTAGGCCTCAGGAATTTATTTATTTTTAATTCAGGGGTGAGGTCAGCCCAGAATGGGCATGCCAATGCCCACATCTCCCCAAAAAAATGCCACAGTCTTTCTGCCCCCCCGGGGGGTGGATGGGGGCAGTGGCCCCTGATCTGCCCCGGGGGGGAGCAGAAAGCCCACTAGGCGCCAGCGATTACGCTGGATTTTTTCATGCATGGGGGTGGGGGCTGCCCATAATGGGCATACCAATGCCCCCACCCCCAAAAAAATAGCCACAGTCTTTCTGCCCCCCTTGGGGGCATATCGGGGCAAAACCCCCCGATTTCCCCCCAGGGCGGGCAGAAAGCCCACTAGGCACAGGCTTGTTTTTAGCAATGTGCCTACATGTGGATTTTGCACCCTAGCTCTGCCGGCACCTAGGGAAACCCAGCAAACCTATACATTTTTAAAAACTAAACACCAAGGGGAATCAAGGATGGGGTGACTTGTCTGGCTCTCACCAGGTTCTGTTACCCAGAATCCCTTTCAAACCTCAAACTTTGTCAAAAAAACACTTTTTCCTCACATTTTTGTGGTGAAAAGTTCTGGAATCTGCGTGGAGCCACAAAATTTCACCCACCCCGCATTCCCCAAAGTCTTACGAGAAAAATGGTACCTCACTTGTGTGTGTAGGCTTAGTGCCCGTGACAGGAAACGGCCCAAAACGCAACGTGGACACACCACATTAGTGAAAACTGACCCTTTTTTTGCAAAGTGCCTAGCTGTAGATTTTGAACCCTAGCTCTGCCGGCACCTAGGGAAACCTAGCAAACCTATACATTTTTGAAATCTAGACACCCAGGGGAATCCAGGATGGGGTGACTTTACTGGCTCTCACCAGGTTCTGTTATCCAGAATCCCTTGCAAACCTCAAAATTTGTCCAAAAAAACACATTTTCCTCACATTTCTTTGGTGGAAAGTTCTGGAATTTGCGTGGATCCACAAAATTCCACCCACCCCGCATTCCCCAAAGACTTTCAAGAAAATGGTACCTCACTTGTGTGGGTAGGCCTAGTGCCCGCGACAGGAAATGGCCCAAAATGCAACATGGATACACCACATTTTACAGTGAAAACTGACACTATTTTGCAAAGTGCCTAGCTGTAGATTTTGAACCATAGCACTGCCGGCACCTAGGTAAACCTAGCAAACCTATACATTTTTAAAAACTAGGCACCCAGGGTAATCCAGGATGGGGTGACTTGTCTGGCTCTCACCAGGTTCTGTTACCCAGAATCCCTTGCAAACCTCAAAATTTGTCAAAAAAAACACATTTTGCTCACATTTCTGTGGTGGAAAGTTCTGGAATCTGCGTGGATCCACAAAATTCTGCCTGCCCGCATTCCCCAAAGTCTTCTGAGAAAAATGGTACCTCACTTGTGTGGGTAGGCCTAGTGCCCGTGACAGGAAATGGCCCAAAACGCAACGTGGACACAACACATTTTCACAGTGAAGACGGACCCTTTTTTTGCAAAGTGCCTAGCTGTAGATTTTGAACCCTAGCTCTGCCGGCACCTCGGGAAACCTAGCAAACCTGTACATTTTTTAAAACTAGACACCCAGGGGAATCCAGGATTGGGTGACTTGTCTGGCTCTCACCAGGTTCTGTTACCCAGAATCCCTTCGAAACCTCAAAATGTGTCCAAAAAAACACATTTTCCTCACATTTCTGTGGTGGAAAGTTCTGAAATCTGTGTGGATCCACAAAATTCCACCCACCCCGCATTACCCAAAGTCTTCCGAGAAAAATGGTACCTCACTTGTGTGGGTGGTTCAAGTACCCGTGACAGGCAAAGGCCCAAAACCTATTGAGGCGACTTCAAAATTACCTATCACAAAACAACCTGGTTTTGCAAGGGGGGTCCCATGAGTTTTTGGCCCCGGGCTCGGCGGCCATCTAGGGAAACCTACCAAACCCACACATTTCTGAAAACTAGACACCCGGGGGAGTCCAGCAAGGTATGGTTTGCGTGGATCCCCCAACATTTCCCTACCCAGAATCCCCTGCAAACCTCAAATTTTGTTGAAAAAATCTATTTTTTCTCACATTTCTGTGTGGGAAAGTTGTAGGATCACCGGGCTGACACAAATTTCCTACCACCCAGCGTTCCCCCAGGTCTCCCGATAAAAATGGTACCTCACTTGTGTGGGTAGGCATAGTGGCTGCAACAGGAAATGGCCCAAATCGTAATGTGGAGACTTCAAAATTACCTATAACAAAACTACCTGGTTTTGGGGGGGCACCTGGGGTTTTGGCCCTGGGCTCGGCGGCCATCTAGGGAAACCTACCAAACCCACACATTTCTGAAAACTAGACACCCGGGGGAGTCCATCAAGGTATGGTTTGCGTGGATCCCCCAACATTTCCCTACCCAGAATCCCCTGCAAACCTCAAATTTTGTTGAAAAAATCTATTTTTTCTCACATTTCTGTGTGGGAAAGTTGTAGGATCACCGGGCTGACACAAATGTCCTACCACCCAGCGTTCCCCCAGGTCTCCCGATAAAAATGGTACCTCACTTGTGTGGGTAGGCATAGTGGCTGCAACAGGAAATGGCCCAAATCGTAATGTGGAGACTTCAAAATTACCTATAACAAAACTACCTGGTTTTGGGGGGGCACCTGGGGTTTTGGCCCTGGGCTCGCCGCCATCTAGGGAAACCTACCAAACCCACACATTTCTGATAACTAGACACCCTGGGGAGTCCAATGAGGTATGACTTGTGTGGATCCCCCAACGTTTCCCTACCCAGAATCCCCTGCAAACCTCAAATTTAGCTGAAAAAAACACATTTTCCACATATTTTTGTGTGCAAGCACCATGGCGGCACAAATGTCCTACCCCACAGCGTTCTCCTTAGTGTCCCGAGTAAAATGATACCTCAATTGTGTGGGTGTCCCATGCAGAATTGGCTCAAAACGTATTTTTTTAAAAATGTAGCGCTTAGAATTCTCGGTGCTATACCCTTATTCCCTATGTTTTGGGCTCTTCCCAGTCACAGGCCCTTGCCCCACCCACACAAGTGAGGTATCATTTTACTCGGGAGATTGAGGGGAACGCTGTGGGGTAGGACATTTGTGTAGGCCTGGGCGGTAAAATTCGCTCCGCTCGCGGAATTTGCGGAATTTTGGCAATTCCACGTTCCGCGGAGAACGCAGAATTTCCGAAAATTCCGCAATCCACGGCGTAGCGGAATTTTTTCCTTGTTCGTGCTTTCAAAATGCGGGTTCGCGCACGCGGTAGCAACTTACCGGGATCCCTGCGTTCGCCGACAAGTTTTCCTATCCGTTCGCGTGCGCCACGAGATTTTGGTAGCCGGCCGCGCAATACCGCGAGAGTGTGCGATCGCGAACACGTCATTCGGACGAGCCATCGGACATCCACGTTCGCGAACAGGAAACACGCATCGCGAACGGGCGGGACAAGTGAAACAAGATGGCCGCGCCAATTGGCGACCACATGGGCAAGTTCGCAAGATATTTCCCCCCGAGCACGCAAACAGCATCCCCGAATAGGAAAAAAGCATCGCGAACGGGCGGAACAAGCAATTCCGCATGCTCGCGGAATTCTGCGTAGCTCGCGGAGATTTTTTACATCTTCGCGGAACTTTGCGTAACGCGACTACGCAAATTCCACCCAGGCCTACATTTGTGCCAGCACGGTGATTCCACCCTAAAATATGTGGAAAATGTGGTTTTTTCAGCTAAATTTGAGGTTTGCAGGGCATTCTGGGTAGGAAAACGTTGGGGGATCCACGCAAGCCATACCTCGCTGGACTCCCCCGGGTGTCTAGTTCTCAGAAATGTGTGGGTTTGGTAGTTTTCCAAGATGGCCGCCGAGCCCGGGGCCAAAAACCCAGGTGACCCCCCCAGCAAAACCAGGTTGTTTTGTGATAGATCATTTTGATGTCTCCTCAATACGTTTTGGGCCTTTGCCTGTCGCGGGTACTTGACCCACCCATGCGAGTGAGGTATCATTTTTATTAGGAGACCTGGGGGAACGCTGGGTGGTAGGAAATTTGTGGATCCACGTGGATTCCAGAACTTTCCCACACAGAAATTTGAGAAAAAAAGTGATTTTTCAGCTAAATTTGAGGTTTGCAGGGCATTCTGGGTAGGAAAACATTGGGGGATCTACACAAGTCATACCTCGCTGGACTCCCCCGGGTGTCTAGTTTTCAGAAATGTGTGGGTTTGGTAGTTTTCCAAGATGGCCGCAGAGCCCGGGCAAACACCCAGGTGACCCCCCTTGCAAAACCAGGTTGTTTTGTGATAGGTCATTTTGATGTCTCCTCAATACATTTTGGGCCCTTGCCTGTCGCGGGTACTTGACCCACCCACGCGAGTGAGGTATCATTTTTATCGGGAGACCTGAGGTAACACTGGGTGGTAGGAAATTTGTGGATCCACGTAGATTCCAGAACTTTCCCACACAGACATTTGAGAAAAAAGTGATTTTTTCAGCTAAATTTGAGGTTTGCAGGGGATTCTGGGTAGGAAAACGTTGGGGGACCCACGCAAGCCATTCCTCGCTAAACTCCCCCAGGTGTCTAATTTTCAGAAATGTGTGGGTTTGGTAGGTTTCCCAAGAAGGCCACCGAGTCCGGGGCCAAAAACCCAGGTGACTCCCCTTGCAAAACCAGGTTGTTTTGTGATAGGTCATTTTGATGTCTCCTCAATACATTTTGGGCCCTTGCCTGTCACGGGTACTTGACCCACCCACACGAGTGAGGTACCATTTTTATCGGGAGACCTGGGGGAACGCTGGGTGGTAGAAAATTTGTGGATCCACGTAGATTCCAGAACTTTCCCACACAGAAATATGAGAAAAAAGTGATTTTTTTTCAGCTAAATTTGAGGTTTGCAGGGGATTTTGGGTAGGAAAACGTTGAGGGACCCACGCAAGCCATACCTTCCTGGACTCCCCTGGGTGTCTAGTTTTCAGAAATGTGTGGGTTTGGTAGGTTTCCCAAGATGGCCGCCGAGCCCGGGGCCAAAAACCCAGGTGACTTCCCTTGCAAAACCAGGTTGTTTTGTGACAGGTCATTTTGATGTCTCCTCAATACGTTTTGGGCCCTTGCCTGTCGCGGGTACTTGACCCACCCACGTGAGTGAGGTACCATTTTCATCGGGAGACCTGGGGGAACACTGGGTGGTATGAAATTTGTGGATCCACGTAGATTCCAGAACTTACCCACACAGAAATTTGAGGAAAATGTTATTTTTTCATCAAAATTTGAGGTTTGCAGGGGATTCTGGGTAGAGAAATGTTGGGGGATCCACACAAGTCATACCTTGATTGACTCCCCCGGGTCTCTAGTTTTCAGAAATGTGTGGGTTTGGTAGGTTTCCCTAGATAGCTGCCAAGCCCTGGACCAAAAACTCATGTGACCCCCCTTGCAAAACCAGGTCATTTTCGGATACATAGGGGGCATCTGAGTTTTTGGTCCCGAGTCGGCAGCCATCAACAGAAACCTACAAAACCCACACATTTCTGAAAACTAGAGACACAGGGGAGTCCAGAGAGGTATGGCTTGTGTGGGTCCCCCAATGTTTTCCTACCCAGAATCCCCTGCAAACCTCATATTTTGATGAAAAAATCACTTTTTTCTCAAATGTCTGTGTGGGTCAGTTCTGGAATCTACAAATTTCCTACCACCCTGTGTTCCTCCAGGTCTCCCGATAAAAATGAAACCTCACTCGCGTGGGTGGGTCAAGTACCCGCGACAGGCAAGGGCCCAAAACGTATTGAGGAGACATCAAAATGACCTGTCACAAAACAACCTGGTTTTGCAAGGGGAGTCACCTGGGTTTTTGGCCCCAGGATCGGCGGCCATCTTGGGAAACCTACCAAACCCACACATTTCTGAAAACTAGACACCCGGGGAAGTACAGGAAGGTATGGCTTGCGTGGGTCCCCCAACGTTTCCTACCCAGAATCCCCTGCAAACCTCAAATTTAGCTGGAAAAATCACTTTTTCTCATATTTCTGTGTGGGAAAGTTTTGGAATCTACGTGGATCCACAAATTTCCTACCACCCAGTGTTCCCCCAGGTCTCCCGATAAAAATGGTACCTCACTCGCATGGGTGGGTCAAGTACCTGCGACAGGCAAGCGCCCAAAACGTATTGAGGAGACATCAAAATGACCTATCACAAAACAACCTGGTTTTGCAAGAGGAGTCACCTGGGTTTTTGGCCCCGGGCTCGGTGGCCTTCTTGGAAAACCTACCAAACCCATACATTTCTGAAAACTAGACACCTGGGGGAGTCCAGCGAGGTATGGCTTGCGTGGGTACCCCAATGTTTTCCTACCCAGAATGCCCTGCAAACCTCAAATTTAGCTGAAAAAAAACACTTTTTTCTCACATTTCTGTGTAGGAAAGTTTTGGAATCCAAGTGGATCCACAAATTTCCTACCACCCAGCGTTCCCCCAGGTCTCCTGATAAAAAGGATACCTCACTCGCGTGGGTGGGTCAAGTACCCGCGACAGGCAAGGGCCCAAAACGTATTGTGGAGACATCAAAATGACCTATCACAAAACAACCTGGTTTTGCAAGGGGGATCACCTGGGTATTTGGCCCCGGGCTCAGCGGCCATCTTGGAAAACTACCAAACCCACACATTTCTGAAAACTAGACACCCAGGGGAGTCCAGCGAGTTATGGCTTGCGTGGATCCCTCAACGTTTTCCTACCCAGAATGCCCTGCAAACCTCAAATTTAGATGAAAAAACTACATTTTCCACATATTTTTGGGTGGAATCACCGTGCCGGCACAAATTTCCTACCCCACAGCATTCCCCTCAGTCTCCCGAGTAAAATGATACCTCACTTGTGTGGGTGGGGCAAGGGCATGTGACTGGGAAGAGCCCAAAACATAGGGAATAAGGGTATAGCACCGAGAAGTCTAAGCGCTACATTTTTTTAAAAATACATTTTTAGCCAAATCTGCATTGGACACCCACACAAGTGAGGTATCATTTTACTCGAGACACTAAGGAGAACGCTGTGGGGTAGGACATTTGTGCCGCCACGGTGATTCCACACAAAAATATGTGGAAAATGTGTTTTTTTCAGCTAAATTTGAGGTTTGCAGGGGATTCTGGGTAGGGAAACGTTGGGGGATCCACGCAAGCCATACCTCATTGAACTCCCCAGGGTGTCTAGTTTTCAGAAATGTGTGGGTTTGGTAGGTTACCCTAGATGGCGGAGAGCCCGGGGCCAAAACCCCAGGTGCTCCTCCCAAAACCAGGTAGTTTTGATATAGGTAATTTTGAAGTCTCCACAGTACAATTTGGGCCATTTCCTGTTGCAGCCTCTATGCCTACCCACACAAGTGAGGTACAATTTTTATCAGGAGACCTGGGGGAACGCTGGCTGGTAGGAAATTTGTGTCATGCCGGTGATCTTACAACTTTCCCACACAGAAATGTGAGAAAAAATAGATTTTTTCAGTTAAATTTCAGGTTTGCAGGGGATTCTGGGTAGGAAAATGTTGGGGGACCCACACAAGCCATACCTTGCTGGACTCCCCAGGGTGTCTAGTTTTCAGAAATGTGTGGGTTTGGTAGGTTTCCCTAGATGGCCGCCGAGCCCGGGGCCAAAAACTCATGGGACCCCCCTTGCGAAACCAGGTTGTTTTGTGATAGGTAATTTTGAAGTCACCTCAATAGATTTTGGGCCCTTGCCTGTCGCGGGTACTTGACCCACCCACACAAGTGAGGTACAATTTTTCTCTGAAGACTTTGGGGAAAGGGGGGTGGGTGGAATTTTGTGGATCCACACAGATTCCAGAACTTTCCACCACAGAATGTGAGGAAAATGTGTTTTTTGGACACATTTTTAGGTTTGCAAGGGATTCTGGGTAACAGAACCTGGTGAGAACCAGACAAGTCACCCCATCCTGGATTCCCCTGGGTGTCTAGTTTTCAAAAATGTATAGGTTTGCTAGGTTTCCTAGGTGCCGGCAGAGCTAGGGTTCAAAATCTACAGCTAGGCACTTTGCAGAAAAAGGGTCAGTTTTCACTGTGAAAATGTGTTTTGTCCACGTTGCGCTTTGGGCCATTTCCTGTCGCGGGCACTAGGCCTACCCACACAAGTGAGGTACCATTTTTCTCTGAAGACTTTGGGGAATGCGGGGTGGGTGGAATTTTGTGGATCCACGCAGATTCCAGAACTTTCCACCACAGAAATGTGAGGAAAATGTGTTTTTTTGACAAATTTTGAGGTTTGCAAGGGATTCTGGGTAACGGAACCTGGTGAGAGCCAGACAAGTCACCCCATCCTGGATTCCCCTGGGTGTCTAGTTTTAAAAAATGTATAGGTTTGCTAGGTTTCCCTAGGTGCCGGCAGAGCTAGGGTTCAAAATCTATAGCTAGGCACTTTGCAGAAAAAGGGTCCGTTTTCACTGTGAAAATGTGGTGTGTCCACGTTGCGTTTTGGGCCGTTTCCTGTCGTGGGCACTAGGCCTACCCACACAAGTGAGGTACCATTTTTCTCAGAAGACTTTGGGGAACGCGGGGTGGGTGGAATTTTGTGGATCCAAGCAGATTCCAGAACATTCCACCACTTTAATGTGAGGAAAATGTGTTTTTTGACAAATTGTTAGGTTTGCAAGTGATTCTGGGTAACAGAACCTGGTGAGAGACCATAAAAGTCACCCCATCCTGGATTTCACTGGGTGTCTAGTTTTCAAAAATTTATAGGTTTACTAGGTTTTCCTAGGTGCCGGCAGAGCTAGGGTTCAAAATCTACAGCTAGGCACTTTGCAAAAAAAGGGTCCGTTTTCACTGTGAAAATGTGTGTGTCCACGTTGCGTTTTGGGCTATTTCCTGTCACGGGCACTGGGTCTACCCACACAAGTGAGGTACCATTTTTCTCGGAAGACTTTGGGGAATGCGGGGTGGGTTGAATTTTGTGGATCCACGCAGATTCCAGAACTTTCCACCACAGAAATGTGAGGAAAATGTGTTTTTTTTTGACAAATGTTTAGGTTTGCAAGGGATTCTGGGTAACAGAACCTGGTGAGAGCCAGTCAAGTCACCCCATCCTGGATTCCCTGGGTGTCTAGTATTCAAAAATGTTTAGGTTTTCTAGGTTTCCCTAGGTGCCGGCAGAGCTAGGGTTCAAAATCTACAGCTAGGCACTTTGCAAATAAAGGGTCCGTTTTCACGGTGAAAATGTGGTGTGTCCACGTTGCGTTTTGGGCCGTTTCCTGTCGCGGGCACTAGGCCTACCCACACAAGTGAGATACCATTTTTCTAAGAAGACTTTGGGGAACGTGGGGTGGGTGGAATTTTGTGGATCCACACAGATTCCAGAACTTTCCACCACAGAATGTGAGGAAAAAGTTTTTTTGGACACATTTTTAGGTTTGCAAGGGATTCTGGGTAACAGAACCTGGTGAGAACCAGACAAGTCACCCCATCCTGGATTCCCCTGGGTGTCTAGTTTTCAAAAATGTATAGGTTTGCTAGGTTTCCCTAGGTGCCGGCAGAGCTAGGGTTCAAAATCTACAGCTAGGCACTTTGCAGAAAAAGGGTCAGTTTTCACTGTGAAAATGTGTTTTGTCCACGTTGCGTTTTGGGCCATTTCCTGTCGCGGGCACTAGGCCTACCCACACAAGTGAGGTACCATTTTTCTCGGAAGACTTTGGGGAATGCGGGGTGGGTGGAATTTTGTGGATCCACGCAGATTCCAGAACTTTCCACCACAGAAATGTGAGGAAAATGTGTTTTTTTGACAAATTTTGAGGTTTGCAAGGGATTCTGGGTAACGGAACCTGGTGAGAGCCAGACAAGTCACCCCATCCTGGATTCCCCTGGGTGTCTAGTTTTAAAAAATGTATAGGTTTGCTAGGTTTCCCTAGGTGCCGGCAGAGCTAGGGTTCAAAATCTACAGCTAGGCACTTTGCAGAAAAAGGGTCCGTTTTCACTGTGAAAATGTGGTGTGTCCACGTTGCGTTTTGGGCCGTTTCCTGTCGTGGGCACTAGGCCTACCCACACAAGTGAGGTACCATTTTTCTCAGAAGACTTTGGGGAACGCGGGGTGGGTGGAATTTTGTGGATCCAAGCAGATTCCAGAACATTCCACCACTTTAATGTGAGGAAAATGTGTTTTTTTTGACAAATTGTTAGGTTTGCAAGTGATTCTGGGTAACAGAACCTGGTGAGAGCCATAAAAGTCACCCCATCCTGGATTTCACTGGGTGTCTAGTTTTCAAAAATTTATAGGTTTACTAGGTTTTCCTAGGTGCCGGCAGAGCTAGGGTTCAAAATCTACAGCTAGGCACTTTGCAAAAAAAGGGTCCGTTTTCACAGTGAAAATGTGGTGTGTCCACGTTGCGTTTTGGGCTATTTCCTGTCACGGGCACTGGGTCTACCCACACAAGTGAGGTACCATTTTTCTCGGAAGACTTTGGGGAATGCGGGGTGGGTTGAATTTTGTGGATCCACGCAGATTCCAGAACTTTCCACCACAGAAATGTGAGGAAAATTTGTTTTTTTTGACAAATGTTTAGGTTTGCAAGGGATTCTGGGTAACAGAACCTGGTGAGAGCCAGTCAAGTCACCCCATCCTGGATTCCCCTGGGTGTCTAGTATTCAAAAATGTATAGGTTTTCTAGGTTTCCCTAGGTGCCGGCAGAGCTAGGGTTCAAAATCTACAGCTAGGCACTTTGCAAATAAAGGGTCCGTTTTCACGGTGAAAATGTGGTGTGTCCACGTTGCGTTTTGGGCCGTTTCCTGTCGCGGGCACTAGGCCTACCCACACAAGTGAGATACCATTTTTCTAAGAAGACTTTGGGGAACGTGGGGTGGGTGGAATTTTGTGGATCCACGCAGATTCCAGAACTTTCCACCACAGAAATGTGAGGAAAATGTGTTTTTTTTACAAATTGTTAGGTTTGCAAGTGATTCTGGGTAACAGAACCTGGTGAGAGCCATTCAAGTCACCCCATCCTGGATTTCACTGGGTGTCTAGTTTTCAAAAATGTATAGGTTTTCTAGGTTTCCCTAGGTGCCGGCAGAGCTAGGGTTCAAAATCTACAGCTAGGCACTTTGCAAAAAAGGGTCCCTTTTCACTGTGAAAATGTGGTGTGTCCACGTTGCGTTTTGGGCTATTTCCTGTCACGGGCACTGGGCCTACCCACACAAGTGAGGTACCATTTTTCTCGGAAGACTTTGGGGAATGCGGGGTGGGTTGAATTTTGTGGATCCACGCAGATTCCAGAACTTTCCACCACAGAAATGTGAGGAAAATGTGTTTTTTTGACAAATGTTTAGGTTTGCAAGGGATTTTGGGTAACAGAACCTGGTGAGAGCCAGTCAAGTCACCCCATCCTGGATTCCCCTGGGTGTCTAGTATTCAAAAATTTATAGGTTTTCTAGGTTTCCCTAGGTGCCGGCAGAGCTAGGGTTCAAAATCTACAGCTAGGCACTTTGCAAAAAAAGGGTCCGTTTTCACTGTGAAAATGTGGTGTGTCCACGTTGCGTTTTGGGCTATTTCCTGTCACGGGCACTGGGCCTACCCACACAAGTGAGGTACCATTTTTCTCGGAAGACTTTGGGGAATGCGGGGTGGGTTGAATTTTGTGGATCCACGCAGATTCCAGAACTTTCCACCACAGAAATGTGAGGAAAATTTGTTTTTTTTGACAAATGTTTAGGTTTGCAAGGGATTTTGGGTAACAGAACCTGGTGAGAGCCAGTCAAGTCACCCCATCCTGGATTCCCCTGGGTGTCTAGTATTCAAAAATGTATAGGTTTTCTAGGTTTCCCTAGGTGCCGGCAGAGCTAGGGTTCAAAATCTACAGCTAGGCACTTTGCAAAAAAAGGGTCCGTTTTCACGGTGAAAATGTGGTGTGTCCACGTTGCGTTTTGGGCCGTTTCCTGTCGCGGGCACTAGGCCTACCCACACAAGTGAGGTACCATTTTTCTAAGAAGACTTTGGGGAACGCGGGGTGGGTGGAATTTTGTGGAGCCACGCAGATTCCAGAACTTTCCACCACAGAAATGTGAGGAAAATGTGTTTTTTTTACAAATTGTTAGGTTTGCAAGTGATTTTGGGTAACAGAACCTGGTGAGAGCCAGTCAAGTCACCCCATCCTGGATTCCCCTGGGTGTCTAGTATTCAAAAATGTATAGGTTTTCTAGGTTTCCCTAGGTGCCGGCAGAGCTAGGGTTCAAAATCTACAGCTAGGCACTTTGCAAAAAAAGGGTCCGTTTTCACGGTGAAAATGTGGTGTGTCCACGTTGCTTTTTGGGCCGTTTCCTGTCGCGGGCACTAGGCCTACCCACACAAGTGAGGTACCATTTTTCTAAGAAGACTTTGGGGAACGCGGGGTGGGTGGAATTTTGTGGATCCACGCAGATTCCAGAACTTTCCACCACAGAAATGTGAGGAAAATGTGTTTTTTTTACAAATTGTTAGGTTTGCAAGTGATTCTGGGTAACAGAACCTGGTGAGAGCCATTCAAGTCACCCCATCCTGGATTTCACTGGGTGTCTAGTTTTCAAAAATGTATACGTTTTCTAGGTTTCCCTAGGTGCCGGCAGAGCTAGGGTTCAAAATCTACAGCTAGGCACTTTGCAAAAAAAGGGTCCGTTTTCACTGTGAAAATGTGGTGTGTCCACGTTGCGTTTTGGGCTATTTCCTGTCACGGGCACTGGGCCTACCCACACAAGTGAGGTACCATTTTTCTCGGAAGACTTTGGGGAATGCGGGGTGGGTTGAATTTTGTGGATCCACGCAGATTCCAGAACTTTCCACCACAGAAATGTGAGGAAAATGTGTTTTTTTTGACAAATGTTTAGGTTTGCAAGGGATTTTGGGTAACAGAACCTGGTGAGAGCCAGTCAAGTCACCCCATCCTGGATTCCCCTGGGTGTCTAGTATTCAAAAATATATAGGTTTTCTAGGTTTCCCTAGGTGCCGGCAGAGCTAGGGTTCAAAATCTACAGCTAGGCACTTTGCAAAAAAAGGGTCCGTTTTCACGGTGAAAATGTGGTGTGTCCACGTTGCGTTTTGGGCCGTTTCCTGTCGCGGGCACTAGGCCTACCCACACAAGTGAGGTACCATTTTTCTAAAAAGACTTTGGGGAACGCGGGGTGGGTGGAATTTTGTGGAGCCACGCAGATTCCAGAACTTTCCACCACAGAAATGTGAGGAAAATGTGTTTTTTTTACAAATTGTTAGGTTTGCAAGTGATTCTGGGTAACAGAACCTGGTGAGAGCCATTCAAGTCACCCCATCCTGGATTTCACTGGGTGTCTAGTATTAAAAAATGTATAGGTTTACTAGGTTCCCCTAGGTGCCGGCAGAGCTAGGGTTCAAAATCTACAGCTAGGCACTTTGCAAAAAAAGGGTCCGTTTTCACTGAAAATGTGGTGTGTCCATATTGGGTTTTGGGCTATTTCCTGTCACGGGCACTAGGCCTACCCACACAAGTGAGGTACCATTTTTCTCGGAAGACATTGGGCAACGCCGAGTGGGTGGAATTTTGTGGAGCGACGCAGACTCCAGAACTTTCCACCACAGAAATGTGAGGAAAATGTGTTTTTTTTTTACAAATGTTTAGGTTTGCAAGGGATTCTGGGTAACAGAACCTGGTGAGAGCCAGTCAAGTCACCCCATCCTGGATTACCCTGGGTGTCTAGTTTTCAAAAATGTACAGGTTTGCTAGGTTTCCCTAGGTCCAGGCAGAGTTAGGGTTCAAAATCTACAGCTAGGCATTTTGCAAAAAAAGGGTCCGTTTTCACTGTGAAAATGTGGTGTGTCCACGTTGCGTTTTGGGCTATTTCCTGTCGCGGGCACTGGGCCTACCCACACAAGTGAGGTACCAGTTTTCTCCAAAGACTTTGGGGAATGCGGGGTGGGTGGAAGTTTGTGGATCCACGCAGATTCCAGAACTTTCCATCACAGAAATGTGAGGAAAATGTGTTTTTTTTGTCAAATGTTTAGGTTTGCAAGGGATTCTGGGTAACAGAACCTGGTGAGAGCCAGTCAAGTCACCCTATCCTGGATTCCCCTGGGTGTCTAGTATTCAAAAATGTATAGGTTTCCCTAGGTGCCGGCAGAGCTAGGGTTCAAAATCTACAGCTAGGCACTTTGCAAAAAAAGGGTCCGTTTTCTCTGTGAAAATGTGGTTTTTCCACGTTGCGTTTTGGGACGTTTCCTGTCGCGGGCACTAGGCCTACCCACACAAGTGAGGTACCATTTTTCTCAGAAGACTTTGGGGAACGCGGGGTGCATGGAATTTTGTGGATCCACACAGATTCCAGAACTTTCCACCACAGAAATGTGAGGAAAATGTGTTTGTTTTTACAAATTTTTAGGTTTGCAAGGGATTCTGGGTAATAGAACCTAGTGAGAGCCAGTCAAGTCACCCCATCCTGGATTCCCCTGTGTGTCTAGTTTTCAAAAATATATTGGTTTGCTAGGTTTCACTAGGTGCCGGCAGAGCTAGGGTTCAAAATCTACAGCTAGGCACTTTACAAAAAAAGGTCAGTTTTCACTGTAAAAATAAACGGACTGGCCGTAGCGGGCACCGGGTGTTTCCCCAGTGGGCCGCTAGGGTGGGGGCCGGTTTTGGGCCCCTGGGGGGCTGTTTTTGTTACCGGGGGTCGGCAATATCGGCCCCCTGTAACAAAATCGGCCTAAACCGGCGCTCGCAAACTGCTTGGCTGCACCCCCCCTCACCCCAGGGGGGGCCAGCCGAGTAGTTTGCCAGGGCCGGTTTCGGTTGCCAGTCCAGCCCTGGTTGCGTTTTGAGCTGTTTCCTGTCGCGGGCACTAGGCCTACCCACACAAGTGAGGTACCATTTTTATCAGGAGACTTAGGGTAACACATAATTGTAGAGCAACTGTTATTACCTACTGACTTTTGATGCATTTCTTACTTCCAAATGAAAGACAATGTGTAAAAAAGAAGTCATTTTGAAAAATGACCTATAATTCTCATGCTAGTATGGGTACTCACAATTTCGGAAATGTGCAAAAATCTACTGTTTCTAAACTTTATATTTTGTTCCAATTTCAGAAATACATAGGTGTCTTTCATACTGATTTTTCCATGTATATATTTTCCCAAATGAACTGCTATATACCCGGTACATAATAAAAAACCATTGCAAGACGCTGCTCAGTTATTGGCTCTGGGTTCGTCGGGTTCTTGGTGAACCTACAAGTCCTATATATCCCCACAACCAGAAAGGTGTAGCGGATGTAACTGTATATTGCTTTCAAACAGCTGTCATAATTAGAAGAAGTTACAGGTGAAAACGTTGACACAAATGGCTGTTTTTTTCAACTAATTTTCAATTTTTCCTATATTCAACTGTTAGTTTCTATGAAGAAACCTTGAAGGATCTACACAAATGACCCATTGCTGAATTCAGAATTTTGTCTACTTTTCTAAAACGTATAGCTTTCCAGGATCCATTATTGCTTTCATACCCATTTCTACCATTAACTGAAAGATGGTTGAAAGCACAAAAAATAGCAAAAATAGGCTATGTCCCAAAAACTGTGTAACAAATTTTAGTTTTCTGATAAAAGTTGCTTGTCCCTGGAAGCTGGGAAGATGGTGATTTCAGCATCACAACCCCTTTGTTGATACCATTTGCAGGGAAAAAACCAGACGCTTTCATCTGTAGCCCTTTTTCCCATTTTTCCAAAACCCCCCATACTTTTGCTGTATTTTGGCTAATTTCAGGATCCCTCCAGGGGAATCCACAAACCCTGGGTACCTTTAGAATCCCCATGATGTTGGAAGAAAAGGACGCAAATTTGGCGTGGATACCTTATGTGGTCAAAAAGTTACAGGGGCCTAAGCGCAAACTACCCCCAAATAGCCAAAAAAGGCTTAGCACAGGGGGAGGGGGAGGCCTAGCAGCGAAGGGGTTAAAGTTGACTTAATTTTCGTTTTTGGCATTGCTGAATTAATGGAGGTGTTTTCTTCTTTATTTACCATGCCTCCTATCTTTGTCTGTTGACTCTAACTGCAATTTCATTGAAATGATTTCTTGTTTGTTTGCTTTTAGGTGCACAAGAGGCATCGTCATCACACACAGTACAGCCAGACAGAAAGCCTACAATGACACACACCACCTGATGTCAGGGACTGTACGGACTATGTGGGGAACACATTCAGGGACTTGGGCAAGGACTGGGAACTGGGTAGAAAACAAACACTGAAAGAGGAGTACAGCGCTGCCCAGGATCACACAAGACGTTAGAGGAGAAAAGGGATCCAAAGGGGAAGCCTGTACAAGTGAACAAGATGGCTAAGACTCAAAGGATGGGCACTCAAGAGGCAATTTAGCATTCAGAATAACTACACCCAGGATGGACATGCAGACATATATACATATATATATATATACACACACAACAACATTAACAATAAAAGGAATGTGGGGTAAAGCACTCGGGAGCTCCACACGGTAAGACTGAAGCTCAGTAGGTTCCTCACCCACATTTGCTGTTACAGATACTGACTACAAATACCCACATATAGGATATACATGCAAAGGCAGGGTCTGTGGAGCTGATACCTATGGTAATGTTATAAATGTAACTCAAAGACAATACTCACAGTGAACAAGAAACACCAACTAGATTGTCAGCTGAGCCCACAGATCTTGGGGATCAAACAGTAACAGTAACAGTAACAGCACAAGGGTAGATCTAAATACAAGCACAATATACAAGGACCTAGTAAGGAGGAGTGCTTAACAGGAAAGGAAGGAAATCACAGGGCACACTTTGCAGAAAGCAAGTAGCAAACATACAAGGTAACAGAAGCAAGACTTCAGGAATATAAAGACAGTAAACTAGGAACTGGAACCAAGGAAATGGGAAGAAAAGCAGGGACTGGAAAAGGATATACAGAAGGGGAGGCTACAAGGGTATATAAGAGTAGTGCTGGTTCAGCAATCAATAAAATAAAGTAGAACTGAAGGCAATGCTGGAGCAGGAATTAGAATTGAGCAAAAGCTCAAGAGTCAAGGTGGCACTGCAGGCAGTGCTTGTTCAGGACCAAGGAAAACTGCTGCAGCTCAGGAACAAGGAATGCTGAGGCTCAGGAGTCAAGGTAGCACTGCAGGCAGTGCTAATTCAGGAACAAGAAAAACATCAGCAGCTCAGGAACAAGTAATAACTAAAGCTCAGGAAATACTGGAAACAAAGATATCAAAAGCTCAGGAAACACTGGAAACAAGGATCGGTCTCACCGGTACACAGTTACAATGACCAACCTTGGCCAGAAGGGAACTGGGGCTTAAAAGAGCTCACAGCAATCACATGCATCAGGTGTGAGCAGGCTAGCAGCAGCCAGCCACAGGTGAGCTTAATTCCTCCACCCATCCTTGGCCTGCAGGGGTGGAGACGAAGCAGTGAGAAGGGAATTCTAGGTAATGGAGTGTCAAACATGAGCAGTTTGGCTTCAAGCATGAGCAGGCTGGATTTCACAAAACCCGGCATGGGTTGGGAATGGATTGCAATTTGCAAGTAGAATCCAAATGACTGGAAGTCACTATATGCATGAAGGGGAGGGCCTGGAAGCTTACTATAACACTGGAGAACCCCACAATTCAGCCCCTTGGTGGTGGGCACGAGAATGCAGGAAGCGAATCGTGACACCTGAGTCCTACTTTACTTCCATTTGTACAGCTAAGTGGCAGCTACCAGAGCTAAGAAAGAACTTGAAGATGGCCCAGAAGAAGGGTATTCCTGCCAAGAACGTGGGCAGTGAGGGGGAGAAGAAAAAGGAGATTGCCACCACTGGTGTGCTGCCTTCCACCTTTCTCAGGAAACATGGTGTACCTGTTGCACCTGCCTCAGAAGCTGGGAGGAGCACTCCCACATCAACTGCACCACCCCACCCCAGCCTAAGGCTAAGCCCATGTCTCTTAGCAATGCAGCCACTGCAGTTATGGCGATGAGCAGTGAGTCTGAACTGGATTTGTCTCAGCCTTAAAGTACCCAATCGTCACAGGAAAGTGGACAAGAGCCACAGCCAGCAACAGTTCTTTCTGAAGTAGGAGAAGAACAGGAGGTTGAGCTTCCTGCTGAGCAAGATGTTGCTCGTCAACAATTGGCTACACGACGTCCAGCAGGAAAAAGAAAGGGTACTCCAACCCTCCTTCTGATGATCTGGGCATGGATTGGACCACATCTGAGTTTGAGACCCACCCCAAGAGACAAGGGAAAAGGAAAGTTCCTGAAAGTCTTAGAATTAGGGAAAGTGCCAGTGATGATGATGATCCAGTGATTGTCAGTATGGAGGGCAGCTCAGAGGACACGAAATGACCCATCCTATTCAATCTGCTCAGAGAGATGTGGTTCCACCACCACCACCACAGAATTCCATATTTGTAAGACCTGCATCCACCACTGCAACAGTCAAAGTACGCCCTACAGAGATGTAAAAGACACAGCCACCTAACTCCAGTTTTTCAGGCATTGGCAGTGGAACACAAAAAAAGTTATCCCCCTGTTTGGGACTTCTTTAAGATTAGCAAGCAAGAGGATAACATTGCAATGTGCTCCATTTGCCACACAAGTGTGCGTCGAGGTAAGCCAAGTTAACCCTGCGGTACTGGAGGCCAAAAGTCCTATCTGAGAAAACATCAAGCAATCCGGTGGAAGAAGCACCTTAAAAAGATAGCTGCTGGTGATCATAAAGGGGAAGCAGCTCAGTTCACTGTGATACAAGAAGAAGGTGGTTATGAGGAAGAAAATAATGACAGCTTTACACAAAGCAGCCCTAACCTTTGTAGTGTGCCAGCATCACCCGCATCAGCAACCTCCAAATGGCACAAGACTCAGATGCAGACAGTGCCGCATAAAGTAATTCCCGCTTTAAGATGCACATTGAGTCTACCTCCTCCTGGTTGTCCCCGGAAGTCGCCAGTGTCAGTGGCGACACAAAATAAAATAATGCAAGCTACTATTATAGGCATGATTAGCCAGGAGGGCCATAAGAACTCAACCACCCAACGTCACGTTTGCACAATGGGAAGCTGGTTAAAATGTTATCGCTGGACCGCTTCCCGTTTTCTTTTGTGGAAGGAAAGGGATTTTTTGAAATTGTGGCAGCCATCTGGTCGAAATGGAAGGTTACCAGCCGGAACTATTTTTCCAGAGCTGCTTTTCCAGCATTCCATTATGAAGTGCTGCAATTGGTTGGCCAAGCTATGCAGCAGAGTGTTGTTCAGGCTATCCACCTGACAACAGACGTATGGACCAGTTGTTAAGCAACTGATTACATGTAAATTACTGCACACTGGATTTTTTTTGTGGGAGGGAGGCAACAGCTATCTGCAGGTCTCACCACTGAAGAAAGTTTTAGGGGTACTCAGCAGCATGCAACAGTAGGGATGTTCACTATGGAGAAATCCCATACAGCTGTAAACATCTTAGAAGTGTTTAACAGCAAAGTGTTTGAATGGATTTGCTCCAGAGGTCTCAGAATTAGATTTGTTGCCATAAACAACGGCAGCAATATAGTTAAGGCCATGGCAGATAGTGGATATTCAGGGTCCTACGTTTGGCGCACTGCATGAACTTGATTGTGTACAACTTTCTCTAAAAAGAAGACATAGTCAGCAACATACTGGCCACCTACCAAAGAATCTGAACTCATTTCAGTCATTCTTTTAAAGCCCGGAAGCATTTGAGGATCATTCAGCATGCTATTAGAGTACCGGTTAAAGCCCTCATACAGGAGGTGCCAACACATTGGAACTCAACCAACTACATGCTGCAATGTCTGTTTGAGCAGTACAGTCCGATCACTGACTATGCCCTTCAAAGAGGAGGGAATGCAACTGGAAAAAGCATGGCAATGGAGGTGGACAAATGGGGTATAGTCAAGTGCCTGACACAAATGGTACTTCCTTTCGAGGTTTTCACATGGGAAGTCAACAAGGTGGGTAGTACGATGAGCCAAGCAATCCCGTTGTTGGATCTGCCGCAGAACCAGTTGAAAAGGGTGGCACAAAGGTTTGCCGGTGTGAACATCAATGCATATAAGTTGGTTCAAAGCTTAATCCTTCAATTGGCTGTTAATTCAAGGCTGCAAAGAGAGATCGTGTCTTCCAAAGAGTACATATGTGCCACAATACTTTATCCATGGTGCATACAAATACTGTTCACTTTCATTCCTTTTTCAGAAGAAGATGATTTATTTTCACACGAGTTGGATTGTCGATTAAGCGAGAGATCTGGAAGAAGAATGGCTGGAAGTTAGAGGCCCAGGTCAAAGTTCTGTTGTGCAGCCTTCAACCTCCATAGAGGGCTGTGCTGTTTACTCATAGCCAACGATCAGTAAAAGTGCCTACAAAGGATTTTTCTGAACCAAAACAATCTTTAAAAATAACCAAATTGATTTAATAAAGCCCTTATTAGTGGCTTATAGCAAATCAATTGGCTATTTTCATTCAGTGTCCCAGTGTCTTCAATTCACATAAGAACATTTTGTCCTGAAGATGGTCTTCTGGACATAAGCGCGACAAGACCGAAACATCGACAATCCTACCCATTTTCATCTGTAAATGTTTCTTTGGAATTCTTCATTGTATCATCACTGATGTTCTCCTCGTTTGTAAATATTTGAAATGGGATATAACAAAAGTGTTTATGGGAAAATAGTTGCTGAAAAGAAAAATTGTCCTCATTCACTTTTGTATTTTTGTGTATGATATTGTGTACCCCTTTTTTTGTAATAAAATGTTCTACATAAATTTGTATTCGAAAAGTATACACCCGTGTTTGCACTGTTTAAAAAAACTTTTTGGTTTCTCTTTGTTGATTAATTCGGCCTTGAATTAGTTTAATTAATTTTGTTAATTGATTTGCTATAAGCCACTAATAAAGCTTTATAAGTCTATTTGGTTGATTTTAAAAGATTGTTTTGGTTCAAAAAATCCTTTTTAGACACTTTTATCGATCATTGACTTCGATATACCCAAGCCTCCAAGGGTTTACTGGGCTGCCCAATTTTTGTTAATGTTTACTCATAGCCAACACCATCATCACCAGCAACACTACCAACACCAGCAACAGAAGAATCCAACCCAACCTCTGCAGTGACTTGGTTTCAAGTGGCAGGGCTTAAGTCAAGTGCAGAGGTGAAGGCAACAGAAGTCGAGCAAGTAGCAGCACCAATGACCATTCAGAGGATGGTCCAAGACTATCTGGATGACCCAAAAGCAGTCTATCTGGATCAAAAGACATTGGTCTATTAGTATGTGAAGATGCAACAATGGCCAGAGCACAGCAGGCTGACAATAAAGTATCTGGCTTGTCCGGAGGCCAGAGTGTCATCTGAGTTTGTGTTCAGTGCAACTGGTGCAGTAGTCACAGTCAGAAGGGCTGGTATCTTGCCTCAAAACATAAAGAGATTGACCATGATTAAAATGAACAAACACTCCATACCGCAAGATTACACTGTTCCTGAAACAGCATAGGAGGAGGGAAATTGGTCGCACTCAAGTGTGTTAGCTGATGTTCTTCTAGGTGAACCCCCTGAGTCTGAGGACAAATCCTCCTTCCCTGATTAAGTAGCCCACAATGGAACTTGCCATATATCATTGAACTGCTTTGAAAATATATATATATATATATATATATTTATATATATATGAACATTTATATATTTGGTGCCTGGCTAACACTGCCCCATTTAGTCAAATGTATAGTGTAGTGTGGACCAGTGTGTATACAAAAACACTCCTATCGCTTAAATAACATGAAGACAATGTCTTCGATCCCTAGCCTTCTCTTTCTTCAATCCCTAGCTGGGATGCCAGTAATAATCATCATTAATTATACAAGACTGCCCTTGTGTATCGCTTACATATGTGCACCAAGCTTCGAATAGGTAACTATTGTACCAATAAGAGATATATTGAGTGATCGATCATTCATGCGGTGGCTGGGGTGGTGTTGTAACTTATTTTTAAACTTGATTTGTAATGCTTGCAACCTGGGTGATGAATCTGCCTGAATGCTTGCCTTGCTTTCACATTTCACTATAATTACTTACATGGTCCTTTCATGTACTTCTTTTTTTCAGGTTCACCCGAAGCCAGTCAGTTTGGTTACCAAAACTGCACACAATGTGTCATTTATTTTGCTTTTCTTGCTCATCAGCAATAAAGGTGTGTCTCATTCAGGTCAAACTCGGCAGGGGATGCGATGGGACTACCACAACAGCCAGAAGAAAGAAATTAGGAACAATGCTTATCTACTTAAATGGGAAACAACATGGCTCAAAGACTAAGAGGCCTACTCCTGTGTACTGGAGAGAGGTGTGTTGATTACAAAAGTGCAGATTAGTGGCTCAAATGTAGGGGTGGACAGAATTCACAGAGTTTCACTCTGCGGAATTCTGTCGAGTTACATGAAAACTCTGCAAGATTCCACAGAGTTCCGAGAAAGGGCAGAATTTGGCACATTGTATGCCTGCGCTGATTTTTAGCACCAGGAAGTTGTTCTGCGCTGAAAAATGAGTACAAATGGCACCATGCAGTGTGTCAGAGGGTTCTGCTTCTCAATTTGGTTTTGCTGCCTCTTGAGTAGATTTTTCTATTCAAGCCACAGCTTTCCCACAGCAAATGGGTATGACCGCCTACAACCACCCACATTGGGAAAATCTCACCGGTGCCCTCCTAGCACCTGAAAATCATGCTAGGGGATGCCAATTCTCACTCGCACTTGCTAACTTACCATTGCTGAGCCGTGCAGGAGAAAAAACTAGGCCTGCGCAGTGCGCTCGGAGTTTCACTCCACAGAATTCAGAAAAGTTACTGATGAGGCCTAGGGAGTTAAGGCACCTGCTGTGTAGGTCTATGTGAATGTAGCAACCCTTGGTGAATAACACTGCAAACAGAGCAAAGGTGGTTAATGCATTTTCTAAAGCGATCTATTCTTTTCCAGAAAGCCATGGGTTTAAATTATCATAAAATATCTAACTGGATTAATATGCCTGCTTTTAACCTGAAGTTTATATATTTATATTTTTATAAGATTGCAAAATAAATTCCATATTTACTTGTAGAGATCCTTTTTAACCAGGAAGTCACAAGTTTCTATGTTGGTAAAGATATCAGTGCAGATTTGATGTTATGCACCCCACTACCTGTATTTTCATAAAAACAGCCAGACATACAGTGTATTGGGACATGAATTAGCAGTTTTTGTGGCTCAAAAAATAGAAATCCTCAGGCTCAGAATAAAAAAATGTGGGCACTTTATTATGTCCTGTCCCTCAAAAAAGACCCATCTGATTGTCCTCCCCTACCCTTGAAAATGGATCATTGATTTGAAATATTCCAATGTTATCGCTAGTCCCAGTAACATTCTTGCACAGTTAGAAGATGGATGAAACTCCCAAAACATTTCAAATGCTATTTCCTGCATATGTTAACATCATTTTATATGTAACTTGCATTTACTGTATTAAGTTGCCACTCTAGTCACAATATAAGCTTTTCCCTAGTCAAAATCCTAACAGGAATTGACAATGCCAGTAGGTCTGGCTTTAAAGGAATGATGCAAGGTAATGTGAAGCATCAAAAGTAATTAGCATGTGAATAGATATGTATTTGTGTGGAAGCAAAGAACTGTAGAATAATATTGGTAAAGGTGAACGGTCAGGTGACAGTTGCACTGTCAAGCCAGACCTAAAAATCCATGTAGGTTAATGACTGCCCTACTCCCATCCCTGCTGATAAAGAAAAGCAACATAAATCATCTAGTTATCTAAGGCACTTTACTAGTATTTCAAAGCCATGAATTAAAGAACTATTAAAAGTCTACAAAGCTAAGTGCTAACCAGGCGATACATATGGGGCTGGTGTATGGAGCATCTGTGACCAACCCGAGCTGGAGAGGGTGGAGAATGACTATATAAAAATATTGTTAGCTGTACCCTAATCCACTAGTAATTATGACTGTCACACTGAAGTGAGGTTAGGAGTGAGCTAACTATAACTCACGCCCCCGCAATGCACTGCTGATGATGTCACATATTACATCACTCATGACATGGTCAGTGACATCACGGATGACATTACTGATGACATCTCAAATGACATCACTGATGACATCATCCAGTAACTGTGTGTTTCTGTAAAGTTTAAATATGTTTTATATATATATATATGCCAAGGTGTATTGAAGAATGAGTGTCTGAATGGATGATTTAGTAGGTGCGTGACTGACTGTATAAGTGAGTAATTAAACATGTCTTACTGAATGCATGGGTTAGTGACTAAACTGTGTGAATGTCTGTATCAGTCTGTCAGTTGGTGTGTAAGCGGCTGCATGGGTTGGTGAGTGGCTACATGAGTGTCTACATGGGTTATTGATTGGTTATCTGAGTATCTGTATGGGTGCCTGAGTGTCTGTGTGGGTAGGTTGGGGGTGTGTGACTGTGCATAGATGTGTGAGTGGGTAATTCACTGGGTGTACGGGTTCAAGAGTGCATCTGTGAAGGGCTGTATGGGTGGCTGAGTGTGTGTATAGGTGTGTTGGTGAGTGAATGGATGTCTCAGTGGTACATGTGTGAGTAACTACATATGTGAAAGGCAGTATATGTGAGTGTTGGACTATATAAATGACTATATGTGAGAGTGAGTGATTGTGAGAGTGGCTTGATGGATGAGTGTGTGCTTGTGTCAGTGATTGTATAAGAGAGTAAGTATGTGTTAGTATCTGTATGAATAAGTGAGGTGGTGTGTGTATAACTGTATAGGTGAGTAAATGGGAGTGTGATTGATTCTTTGCATGACTGCCTAGGTGTGTGAGTAACTCTATGGTTAGTGGTGTTGCGTGAGTATCTGTATAGGTGTATGGGTGCATATTTCAGTGGCTATATTGATGAGTGACTGCATGTATGAGTGACTGTATGGGTGAGTGGATGTGTGTGTAGACCTATGAATCAGTGAGTGGGTATGTACTAACTGGTATTGGTGTGTCTATGGTTTCGAGAATGGTAGTCTGTATTTTAGAGGGGTGTATCAAAGGTTATATTAGGGTGTGAGGAGGTGCATCAGATGATCACGTGGATGATGTCATTAGTGATGTCATCAGTGATGTCACTGACCATGTCATCAGTGATGTAATATGTGACGTCATCAGCAGTGCATTGCGGGGCGCGAGTTATATTTAGCTCAACTAACTATAACAGCTGAATTTCTCTGGTTTTGTATGAGTGAAATGTCCAACTAACTATAACGTCCCTGAAACCTGTGGTTTTTTCAGTGAATTTGTAAGGTTTTTTAAATGCTAATTTCTAAATATGCCTACATAGGTAGGACATGTGCAGAAAGATGAAGAAAGGCGCAGAAAGAAGCAAGAGAAGTGCAGAAAGAGGCAACAGAAGTCCAGAAAGAGGATGAAAGGTACAGAAAGAACCAAGAGATGTGCAGAAAGAACCAACAGAGGTGCAGAAAGAGGCCTACTTTGACTGTACCTCACAACAGACTCATACAAAGTACCCTAATCACTAATCCTTCTCCGAAGATGTCTTAAACCTCACTTTTCTCTTGAAGGTTCACTATTAATCGACTGCTCAGAATGTTAGGCCTACCAAATATAAAACAGCAATCCTAAGCATATCACTGTTGTAAGTCTGACCAAGTTTGTGAAGGTATGCATGTGTGTCTATGCTTTTACCTAGTGACATGTTAAATTAAAATAAACATGCAAACACTTAAATATCTGTGTTTCAAACAGCATACTCTGTAAATTTGAATATAAGAAGGTGTATGCATTTCTTTCTGCTCACAATACTGGGCACATGGGTATTCAATAGTATATTTGAGGGGCTCTATAACACATGTATACATAAGACATGTCTGCCTGTGCAACCGAATGACAGAGCAGAACTGAGAAGATTTGACTACCTTTTGGAGAAGTTACCCGCTTTTTAAGCTACCATCTTCAGATGCATAACACATGTAAGAATACATATACCTCAGTCACGAGAGCACGCAGACCTTTAAATTTGACAGCGTGCACTTCCCATTTGAGTACAGAAGGAGGCAAGAGAAGTACAGTAACAGGCAAAAGAGGTGCAGAAAGAAGCAAGAGCAGTGCAGAAAGAACCAACAGAGGTACAGAAGGAGGCAAGAGGGGTGCAGAAAGAGGCAAGAGGGGTGCCGAAATTTGCAAGAGAGGTGCAGAAAGAAGCAACAGAGGTGCGGAAGGAGACAAGAGAACTGCAGAAAGAGGGAAGAGAGTTGCAGAAACAGGCAAAAGGGGTACAGAAACAGGGAACAGGTGGGCAGACTGAGGCAAGAGAGGTGCAGAAAGAGGGAAGAGGGGTGCAGAAAGCGGCAAGAGGGATCCAGAAATTTGGAACAGATGTGCAGAAAGAAGCAAGAGCAGTGCAGAAAGAACTCACAGAGGTGCAAAAAGAGGCAAGAGGGGTGCAGAAAGGGGTAGTAGAGGTGCACAAAGAGGCAAGAGGGGTACAGAAAGAAGAGGCAGGAGGGGTGCATAAAGAAGGAAGAGAAGTGCAGAAAGAAGCAACAGAGGTGCTGAAAGAGGCACGAAGGGTGCAGAAAGAGGCAAGAGAAGTGCAGAAAGACGCAACTGAGGTACAGAAAGAGGCAAGAGTGGTGCAGAAAGAGGGAAGAGAGGTGTAGAAAGAGGCAAGAGAGTTGCACAAAGAGGGAAGAGGGGTGCAGAAAAAGGCAAGAGGGGTGCAGAAAGAAGCAAGTGAGGTGCAGAAAGAGGTAGGAGAGGTACAGAAAGAGGCAAAGAGAGGTGCAAAAACAGGCAAGAGAAGTGCAGAAAGAGGCAAGAGAATTGCTGAAAGAAGCAACAGAGGTGTAGAAAGAAGCAAGAGAAGTGCAGAAAGAGGCAAGTGAGGTGCAGAAAGAGGCAAGAGAGGTACAGAAAGATGGAAGACGAGTGCAGAAAGAGACAACAGGGGTGCAGAAAGAAGCAAGACAGGTGCAGAAAGAAGCATGAGAAGTGCAGAATGAAGCAATGGGGGTGCAGAAAGAGGCAAGAGAAGTGCAGAAAGAAGCAACAGAGGTGCAGAAGGAGGCAAGAGAACTGCAGAAAGAGGCAAGAGATTTGCAGAAACAGGCAAAAGAGGTACAGAAAGAGGGAACAGGGGTGCAGATAGAGGCAAGAGAGGTACAGAAAGAGGTAAGAGGGGTGCAGAAAGAGGCAAGACGGGTGCAGAAATTTGCAAGAGAGGTGCAGAAAGAAGCAAGAGCAGTGCAAAAGAACCAACAGAGGTGCAGAAAGAGGCAAGTGAGGTGCAGAAGGCGGCAAGAGAACTGCAGGAAGAGGCAAGAGAGTTGCAGAAATATGCAGAAAGAGGGAAAGGTGGGCAGACTGAGGCAAGAGAGGTGCAGAAAGAGGAAAGAGGGGTGCAGAAAGAGGCAAGAGGGATGCAGAAATTTGGGACAGAGGTGCAGAAAGAAGCAAGAGCAGTGCAGAAAGAACCAACAGAGGTGCAGAAAGAGGCAAGAGGGGGACAGAAAGAGGCAAGTGAAGTGCAGAACGAAGTAAAAGAGGTACAAAAAAGAGGCAAGAGAACTGCATGAAAAGGCAAGAGAGGTGCAGAATGAGGCAGGAGAGGTGCACAAAGAGGCAAGAGGGGTACAGAAAGAGGCAAGAGGGGTGCAGAAAGAAGCAACAGAGGTGCTGAAAGAGGCAAGAGGTATGCAGAAAGAGGCAAGAGAAGTGCAGAAAGAAGCAACAGAGGTGCAGAAAGAGTCAAGACAAGTGCAGAAGCAGGCAAGAAAGGTGCAGAAAGAGGGAACAGTGGTGCAGGGGTGCAGAAAGAGGCAAGAGGGATACAGAAATTTGCAAGAGCGGTGCAGAAAGAAGCAAGGGCAGTGCAAATAGAAGCAAGAGAAGTGCAGAAAGAAGCAAGAGAGGTGGACAAAAAGGGAAGGGGGGTACAGAAATAGGCAAGAGGGATGCAGAAATTTGCAAAAGAGGTGAAGTGCAGAAAGAACCAACAGAGGTGCAAAAAGAGGCTTATGACATATTGATCCACGCAGTACCATTTGCTTCTCTAGAATCTTAGGGTCCACCACTGGCATGCTTGCTGCAGGGAGTGGAGAGGTACGCTGTGTGGGCACATATGCGCTGTGAAATGCCGGTCTGTCTTCAGGTCCCTCTGACCCATGACGTGAGCCTTGTAAACCATTGCAGAAGCCTGTCCTGCGGTACTGTCACTTGCTAAGCATCTACATGCATTGTACCAAAGAGCTCAGGGACAAGATGGCATGACTTCACAAATGTTTAGTTAGGTACAAAACAAGCGGGAGAATTACAAAAATATATATATATAATGAGAATAAAACAGGAACATATAGAAAAGGCAAGGGGGCGTGAGGAGGCTGACAGTTGGAGTGTTCAAAAAAAGGCAAGTAATGTAGAAAACAGAGAAGATGCACACATAGAAAATGGGAAAAGATGGGCAGAGGGGCAGGAGGGGAAAAGAGACAGAGTGGTCAACTGTCACAAAAGGCAGGCAGAAAAGATTAAGATAGATAGAAAATGAGACAAGACAGACAGAAACAAAGGTAACAAGGGAAACACGCAGATAAAAAAAATTAAAATCACAACAAAGAGACAGTTACAGTGAGCTATGGCTAAAGCGGAGGCAGGCAGATAGAAAAAAAGGCAAAAGGATGAACGAATATTCAAACGGACAGGTGCCACACAGCAAAGAGACACAGGAAGGCAGATAAAAGGTGGAGAAAAGCTAGCTATGGAAAAAGTAAAAGCAAACAGAGAATGACAACAAGGCAGGCAGACAGTTAAAGAAGGGATACACACAAGTAAACCAAGAGGGGAAAATGAAGAAAGGCAGGATAAGGAACAGATACAATAATATAAAAAACAGTCAGTTAAAAAAAGCCCAAAAATAGGTTTAAACAGGCAGACAGACGAATAAAAAAATGACGAAAGACAGACTGAAAAGTAGAACAACCATTAAGCAGAAGGACAGAGAATGAGCAAACGGCACACAGACACAAAAGGGTAAAAAAGAAATTCGGCAAAAGACAAATGGAATGACAAGCGGATGGGAACTCAGAAAGAAAATGGCAACCACACATTCGGGCAGCCATGCACAGCTTGAACATAGGAGAGTCGGGCAGACAAAGAGAAAACAAGAAAAGCAGATAGAAAATGTCGAAAAGACAAGCGCTACTGATATGCAGCGGATGATAAAAGGGGGAAAGATAGGTCGGTTGAAAGACTTAAAAAGCATAAGACAGGCTTCTAGATAGAGGGGAGGGCAAATAGAAAAATACATAGATTGAAAAACATTTGCAGCTAGTGGATGGCAGAAGGACAGATACTAGCATAAAAGGGAAATAGAGTGAAACCAGACTGAGATGATAACAGAAAGACCGGTGGGAAGCGAATAACAGAAAACACTCTTAGAAATAAAGAAAAAGACAGGCAGAAAGACAAACAACAGAAAGCTAGAAGAAACACAAGTACATTTTGTAAAGAATGAACGAGTTGTGTGTAAAACACCAAATGCACACCCTACTCCCAATTCACAATGGAGGCAGAAATTTAGAATACAAAACTTTATCGAAAATAATTAAAAGCCCCTGTTGAAAATAATGTTCTACGGCAAAAAGTGTGGGTGGTTTTTTTGCCTTCTGCTTCTTTGATGCAGGCATGGTGTGCCTTCTGTTCCCCTACACATGCTGACTACGGGATATTTTTTTGCTTCAGCCACGAAAAGAATGCAGCAGTTCTTAATGTGCGTAATATCTATATAGTTACACATATATGTAGGCCATGGCTTCTTCGAAATGATTAACAATCTTAGCATACGAAGGGGTTCTATGGAACTGTATGGTATACTAGTGGATGTAATGTCCCTCCGAGCAGCTGCTAGTGTGCGACGTGAGGCGATGCACCAATAATGCAGGTGTATTGCCATGTGACAGGTTTCACACGGTGCGTGTCAACGAAGGGGGCAGCTTGCGGAAAATCTGTGAGTTTAGGTGCAGTCAAAACTACCGCGAGTTTGGGGGGAAAAAAACCCAACATCCACAGAATAGTGAAAGCAGTATCCACAGAGTAGTACAAGGGGTCAGAAATACAGGGGGAAATAAAAATTGGATAGCTGCTCTGTAAGTTAAAGAGGGAGTTTGTGCCTAACATGTCAATAAATTATTGCACAAAACATGGGGTAGAGTCGACTTCATCGTCGCATATAACATTTAGCTAAACCATGGGCTGTCTTCTTTTAATATTTAAATTTATAATGTAGTGAGCCATAAAAGGGGCATTCTATATATAATAAATGCCCTTTAAGGCTTAGTGTGCGACATAAATTTTTTTTTTTTTTTAAAGAAGAAAAGAGGAGGCAACCCGGGCTAGATCCCAAGTTTCAGATGAAGAGCAGTATATATATATATATATTTAAATATATATATATTCGTGGAATACTTATATGAGCACATGCCTTATGGAAACATTAAACAAAAGCACCGCCCACTGGAGGGAATTAAAGTAACACTGCCGGTTGGACCACATGTCCCAGAATGCAAGCATAAAAGTTATCCATTGGAGGATCAAGATTTAAATTAGGACACTAGGCTGTGGACACCAGCGATGTGTATGGTGCAGGTTTACCTTTGATAAAGGTCTTTGGAGACCAAAACGCGTCAGGACACCAATCAAGAAATAAAGATCTATAAACAGCAAGTTACGAGTGCGGCTCACCTTCTTTCCGTCAAGGGAGAATATGTATATATATATATATATCCAAAAAGTTTGCTGATAATGGCCAATCCCTTCCTTTCGACACCGGTGCCAGCAGCGGTAACGACAGCCGCTAAATATATGCCAAAATCATTCGTTTTTGAGCAATCCCAAATGAAGAACAGCGGCACACCAAAGGACAACACAATTCATTTATTGTGTCCACAACGACGCGTTTCGGCGTAGCCTTTTTCAAGTTGATGACCTGTGCTCCACCTCCCAAAGAAATACAGGTCACAGTTTAATAAACAGTGAAAACATACTACCATGATCGTCTGCAATATGAGCAAATTATCAATTCATTTAACCCAGTTTTAGCGTGAAATCATAACATATAATCACTTAAATTACATATCTGTGGAAACTTCATTATTGCAACAAATTAGAAGCCTATAATCACTTTTCAACCATAATATATTTTTCCTCATCTGTAGACGCATGCTTTCGAAAACTAAAACAACAACAATCAATCGTACTGCCCATCGGCATGTATGGTAATTTTAGCTTGTGCTTCCTTATTATGGCACTAATTCCAATGCTATAAGAACATTATATACATTTATATACATATGTATTGCATGATATAACAGCTTACACTAATTCAGGTAATATACCGAATTATAAATTGCATATGCAAAATAGCTTTACAGATACGCGCTATCTACAATCAAGGGTTATGTACCCACTAAAAGCACTCTCTGCAATCAGCCGAACTACGAATTCCGATTTACTCATCATCAGTGATGTCACTGACCATGTCATGAGTGATGTAATATGTGACGTCATCAGCAGTGCATTGCGGGGGCGCGAGTTATAGTTAGCTGAACTAACTATAAAGGGGGAGTTTCACGGGTTTTGTACGAGTGCAATGTCCAACTAACTATAACTGTCCCTAAAACCTATGGGGGCATATTAGCAAGGGCACTATCGCCGCTTTAGCGGCACTTTTTGCCGCTAAAGCGGCGATAATTATATCGCTCTATCAGCAAACTGTCTCTAACAGCAGTTAGCGACAGTTTGCGGGCATTAGCGCCCGTTTTTACCGCTTTGCATATCAGCGATATTTATCGCTAATGACATGCAAAGTGGGCGTTCCCGACGAACAAACCTGGGAAACACTCGCTAACAGGCCTATCGCCTATTAGCAAGGTGGCCATGGCCCCAGTTAGCGACGTGAAAAGTCGCGCTAACCGGGTCATCGCCATTTATTTAACACCTGCAATTAGCAGGTGTTAGCCATACCTAACATGGGGGTGGATTATGCTGATACGACCACAGGGTCGTATCAGCAAGGTGTTCTCCTTCTCCATGCAACATCGCTGGTTTTTCAGCGATGTTGGCCCATTTCCCCGCTATCGCTGGAATATTCATCGCCATAGCGCTAATCGTTGCTAATACAGCGTTAGCGTGGCGATATATTCCAGCGATAGCCGGCGATAAAAAATCACGCTAAGCAGGGTTAGCGATGATTATCGCCTCTTCTTGCTAATATGCCCCATGGTTTTTTCAGTGAATTTGTAAGGTTTTTTAAATGCTAATTTCTAACTATAACGTGCCTGAAACCTATGGTTTTTTCAGTGAATTTCAAAGGTTTTTAAATGCTAATTCCTAACTATAACATGTCTGAAACCTATGGTTTTTTTCAGTGAATTTCAAAGGTTTTGTAAATGACAATTTTTAAATGTATTAATTGTTATATTTATTTTTTTGATACTGATTTACTACATTTTTTTAAACTATTTATTTTTACATATTTTATTTTTTAAATTACATTGTAATTACATTATACATTACATTACAAAATATACTTTCTCAGAATGAATTACTTTAGTTTAAATACTTTGAAAATAGGCAATAGACTTTTAAGTACAGTAGTTACAGTTGTTGCAATGGGCAACACAATTTCAAACACAATGCAACATTGAGCTCAATGTGAATTTCTAGTTAAATGCAATTAGTTACTTTATGGATTACTTTTCTAACCACAGGACTGGATCCTAGATTCAGTCCTGGGACATCTCCTGTAAACAGTTGAGTAAAAGCGTTTTGGTTACAGTAGTGATTTTTAAGGAATATTATTGTATTTTAAAAGTTGACACTTAGAAACTTTTTCACATAGAATCACCAATGTTATCCTATGGGAGGAAATTCACTTAGCAGGTAAGTAGTGTTATCGTTACTTTTTCTTACTCAGTGGTGGATCCTGGATCCAGCACTGGTGCATCTCCTGTAAACAGTTGCAAGAATGTGTTTAAGTCATACAGGCGATTTTTAAGGAATATTTGTAGTTTGTGAAAATCGACACTTTGAAACTTTTCTGCTGAAAACCAGACAATGGATTCCAATGGAAGGAAATACAAGTTACTGGTAAGTACGGTTAGAATTACTTTTCAGGGTCAGTGCTGGGCTAAAAGATGCAGCACTGAGGTCTCTCCTGATAACAGGTGAGTAAATCGGAATTCGTAGTTCGGCTGATTTTAGAGGAATATTATAAAGTTCCAAAACTCCACACTTAGAAGAATTTCCAAGTGAAACCAGTCAATGTTAGCCTATGGAAGGAAATTCAAGTTACTGGTAAGTACGGTTAAAATTACTTTTCAGGATCAGTACTGGGCTCAAAGATGCAGCACTGAGGTCTCTCCTGATAACAGGTGAGTAAATCGGAATTCGTAGTTCGGCTGATTTTAGAGGAATATTTGCACAATGGTGAAGGAAGGGGTGGGGCCTGAAGTGACATGTCTGCAAACACGCCCTGTGGTGCGTTTTAAGTTGGAGAATTAATTCCTCCTCAATCCCGAGGGTCCCTAGGGGCCAACTGGCCCACCAGATACCTCCAGTATGCGCCAGAGAGCTGCGTTGCAGAGAGGTGTTCAGAGGCCACGCCCCTTTTACAACACTCTGCAACGCAGCTCCGTGGCGCTTACTGGAGGTACCTGGTGGGCTAGTTGGCCCCCAGGGACCCTCAGGATTCAAGGGGAATTACTTACCCTTCTTAAAACGCGCCACGGGGACTGTTTGCACACATGTCACCTGAAGCCACGCCCCCTCCCTTCACCACTGTGCAAATGCGCCCGTGGCGCGTTTTAAGTTGGGGGATTAAGTCTCCTTGAATACTGAGGGTCCCTGGAGTCCAACTAGCCCACCATGTACCTCCAAAAAGCGCCACAGAGCTGCGTTGCAGAGAGGTGTAAAAAGGGGCGTGGCCTCTGTACACCTCTCTGCAACGCAGCCCCTGGCACATACCGGAGGTTCCTGGTGGGCTAGTTGGCCCCAGGGACCCCCAGTATTCAAGGGGAATTACTTCCTTCTTAAACGCGCCAGGGGCGCGTTTGCAGACTGCTGCAGGGAGGGGCGGGGCCTCCTGCACGATGCCGGTCTTTTTTTTGCTTTTTTCTGCCCAGGGGTCCTTGTGGGACCCCCTGAGCAGACCTAGGGGTCAGGGTGTTTCTACCCTGCCCCCTTTGTGCGTTTTGCGCACTTGTTTCTTGTGGGTTTTTTAATCGGCGGGATCCGCGCACCCTAAGCGCATCCCGCCGATTTAAAAAAATGCTTTTCTGCCCAGGGGGTCCTTGTGGGACCCCTGAGCAGACCTAGGGGTCAGGGTGTTTCTACTCTGCCCCCTTTTGCGTTTTGCACACTTGTTTTACTGCTTTCTTGTTCCTCGGTTCTACCGAGGAACAAGATGGCTGCCAACACTTCCTGGTTTGGAGTGTTGACAGCCAATTAGCATGCAGCTCGTGGTCGGGAGGTTGCGCGGATCCACCGCGGCCATAGATATCGAAACCTTTATTTTGGATTTTCTCAGCAACTACTGAACGGATTTACACCATTTTTAAAAAGGGTGCTTTCTGAACCAAGCACTACCTTTTTGCCAAATTTGGTGTAATTCCGTTCAGCAGTTTTTGCTGTAGCCTTGCATAAAGTTTCCTATGGGAAATTGATTTTTTCACTCTTATTTTTTGAATTTCATCACAACTACTGAACGGATTTACACCATTTAAAAAAGGTCGCTTTCTGAACCAAGCGCTACCTTTTGCCAAATTTGGTGTAATTCCGTTCAGCAGTTCGGGCTGTAGCCGTGGCTAAAATTTCCTATGGGAATTAACATGGAGAAAACCCGTTTTGGGACCCCCATTTTTCTCGGCCCCGCTTGATGAATCACCCCGAAACTTTCAAGACAGGAGCGGACCGGAGCGCCCCACTAGTTTTGAAAATTTCGCGAGGATTCGTCAAACGACGCCAAAGTTATTGGGAATAGAATGTTACGGATTTCCTATGGATAATAGGTCCTAACTATAACTATCTACTGGCGACCGCTAGTAGATAATATATATAAATATATATCCAACAGAACAGTCCTGTTATCCCTACTACCAAGAAGGGTATCCACAGCACAGTTACGGACCACAACAGCACTCCAAGAGATAATTCGCAGATTTTTTATTCCTTCATAACACCACAAAGTGAGTACGGTTACGGGCAACGGCGGACACAGTGACCGCACACCCCTGCTGTGTTCCCATTGTGTTTGTTTCAACAATGAATCCGGCTGAGTGTGCACAAGCTACTCCAGCACCTGCCGTCGTTGGGTGCCAACTGCGATGAAGATAATGAACGAACCCAAACTTTGGAGTGGTGCACCACTCGATAGTGAAGGTAGTTTGTCAATAAGTCATATAGTCTTGTAAAAGTCTTAGTGATTCCTTTATTTTCATACAAAAAATTGCCAGCCAACGCGTTTTGTTCATACTACCAAACGGAGCTGACGGTTGCTGCCAGTTCGATTACAGATTCATCGCATGCTGGCCCTTATCAAGGAGGCCCACGCAGTATTACTGTACATGTCTAATTTCTCTCCCAGGACCGTACATCACTCTACGCCCTGAAGAAGTTCATTGTATATGAACGAAACGCGTTGGCTGGCTGAAAATAAAGGAATCACTAAGACTTTTACAAGACTATATGACTTATTGACAAACTACCTTCACTATCGAGTGGTGCATAACACCACAAAGTGTATCGGACCAGTGTCCGCCCAGACGCGTTTCGATCGCTGACAGCGATCTTGCTCACATGACGCTCCGTTGACGAATCACAGTAGATATTCAGTTTTAAACTTATCAAAAAAACATAAGCTTGGTCAGGTGATAGTGTGGGGACATAGAAAACAGACTACAGTGTGCAAGACAATATCACAATCAATGGCCACTAACCCGAATATATACATATGAGTAGAGTGCATTATAAATAGCAATAGATAAGATCAATACATGTGATTTTTTATATAAAAAACAAAAATAGATCTAATTAAAAAGTATCGCAAATAGTTAAAACAATTGAAACACGAATACTGAAATAGAATAGAATATATAAAAGATGTGTAAAACCTGCATATATAAGATAAAATATCATTGTAAAACAAATATCAAATATTTACACTGTGCAAGATATCACTGAACAGGTAAAGTGCAAGTGCACTTTGAGCAGGTGATTGTATCCAATTTACAAAATATTCCCCTACTCCAAGTATCGTGGTTTCCAAAAGTGGGCAAAATCCAAGCATATTGATCATGAAATAATAATGGCTGTACACTCTATAAGTACAAGAAACTGATGGACCAATTAATTATGCAATGTACATCCAAACTGTGTGCAAAATGTGCAAGTGCAAAAAGCAAACCCAAAAAGACCCACAAGTATACACATAATGTAGGAGAGGCTGAGTAAGGATGCCTACAACCCACAGGTTGTACTAAAAGTGCAAGTGCTGGATTGTAAAAGAGCCTGAGCAGAAATATTTAATGACTAAAACATTCAATCAAAAATATAGAAAAAGCTAATTAAGAGAACACACAGAAAACAACAATCATGAAATAGCAGAAAAATTCAAATGCAAATATATAAATATAAAAATATATAAATATATAAACATATGCAGCAAATGTCAGTTTGGAGGAAGAGACAGCTTGATCTTCTCACGCCCCTGCAATGCACTGCTGATGACGTCACATATTACATCACTCATGACATGATCAGTGACATCATTGATGACATCACTGATGACATCTCAAATGCGAAATGCGATCCACTCATTTCAGCTCGTCCGAACCTTGATAACGATAGAAGACGTCATTGTAGCTTCCTTATTTAAATGTACAAATGCCTCCAGCTGCCAACATTAACAAAGGACTACATATTACTTTAATCCAAAAAGCTGGCGGCCATATTGGCCTGGTCATGATTTGAAAATTCAGGAATTGATACAATAAAGAAAAGAAAACAAGTGTTAATATGCACACAATGTCATTTCAGCATATCTTGCCCCGTGACCGCCGTACCTGTATGTTCGTCAACGTGACTTGTTCATAATAAACATGCTTAGGATTGCAAACATCAACATAAACAATGGACTACACATTACTTTAAAGTGAAAGGCTATCGGCCATATTGATCTGGGCACGTTGCGTATTATAATGGTTCTTACACGAAAGAAAAGAAAAAAAAGGGGGTGTTAATATACACACACTATCCATAAATAAAGTTCTAGCGATTATAGTTCCATTTCATTCACAGCTCATTTGAGATGTCATGAGTGATGTCACTGACCATGTCATGAATGATGTAATGTCTGAGGTCATAAGCAGTGCATTGCGGGGGTGTAAGTTATAGTTAGCTCAGGCAACTATAACTGCTGAATTTCACAGGTTTTGTACGAGTGAAATCTGAGTCTAACTATAACGTCCCTGTAATCTTTGTTTTTTTCAGCGAATTTCTAGTTTTTTTTATTGTTAAGTAAGATGCCTATCACAATGGATGGTGGGGGGTTGGAAGCAGGGCCTGGCCTGGCATTGTGCTGCCCCCACCCAAGCTTGCTGCTCCTGCCTCCCCTCCTCCTTGACATCCATTGTCCAAGTCCATGCCCCTGCTCCCTCATTACAGCCCTGTGTGGCCGTTGTTCTGCCACTGGCCTTCCCGCCTTCTCTGAACAGTTAGCTTGCTGCCCCATCCACCTCCTCTCTATCCTCCGTTGTCTGAATCCATGCACTAGCCTTCTCCCTCCTGCCATGCATGGTCTGATGTGCTGCCACTGCCCTCCATTTAGCATGATGTCCCAGTCCACTCCTCCTGCCCTCCATTGCCCAATTCTATGCCCCATCATTGACCTCTTGCTTAGCCTCTGTGCTTAGCTTGCTGCCCCTACTCTCCTTCCCCCTGCCCTCTGATGTCTGTGTGCATGCCCCTGCTCCATCCTTTTTGCCCACCATGTTCCATGGACCTGCCCCTCCTATCTACTCTGAGTGTTCTGTTGAGCTGCCACTCCCCTCCCACCTGCCTAGCATTGTCAGATGACTGTAACCTGTCCCTGCCACCTCCACCCTGCCTGTCCACGTTCCATGCCCCTATCCCCTTCCTCATGTCCTCCATGGTCCATTTTACTGCCACACCCTTCTTCCCTCCCTGGTCTGTTGTGCTGCAACTGCTCCTCCTGCCTTCCCCGTGTGGTCTGTTGTGAGGCCCCTTCCCCTGAACTCTCTTGTCTGTGCCCAGCTCCTACCCCTCCCTTCTATCCTCCATGGTCCTTTCTGCATGCACCTGCCCCCTCCTTCTCACCCATCATGGCCATTGTGCTGCCACTAACCCTCCCGCTTGCCGTGCATGGTCTTCTGTGCTGCCACGGCCCCTCCCACCTTCCCTGTGTGGTCAGCTAGCTGCCCCTGACCCCCTCCCACCTTCCCTCCATGGTCTGTGTGTATGCCATTATAGTCTCACTGTTGCTCTCCATGGTGTGTCTTGCTTCTAGTGCCCATCCTGCCTGACCTCCATTGTCAGCTTGCTGCTCCTGCCCTGCCCCCTTGCCCCCTGCCCTCTGTTTTCCATGTGCAGACCCCTGTTCCCTCCCTCCTGGCTTGTCTGTTTCATTGTAATGCCCCTGATCCCTACCTCCTGCCCTTTATGGTCCGTTATGCTGCAGCTTTCTCTCCTGTCTGTCCATTATGGTCAGCTAGCTGCCATTGCCTCTTTCCCTTCTGTTCTCTGTTGTCCATGTGCATGGTCCTGTCCCCTCCCTATTGCTTTCCATGGATTGTTATGCTGCACTCCCGTCCCGCATGCCCTGTGTGGTGTATTGTGCTGCTGCAAACCCTGATGCCTGCCCTGTACGGTCAGTTTGGTGCACCTGTCCATGTCCATCCTGCCCTCTGTTATCCAAGTCCATGTCCCTACCCAATTCCTCCTGCCTTCCATGATCCAATGTACCATACTTGCTAACATTTTGAACTTGGTAAGAGGGAGATTTTGAAAAAAAACTGGGGTATTGATTTTCCCCATTGACTTACATTGAAAAAGAGGAGATTGTAGACAGGAGACAGATCAAATAAAGCCCATTTGGGCTTAAAAACATTGGGCGTTTCCTGACTGAATCAGGTCTGTTGGCATGTATGGTTGTACTACCACTGCCTCTTCCTTCCGCCCACAATGGTCTATTATATTGCCACAGCCTCTCTTGCCTGTCCTGCATTGTTGGTTTGTTGCCCCTGCCCCCCTTTCCAGTGCCCTCCATAGTCTGTTGTGCTGTCACTGCCCTTCCTGCCTGCCCAGTGTGGTCAAATTGTTGCCTCTGCACCCTACTACCTGCCTTCAATTTTCTGAGTCCGTGCCCCTGGCCTCTGCCTCTCAACAGTATCCTAATGAACAACCAGATTGCTAACATTCTATATTTATTACAAAAGTGTGGCACGCCTGACGTCATCTTGATGTAATCAAAACTGTAATACCTAGAGAATTTCCTTTAGAAATTACGGAAATGAGAGGGTCTTATTTGCATCGAAATTATGGACAAAAAACTAAAATGAGGACATATTTTCTGAGTTTTCAAATAGCGACAAAGCACTTTTAAATTATTTGTTATCTTTATGTTTTTTTATCCACTTGACCACTTGATTAAATGTTGCACTTAGGGGAGAGGATGTGGTATTACTTCCAGAGCTGCAGACTTTGCAACTGGGGAACGAGGTTGGAGTTTCTGCTTCAGCACGACATTCTGTGATTCTGGTCAAATCACTTAATCTCCCCATGTCTACAACCAACATGAATTTGTCCTTGTGTGATGTAACCAATGCTCATGTAAAGCACTCCAATACCTGACCAATCTGCACTATATAAAACTGCAAAAAATCAAAAAATAAAAAGTGTTTTGCACACTTCTGTCATTGGGCTATACGTGGGCTACATCTGGGTGATATTTGGGCTACATTTGGGCTCTTTTGTCTCTGGTGGCCATCTTGGGAGATTTATTTGTTATGAAGTTTCCTAATTTCCTCATTTACTGCAGTCTCCTCAGGAGGAAATGCTTTCAGTTTTTTACTTTGATTCCATCAAGAAGGCATTCAGATGTGTCACACATTCGCCATAAATTCTGAATGTGAGCACTCTAGTTGCTCATTAGATCACTGTAGTAAAGCTACTGCTCACTAGGGAAGTCTGCTGCTGGTATTGAAAGTGCATGTTTCAGTCTGCATGTCAGAATTTTTTAATGAAATAGAAGAGGATTTGAGAAGTCACTTAGAACACAAAGGAATCAACTACCAGTCTCTGCCCTTGTTGGATGTACATGTTTTACTGAGAATGTCAGACTTCATTCTCACATGACTGAGAAAGATAATGTGAATTTACAGAAAATATGTTCTCCTTTTAGCTTCTAGATCACCTTCCAAACCTCTATGGGAAAAGTATGAGAAAATAGTTTTCTCTCAAACATGATTCATGATATCCCAGCAGAAGGCGTTTTCACAGGGTAAAATCACCTTGCAACACACCACAATTTCTAAAATTAGTATGGTACCATCAACAAATGATTTATAATGTAACTAAAGTCTTATCACCCTTTATACGTTCTCCTTTTGGTGGCCCTCAAAACCTTCCATTCACTACAATGCATTTTAATGGGGTGTTATCATGTATATTGGTCCCAAGATGGCTGCCAACACTTCTTGGCTGAAGTGCTGACAGCCAATCAGATCTCACGATGAGATGTGTGGTTAGGCTAAGCCTAGATATATACATTTTTTTTCCTTTAATATTTAAAAAACTACTGAATGGATTTACACCATTTAAAAAAAGGGCGCTTTCTGAACCAAGAGCTACCTTTTTGCCAAATTTGGTGTAATTCCGTTCAGCAGTTCGGGCTGTAGCCTTGTCTAAAGTTTCCTATTGAAATTATCATGTGGAAAACGCGTTTTGGGACCCCCCTTTTTTCTCGTCCCCCGCTTGACGAATCACCCCGAAACGTTCAAGACAGGAGCTGACCGGGGCGCCCCATTAGTTTTGAAAATTTCGCAAAGATTCGTCAAATGGCACCAAAGATATTGGCAAAAGAAAAAACGCTTTTTGAATAGAAACAAGGTCCTAACTATAACTACCTACTGGCGACCGCCAGTAGGTAATATATATATATATATATGCAGAAATAAGAGTTACCCCTCGAAAGGACAAGCACTCGCAGGTAGGTATCGCTGACACGGCAAGAGCAGCTCATGCAGACACAATCCCCATCAAAAATAACGCTGTCTACGCGTTTCAGGCAACACGCCCTTCTTCATGGACAGCTTCAAGTGAAATGACGGCAAACAATACATCACCAATATATTCCCTTCTTTTATTTCCATGATAAACATCAGGTGAATAATTGAATTGCATTGTGGGACTGGTAGTGCCATAACACCCATGTGGGTCGCCGCCGTCGCATCACCAATAAAGTTCTGTTCTGGAGGAAAAACAGTGTCATGTAGAGTCGCCCTCAATTCCATAGAGCGCCTTCCTGCTCCGTTCTCGCTGGCCAAATAAGGTGCAACGGACCCGCCCGGGTCTTGCGGTGGTGCTTATCCGTGGCCTGGGCCGACCACATTATGTGCAGAAATAAGAGTTACCCCTCGAAAGGACAAGCACTCGCAGGTAGGTATCGCTGACACGGCAAGAGCAGCTCATGCAGACACAATCCCATCAAAAATAACACTGTCTACGCGTTTCAGGCAACGCGCCCTTCTTCAGAAAAGAAATACTCCTGTGGAACAGCGAGTATGTACAAGCATTTGCGCACCATTCCCCCCAAGAATCTAGCTCGAGAGGAAATGAGGCGAGCTGCGGAAAATCCAACACCAGCAGTTGCTAGCACCTCAGGAGCGTCACAACCAACACCTCCTATGGACATAAGGGCAGAATTTGCGTTTTAGAACAGCACTGTGTTAAGTGCAAAAAAATTATCTGTTATGGTGAGCAGTCGGTGGATGCAGTTTGTGCTGCCCAACGCAACCACCACTGTTAATTTATTTATTTTTTGTTCTTTTTGGAATGATAACTAATTCCAAAAGTTACCTGTTTACTTTGTTCCTTTTTTTGTTCAGTTTTTGAAAAAACACCAAAAAAAATACAAAATTGTTCAAAAAATACAAAAAAATACAAAAGAAAAAGAAGAAAAAAAAATTCTTGTCAGAACTACCTTATCTGGTTAAAAAAAGAACTATAATTGCATGGTAATGTCTGAAAGTTTGGTTGAATATATGTGTAGAGCATGATTGACTGAAAGAATGCATTAGTAGTGTATGGTGAATTTATAGGAGCAGATGTATGAGGAAGTGCTGTAGTGTGGCACTGCAAGCCTTTTTGCTGTACTGCGCTGCAGCACTTCTGAAGCACAGGGATGCGACATATTTACATGAATATGTCGCATCTCTGTGCTTCCCTCTGCACTGGCACACAAACTGTAGCCATGTGCTACCACAGGCACCCTTGCACCATGATGCAAGGATGCCTGCATCGTGGCAGATTGTTTTTGTGCAGGAAGGAACACCTTCCTGTACAAAAACAATGACTAAAGGCATTTTCTTCCTTCAATGCGTGGCGTAGAATGCAGCACGCATTGAAAGAGGAAAAAATGAGGAGAAATGAAAACATTTCTCCTCGTTGTGCCTTGCTTCGCCACCTCTAGAGTGGTGCAGCATTCACACACATGTCCAGATTTATGATTTTCTTGTAAATCTAGAGATATGTCTTGTTCCATGGGTGTTGTGTGGGAACGTACACAGCAACACCCATGGAACGCCCCTTGTACACAAAGTGCTGCGTATCAAGGGGTCGTATTTACACGGAGAGGAAAAGCCATGCAGATTGGCTTTTCCTCTCCTTGTAAATATGGAGGTGCCTCCAGCACCACCACTACGTCACAAAGAGTGATGTACTAGTGGCGCAGGGGGCTTGTAAATCTGCTCCATAAGTGCTTACGTATTGGCACAGTAATACGATAAGTACATAGTGCTAGATGGATGATAGAGGAATGGCATGAGACTGACAGGAGGAATCCTAGGCTGCATGGGTACTACTTCAGTTATTAGTGGAGTATACCAATAGTATGTATGTGGTTAGAGGTTTGTAGGCATTGTGCACAGAATACTGTAGGTGTACTTGTGTTAGAGGCTATGCCATTCTGTAAGTACATGACTAGTAACTGGAATGATTACACTGCTACAAACTGGGTGCGTGAATAATTTATAAGTGGATAGATATTGGCAAAGTGATAGCATAAGTTGATAGTGGCAGATGGGTTATTGGAGAACTGCATGGGACTGACATGAGGATTCCTAGCCAGCATAGGTAGTAACTGGGTGTTTATAAGAGTGTATCAATAGTATGTATGTGGTTACAGCTCTGTATGTATATTGTACAGAATATTATACCTGTACTTGTGTTACTGACTAGGCCATTCCATAAGTACATGACTAGTAATTGGAATGATTACAGTGGTGCAAACAGAGTGCATGGTGAATGTATAAGTGCTTAGGTATTGGTGAAGTGATAGGATAAGTAGATAGTGCTGGATGGGTGATTGCAGAAATGCATTGGACTGATAGGAGGATTCCTACACTGCATAGGTAGTAACTAGATATTTAGAGAAGTGTACCAAATACTATGTAGCTGGTTAAAGGTCTGCATGCATTGTGCACAGTATATTGTAGGTGTATTTGTGTTACTGGCTAGGCCACTCCATAAGTACATCACTAGTAATTGGAATGATTACAGTGCTGCAAAGAGAGTGCCTTGTGAATGTATAAGTGCTTAGGTATTGGCAGAGTGATAGGATAAGAAGATAGTGCTGGATGGGTGATTGAGGAAGTGCATGGGAGTGACAGGAGGATTCCTAGGTTGCATAGGTAGTACCTTAGTATTTATAAGAGTGTTATAATAGTATGTATATGGAAAGAGTTCTGCATGCATAGTGCAGAGAATATTGTAGGTGTACTTGTGTTAGTAGCTATGGCACTCCATAAGTACATCACTAGTAATTGGAATGATTACAGTGCTGCAAAGAGAGTGCCTGGTCAATTTATAAGTGCTTAGCTATTGGCGGATTGATATGATAAGAAGATAGTGCTGGTATTGGCAGAGTAATAGGATAAGTAGATAGTGGTGGATAAGTGATTGGAGAAGTGCATGGGATAGACAGGAAGATACCTAAACTGCATAGTTAGAGTGCTGGTAGTTCACAGCAGGGTGAGTTTATAAGTGCTTGTGTTTTGGTACAGTGATTAGATAAGGACATAGTTCTACTGAATGATTAGAGTATTGCAAGGAGATCATCTGAGGAAATGCATAACTGCTCGGGTACTGACAGAGGTATTGAATTAGTACATGCTAGTAGTAAATGACTTAAAAACTGCATTACCAGTAACATAGTGATTGGTGGACTGTATGGTTAGTACCTGAGGTATTTTAGAGATTAATAAGCAATGAGTAGGTGTTTAAAGGTGTGTATTAATAGTGCCTGGATGAATGTAGTAGTGGATGGATAGTGTTTCGATTATGTAACCTTACCTTTACAGTAGTAGATATCAAAATATTGTAAATTTTTTTGTAGTTGTTTGTTATATTTTAAAGTTTAAAAACTTTTTAACTTTAGAATTAGGATCTGTAAAAGAGAAGAAAAAATACAGTTATAATATATAATATTATCATTTTATAAATACAACATAATTTAAGCATAATCTAAATTATTTTTTTTGCCTGTTTTGCTGTTCTCAGAATATATTGAATTTCACTATAAATAGTGATTTCAATGTTACTCATCACATAACAGCGGGCAAAAAAAAAAAAAACAAGAAGATTGTTTAAAAAAAAAACAAATGTGTCAAAAATATTTTCAACATAGTAAACTATCTCTGCACATTGTATTAAAATAACATCTTCAATAACATAGCATATAATACAAATCACAGATATATAAAATACTTCTTTGTAAGAGAATTTTATTACTACAAGATAAAAGAAGCAAAACAATAATTCAATCAATAATTCTTCATAATTTCCATATACTCTAAATGATGTTCTTTAAAATATATGGTGTCAGAATATCCCAGAAAAAGTTCTTAATTCACATTAGTAACCCTGGGCGGCAAATTCCGTTCCGCTCGCGGAACTTGCGAAATTTCGGCATTTCCGCGTTCCGCGCGGAACACGGAAATGTCGAAACTTCCGCGATCCGCGAGCGGAACGGAATTCGGGTATAAATAAAGCAGGTGCCCGAGTTGAAGCTCAAATTCTGTGAGCGAGGTTGTGGCTAAGCAGATGTGCCTTCTCTCCATTTCTACCCTGAAAAGTTAGCTGTAATCCTTGATGGAGGTCTTTGCATCCTTGATTTTCTCGAGCGCAATCCTCGTGTAGTTCCTGTGTTACCAGGAGGTTCCTTCTCCTCGTCTGCCGCTGAGATCCTGCTCTGACCCTTTATAAACAAGAGGCATGTGAACGGGCCTAGAAGCCCCGCCCCACATACACTAGCGGTATGCAACATCTACCCGCCCTTTGCCCAGAATGAAGGACAGCTTAATCGAAGGACCCCGGTGATTTTCTCGAGCGCAATCCTCGTGTAGAATTCGTGAGCGTGGTTAAGCAGATGTGCCTTCTCTCCATTTCCACCCTGTAAAGTTAGCTGTAATCCTTGATGGAGGTCTTTGCATCCTTGATTTTCTCGAGCGCAATCCTCGTGTAGTTCCCGTGACCAGGAGGTTCTTTCTCCTCGTCTGCCGCTGAGATCCTGCTCTGACCCTTTATAAACAAGAGGCATGTGAACGGGCCTAGAAGCCCCGCCCGTTTGGCCTCGCCCCACATACACTAGCGGTATGCAACGTCTTCCCTCCCTTTCCCCACTATGATGGACAGCTTAATCAAAGGACCCCGGTGCTTTCGGCGCGGTGGCAAAGTTACAGACACACAGGTCACTGGGGAAAATTCTTCAGGTCCTTTACGCAGCTGTAGTGTAGGAAAGGCACTATACATTTACCCAACGAGGTAGCACTTACTGATTAGCCAGTAGAAAGTACTCCAGCTGAGTAGAGGTATTTCACAAAACGGAGGCATCTTCTTGGATAAATATGCAGGGTAGGTGTGCAGAATTCGTGAGCGTGGTTAAGCAGATGTGCCTTCTCTCCATTTCCAACGTGAAAAGTTAGCTGTAATCCTTGATGGAGGTCTTTGCATCCTTGATTTTCTCGAGCGCAATCCTCGTGTAGAATTCGTGAGCGTGGTTAAGCAGATGTGCCTTCTCTCCATTTCCAACGTGAAAAGTTAGCTGTAATCCTTGATGGAGGTCTTTGCATCCTTGATTTTCTCGAGCGCAATCCTCGTGTAGAATTCGTGAGCGTGGTTAAGCAGATGTGCCTTCTCTCCATTTCCAACGTGAAAAGTTAGCTGTAATCCTTGATGGAGGTCTTTGCATCCTTGATTTTCTCGAGCGCAATTCTTGTGTAGAATTTGTGAGCGTGATTAAGCAAATGTGCCTTCTCTCCATTGCCACCCTGAAAAGCTAGCTGTAATCCTTGATGGAGGTCTTTGCATCCTTGATTTTTTCGAGCGTAATCCTCGTGTAGTTCCTGTGACCAGGAGGTTCCTTCTCCTCGTCTGCCGCTGAGATCCTGCTCTGACCCTTTATAAACAAGAGGCATGAGAACAGGCTAGTACAGCCCCGCCCCACATACACTCGCGGTATGCAACGTCTTCCCGCCCTTTCCCAACTATGATGGACAGCTTAATCAAAGTACCCCGGCGCTTTCGGCGCGGTGGCAAAGTTAGACACACAGGTCACTGGAGACAATTCTTCTGGTCCTTTGTAGCTGTAGTGTAGGAAAGGCACTATACATTTTCCCAACGAGGTAGCACTTACTGATTAGCCAGTAGAAAGTACTCCAGTTGAGTAGAGGTATTGCACAAAACGGACTCATCTTCTTGGATAAATATGCAGGGCAGGATTCATTCTGGGCTGGCACGATGCTCCTGTCACAAAAATTACACCTCAACAGGAAGCACTTACAGATATAAAGGGGCGCAACAAAATCTCCACGAGCACGCGAAATTCCGCATGCTCGCGGAGATTTTTTGCCGTTTCACGGAATTTCGCGGAACGCAATTCCACAAATTCCGCCCACCCTTAATATCTTTCCTCTAGGCCAAATGATATTCCTGAAATCCTTTATACTGAAATTGTCCAAAGTAATCGTATTAATACAGTTTAACATATTCCCAATAGGCCGAATTATGTTCTTAGAACTTTGCCTTTAAGAATATTAGGTATGAATTTGGTAATTCGTTCGGCAAACGATATCTAAAAACTAAATGAGCATCATTACAATATGTCCATCCTTTATTGCATTTTAAATAGACAGTGTAATGTCCAGATGTTGTAGAAGGTCCATTGTGGAAAATAATTGCTACTGCTACAAAAGTTCTTCCTGATATTAATAGTTGACTTGCTACAAAAAATTTTATTAAAGTTTCCAATTTTCTACCATCAGCTGTACAATGTTGTATCATTAAAATTATATATTGTCCAAATTTTTCTATAAATAGTGTTGATAACATTTCTGATTTGCATTGCATACACTCCATGTTTTGATTTTCTGCTTTAACTAATTTGTTGAAAGACACTGTTTTACAGTCTGGTATTGTTAAATATATAAATCTTTCAGTGTCTATGTTAGTGGTAGAAGTAAACGTACAATTTTCACATTGATGTTCCCATTTATAACGAAGTCCAAATAGATTTTCAATTTGTATTCCTTCCTCTTCTAATACTGCAAGCATATACATTAGAAATTCCTGAGCATCTTGTTGCACATTCTGTGTAAATTGCGTAGAACCAGAACATATATCCAAAAGTTTCCGAATATCAGAAACACTTTGGGGCATATTAGCAAGGGCACTATCGCCGCTTTAGCGGCACTTTTTGCCGCTAAAGCGGCGATATTTATATCGCCCTATCAGCAAACTGTCTCTAACAGCAGTTAGCGACAGTTTGCGGGCATTAGCGCCCGTTTTTTTACCGCTTTGCATGTCAGCGATATTTATCGCTAATGACATGCAAAGTGGGCGTTCCCGACGAACAAACCTGGGAAACACTTGCTAACAGGCCTATCGCCTATTAGCAAGGTGGCCATGGCCCCAGTTAGCGACGTGAAAAGTCGCGCTAACCGGGGTCATCCCCATTTATTTAACACCTGCAATTAGCAGGTGTTAGCCATACCTAACATGGGGGGGTGGATTATGCTGATACGACCACAGGGTCGTATCAGCAATGTGTTCTCCCTTCTCCATGCAACATCGCTGGTTTTTCAGCGATGTTGGCCCATTTCCCCCGCAATCGCTGGAATATTCATCGCCATAGCGCTAATCGTTGCTAATACAGCGTTAGCATGGCGATATATTCCAGCGATAGCCGGCAATAAAAAAAATCACGCTAAGCAGGGTTAGCGATGATTATCGCCTCTTCTTGCTAATATGCCCCTTTGTATTTTACTTTTATCAGTTCTCAATTTTTCAAAAATAGAACGCAACAAGGAACAAAACCTTTTTTCATGATTCTCCATCATTTGCTGTTGCAGATATTCTAGAAAAAATACAACATTTACCACTACATTAGCATAGCAGTTGATACCTGAACTATTTTCTAACTGATATCCGACAATCTCTTCAATAGTGTCCTTTTTCTTTTTGCTTGGAATTTCAACATTATCCTGATTTTTTTTCTTCTCTTTAACTTCACTACAGATATTCTCATACCTTCTTTTTCGACCTACTACACGCTTTTCATATACAGGATATTCACCTAAATTGGGAGCATACAGTCTCCTTAACCGATTATACTCTCTTACACAATTTACATCTGCACTAATCTTTCTCTCATCAAAATCAATCAAATGCAATCCAGATAAAGTTCTGACTCGGGACAAAGCAACATATGCCATACCCTCTTTAAATACGGTACTTCCAATGTTTACCAAAGAACTTTCTACACTTAAACCTTGAGATTTATGAATAGTCACCGCATATGCCAAAGAAAGAGGAAACTGTTTTCTACGAACATACAAATCTTTAACAAGCAAAAAACGAACCGAACAACGACCAATTTGTTTTACTTCTTCAATTTGATCAAATTTGATTTTCAAAAATTCAATTCCATCTCTATTTTGATAATTAACAAAATCAACAACTTTACCCATTGCACCATTTACTAAACCTTTTTCCACATCCAAATTACGCCGTAAAATAACGCGATAGTTTACACATACATATAAATTCTTTTCTAAACCAGCAGTTTTAGATATAGATTTTTCTAAAGAATCCAATTTTGTTTTCAGTTTTTCTGTCAAAATAATAGTAATTCGTTTATGCTCTATTTTATCAATGGCTTCCATTTTTATTATTTCTTCATTTTCCAGCTTTAAAAGTTCTTCATTGAATGTACAACACTCTCGCAGTGTTGGCATGAGGCAGATTATAGATTTATTTTCTGCAATTTTTTTGTATATTTTTGCAGGAACTATATTTTCACTTGGAAACAAGTTGGTAAGTAGACGACTTTGCAAAGCTTGTTTGCCATGTTCTGTCAATACTCCAATTCTTATATCTTGAAGAATGGTTCCATATCCACTCCTAAAGTGACCTAAAGTGAGGAAAAAATGGTGGCGCTGGGAAAGCAGGTGAACAGGCCCGAGAGGATATTATCTCCAACGTTCGAGACCGAACCTCTCAAGTCCCTCAGAGACCATGAAGCACAAAATTGCTATTTAACCAATACTACGTGATCATTGTATCGTATGTATTAACCTCGCTTGCTTAATAGTTGCAGCGCCACCATTTTTTCCTCACTTTAGGTCACTTTAGGAGTGGTACACACATGGCTGGACCCTGTTTGTCCTGAAGAAGAGCACTGGGGAAGCTCGAAACTAGTTGACGTCCACTAGGGACCCCTGACCCATTGCAGACAGGAACCCTAGAGACCGACCCCTTTTTTAACATATCAACTAGGAGCCAGAATAAAACTATTTTGCCCACTAGTTAGATATTTTTAGTTCACCCACTCCACTTACACCACCGCACTACACATAGTCACTCACAATAAGTGCTCCTACGTAGTGTCGCAAGTCGTAGCACGCCCCAACCCGCAGCGGGTTGGGATGGCCCCTATGATGAAGCATGTCACCGTGGGGAAACCCTGGTGAGTGAGGGGACTCAAGAAAAGACATTTTTCCTTTCTTGCCATTTTTTCTGACTCTGACTGAGCGGAAAACCTTTTTTCTTCTTTTTTACTAGCTAGGTTCTTTATCCGAGATTTCGGATTTTTGTGGGTTTTTGTACACTATAATGTTCATAAATTTCTTCACTTTTGGACATGTCCACTTTCTCAATTTGACCACTTGACATTTCACTATCATCTCCTAAAAGTATTTCTTCTTCTTCCACATACACATTTTTGTAGTAATCATTGTTTTTTATAAGATGCACTTTCCTGACATCCACTAATTCCTGCCAGATTTTCTTACTCTTAGTAGGAACACCATTAACTAGAATAACTAGTGGTTCACTTTCTACATTCTGTACACCAATAGTTTCAATATTTTTCTTTAAATCTAGTGGTAAATATACAACTCTACCTTTTAATCCTCTCTGTAAATCTGTAGGAGGCAATTTACCTGTTTTAGGCCCATACGAACAATAGCCTGAAATGGGTGCACACATTGAATCAGAATAGATTCATATATGTTTAAATCTATCAGTTCTGGAGGAATAGTTACCAACTCTAGATTATTATGGACAGCTCTAGCAGGCATTTTATTATCGTCTAATTTGTTATAACAATATTTACAAATACGCTGATCAGTACCCAAATCAAAGCAATCCTCTACCAACAAATAAGTTGCAAATTCCATCCACTTATCATTATTTTCTCTTTCACTTTTTAAATACAGATCAACATTCCTAGTCTGATTTTTATAGTGAGTTCGTCGACAACAAATACAAGTATAATTTGGCCTTTAACACGAAATTACCTTAAACTTTGTCATTTGTTCTTCAAACTTCTCTGTACAACTGTTTGCCACAGTTTCTTCAACACCTACTTCTATCACTGTCTCATTTTCTCCACTCTCTTCTTCAGGACAAAAGTAACGAAACTCTATTTCATCACAAACTTTTTTTACATCTGATACTGACCCATACAAAAGAGCACTGTTTAAGTCATTTAAAATTATTGCGGGACTTTTTGCGTAATACAATCTTCTGACTAACTTCCGCATTTCAGAATGATGTACTGCTAACATTCTAAAATGATGAAAAACACTTTGACATACTTTTCTAGAAAGACAAGCCAGAGAATGACCTTGCAAACCGGTATTTTTTCTCACTCTGCAAGGATCTAGTCCTTGCAACATCTTAATCTTTTGTTTAACACTTTTTTTACTATAGACTTGTAAAACATTCCGTAAATCAATAGATTCCTGTCGTATACTGCAAATACTACTACAATCCCAAGTATACACTGGGGCTTTAGTACGTCTCCCTAGAACTTCATCAGCTATTACTTCTTCTTCATTTCTGGGAACCATCTTCTCTTTTTCAATTGGACAACCATTTCTAACCTCATAAGCACGGCCACTAGTATCAACTGCAAGCAATAATGTATTGGTTTGAAAATAACTCTCTTCATTAAAAAAAGGCTCTGAACTTGAACTGTGTTTCCATTCACCCAAAAAAATATCACAAAAGTTAGTTCTGTTAATTACTCTCTTGTTTTTACTTTTGGCCTTCATAAAATGTATTGGCTTATCTAGTGATCGAATTCTGTTTAAAATTAAAATGAATAATTTCCTTTTTAAATCAAAAGCCTTCTCAACAATAGTTTCAATCTGTTTCTTCTTTTTATAAAATGCTGATCTTTTTTTATATTTCTTCACATCTTTTAACAAATTAAAGACAACTCTATTGTAAAACATTCTTTTCCTTATTTCATCAAATAGATTTTTTTTCCTTTTACCACACATTGTTTCTTTAGACCGTGATTTCCCATTATTTTTGGCTTTTTTCTTCTTATTCTTTGTTGTTGTTGAGGCATTCTTTCTACTTTCCACATTGTGCACACTGTTTCTAGCCTTTGAAAGTTTTTTAATAAATTCTTTTGTTCTCTTACCACAAGACTTTTTCTTTTTTCCACATGTTGTAGTTCATCTAATTTTTGCGGTTGTGTTTTCTTCAAATAATAATCCTTTTTTGTTCTTTCCTCTTTTGTGTTATTCTAGTCATGGTAAGTTTTTTTTAATGATGATGAACAATACCTGTTAAAAAAAATATATATATGACATTATTAAAATAAATTTATAAAATATAGTATTGTATTACTAAACAAACACGTTGTATATAAAAACAATTTAAACACTTTGTTTTAAAATCACAATTCATTTACTACAAGACACAGATACTAACTGAATAATTGTAGAACTAAATAAGTAGTGTTTATGTGTTTAGAGGACTGCATCAATAGTGGATAGATGATTGTAATACTAGATGTATTAGTACCTGGGTCATTACATGAGTACATGGGTACTGACTGGAATTATTAGAGTAGTGCAACAAAAGAGAATGGTGAATTTATAAATGCTTGGGTTTCCGTACAGCGATTAGATAAGGACATGATTCTGTCAGGATGATTGCAGGAGTGGACAGAGAGTGACAGTGTGATTACTGACTTACATGGCTACTACCTGGATTTTTGCAGGAGTGAATCCGTAGTCTGCAGGGGGTTATGGGACCGCATAGATTGTGCACATGTGACTGTAGCACTGCGTGTCTTAATGCCTGAGTCATGGAAAAAGTGCATGGACACTGACTGGATAGTTAGAGTGCTGCTATTTGACAGCAGGGTGAGTTTATAAGTGCTTGTGTTTCCACACAGAGATTAGATAAGGACATGGTTCTGTCAGGATGATTGCAGGAGTGCACAGAGACTGACACTGTGATTGCTCACTTGCATGTTACTACCTGGATTTTTGCAGCAGTGAATCAGTAGTCTGCAGGGGGTTAGGGGACCACATACATTGTGCACATTTCACTGTACCACTGTGTCTGTTAATGCCTGAGGCATTGTACAAGTGCATGGACAGTAAGTAGATAGGTAGAGTGCTGGTAGTTCACAGCAGAGTGAGTTTATAAGTGCTTGTGTTTCGGCACAGAGATTAGATAAGGACATTCTGTCAGGATGATTGCAGGAGTGGACAGAGAGTGACAGTGTGATTGCTGACTTACATGGCTACTACCTGGATTTTGGCAGGAGTGAATCAGTAGTCTGCAGGGGGTTAGGAGACCTCATAGATTGTGCACATTTGACTGTAGCACTGGGTATCTTAATACCTGAGTCATTGTACAAGTGCATGGACAGTGACTGGATAGTTAGAGTGGTGCTATTTGACAGCAGGGTGAGTTTATAAATGCTTGTGTTTTAGCACAGTGATTAGATAAGAACATGGTTCTGTCAGGATGATAGTAGGAGTGGACATAGATTGACATTGTGATTACTGACTTACATGGCTACCACCTGGATTTTGGCAGGAGTGAATCAGTAGTCTGCAGGGGGTTAGGAGACCGCATAGATTGTGCACATTTGACTGCAGCGCTGCGTGTCTTACTGCCTGAGGCATTGTACAAGTGCATCAACAGTGACTGGATAGTTAGAGTGCTGCTATTTGACAGCAGGGTGAGTTTATAAGTGCTTGTGTTTCAGCACAGTGATTAGATAATGACATGGTTCTGTCAGGATGATTGCAGGAATGGACAAAGAGTGACAGTGTGATTGCTGACTGACATGGCTACTACCTGGATTTTGGCAGGAGTGAATCAGTAGTCTGCAGGGGGTTAGGAGACCGCATAGATTGTGCACATGTGACTGTAGCACTGCGTGTCTTAATGCCTGAGTCATTGTACAAGTGCATGGACACTGACTGGATAGATAGAGTGCTGCTATTTGACAGCAGGGTGAGTTTATAAGTGCTTGTGTTTCGGCACAGAGATTAGATAAGGACATGGTTCTGTCAGGATGATTGCAGGAGTGCACAGAGACTGACACTGTGATTGCTGACTTGCATGCCTACTACCTGGATTTTTGCAGCAGTGAATCAGTAGTCTGCAGGGGTTTAGGGGACCACATACATTCTGCACATTTCACTATACCACTGTGTCTGTTAATGCCTGAGGCATTGTACAAGTGCATGGACAGTAAGTAGATAGGTAGAGTGCTGGTAGTTCACAGCTGAGTGAGTTTATAAGTGCTTGTGTTTCGGCACAGAGATTAGATAAGGACATGGTTCTGTCAGGATGATTGCAGGAGTGGACAGAGAGTGACAGTGTGATTACTGACTTACATGGCTACTACCTGGATTTTGGCAGGAGTGAATCAGTAGTCTGCAGGGGGCTAGGAGACCGCATAGATTGTGTACATGTGACAGTAGCACTGTGTGTCTTACTGCCTGAGGCATTGTACAAGTACATCAACAGTGACTGGATAGTTAGAGTGCTGCTATTTCACAGCAGGGTGAGTTTATAAGTGCTTGTGTTTCGGCACAGTGATTAGATAATGACATGGTTCTGTGAGGATGATTGCAGGAGTGGACAGAGAGTGACAGTGTGATTACTGACTCACATGGGTACTACCTGGATTTTGGCAGGAGTGAATCAGTAGTCTGCAGGGGTTTAGGAGACCGCATAGATTGTGCACATCTGACTGTAGCACTGCGTGTCTTACTGCCTGAGGCATTGTACAAGTGCATCAACAGTGACTGGATAGTTAGAGTGCTGCTATTTGACAGCAGGGTGAGTTTATATGGTTCTGTCAGGATGATTGCAGGAGTAAACAGAGAGTGACAGTGTGATTACTGACTTACATGGCTACTACCTGGATTTTGGCAGGAGTGAATCAGTAGTCTTCAGGGGGTTAGCAGACCGCATAGATTGTGCACATGTGACTGTAGCACTGCGTGTCTTACTGCCTGAGGCATTGTACAAGTGCATGAACAGTGACTGGATAATTAGAGTGCTGGTAGTTCACAGCAGGGTGAGTTTATAAGTGCTTCTGTTTCGGCACAGTGATTAGATAAGGACATGGTTAATAGAATGGTGAATTTATTACTGCTTGCGTTTTGGCACTGTGATTAATTAAGGACATGGCAGAATTCTTGAAAGAGTCCACAGGGAGTGACAAAGGAATTGCTGGATTGCATATATACTGTATTGCTGATTTTACCACAACATAAGTTACTGTATGACTTACTCCTTAAATGCATAGATTGTAGTTAAATAATAACTACGAGGTTAGACAATATAGAACCAGTAAATCACTTCTCATGCAGTAATAAAATACCATATTCACTACCTTAGCATTTCTCTAATCTGTCAAGTACCTCTCATTAATCCAGTAAATATAATTTCAACATTTATAAAAACAATCTAAACAAATATATGAGTCATGACATACTATCCACTTAAGTAGATAACTACTATATACCAGAAAGAATAAAATATACTGTTTTCTTTAGAGCTACATATTGACCATTACATCTAAAAATATGCAACATCATCAAACTGTACCTCTCAACAGACTTAATGAAGAAGAAGAATAAACAACACCTTTTTTTATGAGGTTTTCTAAAACCACACAAACTATACAAACTAATAACAAAATTGTAATCATTAACACCTTATATGATCATCTTGCAAACAGAACAGTTGTACCTCATTTTAGCAAACTATCTATAATAATGCAATATTATTAAGCTATACCTTTTTACTGAGAAGAAATATGCATGCCTAATAAACTGCACCTTATCTGAACATTTTTTGAAAATACACATTCTTCGTGCATATTTAACCAATTAATAATAAATAAGAGGCATCATTCAAATATACCTTTCAAGACATGTAATAATATATATATTACTGCACATACTATTTTTTAAACAAAGTTCAAATACAATAGAAATTATGCCAATATATCTGTACATTTAATAAATTAATTTAACCAGCAAAGTTTCATAAATTTTTCAAATCTATATTACATAAATCTCTAAAAAAGATAACTCACCTTTTAAATAAATCTGTTGAATGAAAAATCTCACACAGTCAGACAGGATTCTGTTTAACACACAGTCAATATAGAACAGCACACTTTCCAAAGTCAAACCAGTATTGGCAAAGTTTCCCTCTATTTTTCCATAGATATACACATAAGCCACAAATGGCATTGCTTCCCAGTGGTTTTCAAATTGAAAAACGTATTTCCATTGGTCATAGAGATTAACACTTTTCAACTGACATCTTCAACCCTTCTCCTTAATGTCAGTTTCCATAGCAACAGGTCATGCAACATTCAACTTAGCTGCCAGGTCACAAGTTCACCACACAATGTTGCAAATGACAACAGCAGGTGTGGTTGGCTTTGCAAAGCATGCCCTTATCCTTTCTGCTGTACCTTTCCAACATTTGTTACCAACCAATAAGAAACATGCTTTCTAAACAAAGTAAAAAGCACCCTATATTTCAATGTAGAATTTTCTTAAACAGCCAATTAACTCTCTACTTTCTTAAAAACAGCATCTTGTCCACCATTTTAGATAAATTTCATTCTACCACCTGCCTACCTCAGCTACAGACATCTTCTGATTTCCTACAGAGATCCCTTCAAGATGCTTACTGTGTGGATTATTGGACACAGCTATGTTTTCTGGTGCAAAAGGTATGCTGAAAGCAGAGGTATTGACAAAGACCTAGGTTTGCAAAATGTAGACATTAAATGGATTGGACAGAGAGGATTAAAGTGGCACCAATTGATGCCATTGGTTCAATCCTTTTTGCATCTCCAACCACCTCACCTCATGATTGTGCACTGCGGTGGCAATGACCTAGGCACAATGACTGGGCTAGGTCTGGAAATGCTAATGAAGGACACCTTTACACAATTGATGTTACTTTTCCCCCAAACTGCCTTTGTGTACTCTAACATATGCCAAAGACAGAAATGGAACTGGTCCAATCATTTCTGTCCACAGATTGAGAAAGCTAGAAAAAAATGTCAATAAAGCTGTTTCTGCTTACCTCAGAGACCATAAGATGGGCTCCATATACAACAACAATATGCGTTTTGATATGGATGGTATCTACAGGAGTGATGGTGTACATTTCACAGATAAGGGAAACAGAGTCCTTCTCAACAACTTAAGACTCTGCATCGGCACTTACATGTAGCTACAAAAATCTCCCAATAAACACAAGGGCTCTTTTTAGAGCCACCCAAGATCCAAACATATAACCTAGGTTTATTTTTAAAAAATCTCCTTTTTTTTTTCTTGGAGTCGCGCACCCAGCGCGAGTAAGGGTTGCGCACCCCTCGCGTTCACACCAGGGGGCCGCGCTGGGAGTTGCGCACCCCGCGCGTTCAAACGGGGGGCTGCGCTGGGAGTCGCGCACCCCGCGCGTTCACACGGGGGGCCACGCTGGGAGTCACGCACCCCGCGCGTTTACACGGGGGGCCACGCTGGGAGTTACGCACCCCGTGCGTTCACACCAGGGGGCCGCGCTGAGCGCCGCGCTAGGGTCGCGACTCCAAATTTTTCGATAAAAAAAAACGGCTCCTACCAGTCATTTATATTCGCCCCGCGGACCCCATCCCCCAGGGCTTAGCCACTTCGTAGGGGACCGTGGGGGGAGCCCCAATGCCCCCACGGTTCTGCCGGCTCCCCGCCTCCTGCGGGAGCCGGCACTGCTTTTCCACATGGGGAGCTGCTAACATGCAGCTCCCCTTGTGGAAAAGCAATCTGCTTTGCTTCATTGAAGTGAGAGGAGGTGGTGGTCCCCGGGGCGTGTGGGGGGGCTCGAGCCCCCCCACACAGTATTTGTTATTTATAAAAAACAAAGCCCCGGGGAGGTGGCGGTCCCCGGGGCTGCAGGGGCCCCCGCTTTAGTTTTACGAAATCCCCCCGGGACCTGGCCCTCCCGGGGACTTAAAATTAACGAAGCGAGGAAGCCCTCGCTTCATTTTTTTTTAATTTTCTCGGCCGGATTCGTGCACCCAGCGCGAAATCGGACGATTTTTAAAAAAAAAATGCTTTTTTTGGCCCTGAGGGTCCTTGTGGGACCCCCTGAGCAGGCCTAGGGGGTCAGGGTATATCTACCCTGCCCCCTTTTCTTGTTTTTTGTGTTTGTTTCCCTGTTTTCTTGTGCCTCGGTTACCGAGGCATAAGATGGCTGCCAACACTTCCTGGTTTGGAGTGTTGACAGCCAATTAGAATAAAGCTCGTGGTCGGGAGGGTGCGCGGATCCACCGCGGCCATAGATATCGAAACCTTTATTTTTTGATTTTCTCAGCAACTACTGAACGGATTTACACCATTTAAAAAAAAGGTCTCTTTCTGAACCAAGGGCTACCTTGTTGCCAAGTTTGGTGTAATTCCGTTCAGCAGTTCGGGCTGTAGCTTTGTCTAAAGTTTCCTAAGGGAATTAACATGGAGAAAACACATTTTGGGACCCCCCTTTTTTCTCGGCCCCCGCTTGCCGAATCACCCCGAAACTTTCAATACAGGAGCTGACCGGAGCGGGCTACGATTTTTGAAAATTTCGCGAAGATTCGTGAACCGGCGCCAAAGTTATTGGGAAAAGAATGTTACGAATTTCCTATGGATAATAGGTCCTAACTATAACTATCTACTGGCGACCGCCAGTAGATAATATATATATTACCAAAGCCCCTCTCTAGTGATGTTCACATAATTGTCTGCCGACAGCTATGCTGTCAAGCCAGACCATAAAATGTCAGTTTGAAATAGCAGGCAGCTCTTCATTTAAATGGATCTGTGTTGCTATCAAAATGACACAGTAAGCACCAGCTACTTTTCAAAGACAAAAGTAACGCTTCAGTCAGCTGTCACGTTGTGCACCTTTCATCATACATCTTAAAATTAAACATGAATCAGGCACCTTTGCATTTGTAAATGTATGTACATCTTCAAGGTATGTGCGATCAGCTGCAGAAGCCCTGTTTGTTGCACTAAACGGGATCTAAAATCCTGAACAGCATTGAAATTAAACCCTGGGAGAATGAGGCCACTCCAGTGTTGGACTGTCCTTTCAAGAAGTCACGCACTGCAAGATTAGCCAGCCTGAACTGGTCAGTTAATCGGCCATTTGTTTTACTGTCGTGAACCATGACAGGACCATAAAAAACAGTCCCTTTCAATCCAGGGGCGTAACTACACTCCAACTTTGAGGTGGGGAGGCTTGGCTTGGCAGTTCGGGCTGGACTGTTCCCATGAGGCACAGGGTCAAGACTGATTTGCATATAGCTATGTCTGAACTGGGGTGGCAAAGTGAGCTAAAGAATGATGATGGATTCAACCCAGATCTGTGACTGGGGGTGAGTGTCTGAAAAGTTCCAGCACTCCGTCCATCATCTCCTTGTGTTTGCTTTGTTCGCCCTAAGTTGGCAGGGTATGCCCAGACGTGGGTCCCTTGCTCACTTTGTCACTGGATTCAAGCTAGCCTGGCTGATGAAGGGTGTTACCCAGAAACCGGTCCCAGGATGCTTGTTTCCGGTTCAGGGAAGACCTGGCTTGGCAGTTCGGGCTGGACTGCTCCCATGAGGCACAGGGTCAAGACTGATTTGCATATAGCTGGGTCTGAACTGAGGTGGCGAAGTGAGCTAAAGAATGATGATGGATTCAACCCAGATCTGTGACTGGGGGTGAGTGTCTGAAAAGTTTCAGCGCTGCATCCATCATCTCCTTGTGTTTGCTTTGTTCGCCCTAAGTTGGCAGGGTATGCCCAGACGTGGGTCCATTGCTCACTTTGCCACTGGATTCAAGCTAGCCTGGCTGATGAAGGGTGTTACCCAGAAACCGGTCCCAGGATTCTTGTTTCCGGTTCAGGGAAGACCTGGCTTGGCAGTACGGGCTGAACTGTTCCCATGAGGCACGGGGTCAAGACTGATTTGCATATAGCTGGGTCTGAACTGAAGTGGCGAAGTGAGCTAAAGAATGATGATGGATTCAACCCAGAGCTGTGACTGGGGGTGAGTGTCTGAAAAGTTTCAGCGCTCCGTCCATCATCTGCTTGTGTTTGCTTTAGGAATATAAATGACCCACACTCACTTCTAGAGGTTCTCATGTTGGGGAAAGAAAGGCCTGACTCCCTACCATAGTTATGCATAAATGGATCGAGTTTGGTTCTAGTTTGACGAAGTGTGGTGATGGTGGTCCTATGCAGGACGCCATATGCAGAATATCTTCCCCTCGGGGCACTTCTAAAATTGCTACTGGACCTGTGTTTAGTGCTTCAAGGCACCCACTAAATTTATCGAAAACCTATACATGTAAGATATGAGTTGAGTTGTTACTTGTAAAGTGCCCTAAGGCTAAACTGACCAAACATAAGAAAATTTTTGAAGATAATCAATAAAACACTTTAATTTTAAGAGCCTTTCTAAACATAGAATGGTTCCATATTTTGTGCAGTCCTAGATGAGGGCATTCGAAATAGGGGAAGCAACAAGAGAAAAAAACATCCCTCTCTACACCCTCACCAAGTCGGCGGGGAGCATCAAAAAAGAGCTTGAAAAGGAAAAGCGAGAGAGAGAGCAAAACAAAGAAAAAGGGGGCAAGGGAGCAAGGGAGCAAACGAAGAGAGAAAAGAAAGAGCAAAAAGGAGAGTAAAAGAGAAAAAAAGGGGGCAGAGAGAAAGCAAAGCAAGGCGGAACAGCAGAAGAGCAGAGTGCTCTCCCACTGGACCACCAGGGATGAGGTGCAGGCAGGAGCCTGCGGGTGGAGGAGGGCCTCAAACCTACATCCAGATGGCGAGCCCAGGGCTCACAGGGCAGCAGCACTTACTGGTGTAGCTGCATGGGGGGAGAGCTGACCAGGTCAGTGGTCTAGCTCTCCTGATGACTTTGCCATTAATGAACTAAGAGGCAAGTCACTTGACGTGCACCTTAAATGTGGCCTACCTTTTTTATTACATATGGAGCAGTATTATAGAGTATTAAATCAAAGTCTAGAGGTTTTTGTACATCACACATTCTGAGCTCATGTATTTCAAAGTGCTCTCTTATGTAATTATAAAGAAAAAGGCGGCCCAGTGAAATAAAATATATGCGTATGATCACACAATTTGGTCAATCGGGGAAGCCGTGATCATGTTTTCTGGCTTCTCATTGTGGAATTCAGCCACTAGATGGTTATTTTTTCTCTCTTGTGGCTAATATTGAAGGTTAATGCTTTGTCTTTAATTCTTGACACATGGGGTTTGAGTACACATGAAAGCTCTGCTCGTTTAGGGCTCAAGGGTCCAAGAGGACCTCAAGCAGAGCGCTTGGCTTCAGCCTTTCTGTGACTCACCTACCTCCTGTTTAAAATAATTTTAAAATAAAGCCTTGAGTATCCATAGTGCTTTCAGTCGCAGGCTGGGAACTTGCAGCACTATAAATAAACATACAGGGGCAGATTTACAAGAAAGTGACGCATCTGTACAGATGTGTCACTTTCCCTGCGCCACCCTTAGAAACCCTTGCGCCACCATAGATGCACCGTATTTACAATACGGCGCACTATGGTGCAAGGATTGACAGATGCGTCAGAAATTCTGACGCATCTGTTGGCGGAAAAGTCACGCAATGCTGGAGTCGTGTCGCAAGCACGACGCAACTCCAGCAATGCGTGTTGAGGCCTATTCCCACTACACTGCGTCACTACTTACGCCTGCTTCAAGCAGGCGTAAGGTTTTGACGCAGTGGCGTGCTAAAAGTGGCGCAGTGAAATCTTGTAGATTTCACTGAGTCACTTTTACGAGGCCTTCCTGCGTGGGAACGCGCACCCTGCATACATTATACCTGACGCAGGTATAATGTGACGCAGGGCTTTACAACGTGACGCATCTCCCTAGATGCGTCACGTTGTAAATAGGCCGCACTGTTTGCGCCGCTGTTGCGTCAAAAAAGTGACGCAACTGCAGCGCAAAAGTCACGCAAGGGGCTTGTAAATCTGCCCCACAGTATTCCCCCGTGCACTTACCAGGATGCAGTTTGTGACTGTCTGGTTACACACACAGACATCTGCAGAGATCGCATTAACCAATTGAGCTGTCCCGTAGCATAAAAGAATGCATTCCCTGTCAATTAATTTAACTTGCGTTTATTTTGTATTTAAAGTGTGTACGTTGTATTTTATATTTATTTGCCTGAAGGTGAAAGGCCCACCAAATAGTTGTAGAGTGATTTGTTCCCTATTGCCCCTCCCTCCCCTCGCTCCCACATATAGGGTCACAGTGCCCATATTTAATGTACTTCAATTTCTGGCTGAACTGTGAAATTCTTTGTAGAAGGCTGACACTGTGCCCCATCTGCACCGCACCCAGCACAGTTGCAGCCCAGGCTAAGACATACGATGTGGGAGGCGGGTTGGGTGGTGGGAGGGGGGCGGGTGAAACCCTTTTACTCCCAATGGGCGTTGCGCCACAGTTTCAATCTGACAGTACCAGACTGCCTAAAATGCCCTTCCAATAATGGGCAGGTCATATTTTCATTCCTCAAGTCAGTGATGCTTCCAAAGCGCCTACTTTAAAAGAGACAGACTGTATCACTGGGGCGCTGATCTATTGTAGCTGAATAGCTGAGTGCCAGGAGCCACTGCACTCACCTCTCTGGGATGTGGATACCTCGAGCACCGATGGCCTGCTCCGGGTGACACAGAAGTGACCAGTGCTTAATTTGTAAAAACAAAAAAAAAAAGTGCAAGGGCCCTCGTCAAGAGGCTGCTTCAGCTCGCACCACCCATAGCACCTGCCAGCTCTGCTAATGACATTTCCAATATAACTACCGACCATCACTATCCTTATAGTGTGACAATTCAGTCTATTCCAGGCCACACAAAGCTTTAAGAATGGCTTGGGTGGCAGGTATTGATTATTTAATGTATATTTAAATGAATGCGCAACAGTTGTTGTGCTCATCTCTAAATTAGACAGACAGCACCACCATGTGGCAGACTGTCATAAGTACCAGTGTTAATAATTAAGTGCCGGTGCCGAGCACCGGAAACCACCACCTCAAATTAAGCACTAGAAGTGACGCTGCTCTGATCCGTTGCCGAACACTGCGCAGGTACTCTTTGTCACCTGGAGGGCTTTGCCCATCCTGAGCTGCTCCATCTCTTATAATTGGAAACTTTAAAATTGAATTCATTTGTCACAGACACACAGCCCAGTTTGGAACGAGGAGAATTGGCAGCAGACAGGCCCCTCAGAGCTTTTTCATGGCTTCACCAATAAAGTAAACACTTCTGACAGCCTGCTGCACACTCTGCTTTAATTGGGCTGGGCTGCAGCGCCGAGACCAAAAAAGGGTGTGTGTGGGGGCTTTTTTGGTTATTTCGCAGGGACCTACGTAAAAGGAACAGACTTTTTACAAAAGTGTTGATTTTGCAATTTATTTAGCTAGTGAATCTTGAAATTACCCTTAAGAGGCCCCCATCGCTTCAAGGGGACCCCAATAAGCCCATATCTGTGAGAAATGAGAGACGCAAGGGCCTCTCATCACATTCTGCCTCAGGGTCCTGTCATTTTGCGTTACGCTACTAGGCCCCCGTCACCTCAGGAAGGGTGATTACATGCGGCTACAACAGAGTGTCAGAGGGTGAGGCGAATACTGCTCTGATATCATTACTGCAGCAAAAAAACTTCTGCAAAACTGCCAGGTCAGAGAGAGTATGCTTTCTACAAGATTCTGATAAGGTCAACCCCTGGAAATCATTACTAACAGCATAATTTGGAAATGCCAAGGTGGCTGTGCGCTTTTTTTCCGCTGCCTGGCATGAGGCAGCAGACAATCTCTGCCAGCCAATGACCCCTCCTTTTATTTAATTTTACCCGCGATAAGTAAATCCAATCAAGAGCGCCCGAGTGAGACCAATATTTATGATGCATTTGTTTACTCTTTGTGTGTCTGCTCGAAATGGCATTCGTAATGCAGAATTAACTGTCCCTGACAAAAGCAGTGAGTTTCGATGTCTTTTGAGATTTACTGCTGGCAAAAAAGTCTCCTGCAGCTCAAGCACAACACTGCTCGCGAGGAAATGAAAATTGTTAGTTGTTCGTCGGCCTAATCCAGGGTCGGACTGGGACAGAAAATAGGCCTGTGCACCAAAATAAAAGTAGCCCCATTATTGAACGAGATAGCAAAAATAGTGGCCTATATTTGCAAATTGGAGCAGTTTTAAACTTGTAAAGGCAATTTCGCAAGGTGTGGATTTGAACTTGCTGCAGCTATCAGAGAAATCAACAGTAAAACCGTCCCAGCAGACCATAAAATAGGCCCACAAACAGCCAATAAAACGGCCCACACACTAACCTTGCAGACCAGCCCATCTGAACTGCCTGATTGACCTATAGGCCAGCATGACCCTGGCATAATTTACGAAAACCAATGTGGGCCATTCTGCTTTTATCCCTTGTGTGCAGGAAACCATTTTGCTCAACCTTTTGAACAAAATGGCTGCAAACAGGCCATTTTAGATCGCAGCCTAGCAGACAGTGCAGCTGTCCAGTTTGCTAAAGACATCTTGGGGTCATTCAGAAAGTTACCTTGGAATGCATTTCACCAGTTGCTTACGAATGGCTTTGTGGTTTGTAACTCACATTTTCTGACTTTCTATTTGCTGGCTTTATTTGCTGTAGCCTATTGAGCTGGAGTTCGTCCCTTTCGTTACCCAAAACTTGTTTACTGTATTCTTCCACAAAATCATTTTCCATAAACAGGCCTTTAAATCTTGTTCTTATCTTGTCATATTTGATGTGCATTCAAAGACAGAGGTCAAATATTAGGCTGTGTCTTCCAGGGAGCTTGGTGTTTTTTTTTTTTTCTCTGACTTCAAAGTGAGAGGATTTATGTGACAATCATGCTGGCTAATGGGGCTGCTTGAGGAAGGCTGTACAATACATTGGGTGATGATATTTCCACACATAATCGTTAGTGCGCTGTATACGTTTAAGAGTAAAACTGTATGTGAGTGCAAATGCAACAGTCATTTCAATTGAAGATGTGTTGTCTGTAATGGCAGTACGCTACCATGCCATGCATACTCCACATTACCTTACCCCACCCTACTCTGCATCACTCTACACCACTGCACTGTAATGTGCACCACTCCACACTACGCCACTCCACACTGCTCACTGTACTCTTATCTGCACCACTCCATTCTACGCCACTCTTCTCTACACCACTCCACTCTACTCTATGCCAATGCACTCTATCCTACACTACTCTACTATGTACAACTGCACTCTTCACCACTGCACTCTACACACACCCCATGCCACTCCACTCCACTCTATGCCGCCCTACTCTGCAACACAGCACTCTATGCCACCACACTCTATGCCAATGCACTCTACTCTGTACCACACCACTGTAAGGCAGTGCACTCTATGCCAATCCCCTCTATGCCACTCTAATCTATTCTGCACCACTGCACTCTACTCTGAAACAATTTACTCTACACCACTGCCCTTGTCGCCACTGCTCTCAGCACAACTCCACTCTGCCCCACTCTACGCCACTGTACTCTAAGCAAATGCACTGTACACCACTTTACTCAAAACGAATGCACTCTACCCCAAACTACCCTGCATAACTGCACTCTATGCCACTATACTCTGCACCACTGCACTCTACACCATCCCATTCTACTCTGCATCACTGTACTCTATGCCGCTGCTCTCTACACCTCTCTACTCTGCACCACTGCACTCTACACACCCCCCACGCCACTCCACTCTATGCCGCCCTACTCTGCAACACTGCACTCTATGCCACTGCACTCTATGCCAATGCACTCTACTCTGTACCACACCACTGTAAGGCAGTGTACTCTATGCCAATCCCCTCTATGCCACTTTAATCTATTCTGCACTACTGCACTCTACTCTGAAACAATTTACTCTAAACCACTGCCCTTGTCGCTACTGCCCTCAGCGCAACTCCACTCTGCCCCACTCTACGCCACTGTACTCTAAGCCAATGCACTCTACACCACCTTACTCAAAACTAATGCACTCTACCCCAAACTACTCTGCACCACTGCACTCTATGCCACTATACTCTACACCACTGCACTCTACACCATCCTATTCTACTCTGCATCACTGTACTCTATGCTACTGCTCTCTACACCTCTCTATTCTGCGCCACTGCACTCTATGCCAATGCACTCACGCCACTATACATCACTGCACTCTATGACAGTATGCTCTGCATCACTGCACTCTCTGGCACTCTATGTATGCCACTCTACTCTATGACACTGCACTCTACGCTACTGAACTCTATGCCACTCTACTCTGCAATGCTCCACTCTATGCCAATTCACTCTAAGCCACTCTAATCCACTCTGCACCACTGCACTCTATGACACTCTACTCTATACCACTGCACTCTACGCCACTTCACTCCACTCTGAAACAATCTACTCTCTGCCACTGCAGTCTACACCACTCTATTCCACTCTGCTCCATTCCACTCTGAACCACTCCACACTACGCCAATCTATTCTACACCACTGCACTGTACGCTACTGCACTCTACACCATTGCACACTACACCACTTTACTCAAAACTAATACAATCTACACCACTGCACTCTATGGCAATCTGCTCTGCACTACTGCACTGTACGTCACTATACTCTACTCTACTCCACTGCACTGTACCCCACTCTACTCTACACCATTGCACTCTACATCAATTTACTCTGTACCACTCTATGTCACTGCACTCTACGACAGAGGTGTGGCGCAGCGGCCAGGGCGGCTGACTCCGGAACCCGAGGGCTCACGGTTCGATCCCCGGTGCCGGCAGCAGATCAGCCCAGCACTATGTGACTCTGGGCAATAGCTCGCTTAATCTTCCCGACGGCCCCCAGCGCCTTGACACCCTCGGGTAATTGTTCGCGCTTTACAAATACTGGATATTTACATTTACATATACTCTGCAGCAGTGGCGGCCCGCACGTCTCATGGGTGGTGGGGGGAGGCATGGAGGGGACATCGGGGGGTGCGGGCACATGGGGCACAATGTAAAATAAAATAAAAAAAATACACTTACCTTGCCGCCGTGTCCGCATCTCCGCTCCTGCTATCTTTGTCTCGGAGTCCGTCACAGCCAGGCTCCCTGACCAATCACAACGCTGCAATGCAGCATTGTGATTGGTAAGCACCCAGGCTCCCCTGACTAATCTCAAAGCTGCAATGCAGCGTTGTGATTGGTCTGAGCGCCGTGACATGGCGCTCAGCCAGGGGCAAGTGGGGTGGGCATGTTCTCCATGCAGGCTGTGATGCAGCCTGCATGGAGAACAGCGAAAGTGCGTATGACTGTTTTGGGTGGCCTGAGAGGGCCGACCAAACAGTCATTGCACACTCAGGAGGGTTCACCACTCCTCCCCTGCTCTTCAGCCCGCCCCCTCATGCAAACTGCTGCAGTAGGAGCACAAAATAAAATGATAATAACATTACGTTATTATCATTTTCTTTTTTCATTTTTTCCTGCTTCATGGCAGTGGGGCGACGCTCCTCTGCCTTAGGGCCTATGTGACTGCACTCTTGTCTGCACCACTCTATGCCATTCTACTGCACTCTAAGCCATTCACTTTATGCCACCACACTCTACACCTCTCTATCTACTGCACTCTGACAATGTATTTAACGCCATTAAACTCTATGGCTCTCTACTGTACCCTACAACACTCTACTCTATTACAGTGCACAAATGGATGGGAGTAGTGATTGTCAAGACTGCACTGGTCAGCAAATTTTTACTGCCAACAAAACTCAATCAACTTGTTGAAAACTAACTATAAGATAGGGCAACACATTATCACCTAATGTATGCAAATATCTATGGATTCAAGCGGTAATCACTTATGATCAGATGGTCTTAATCAAAGTCTAGCTCTGTTGCAAAGAATTGATTCTACAAGTGCTGAAATTTTCAAGTCAATTTTCCAATTTTTTGGACAAGCCCAGCTAACGCATTTCGTCCCAATGAAGGGACTTCATCCTGGTCTAAAAAATACATATATAAAATAATCAACATTTCAACAATTAAAAATCTTTTTCACTTTTTTAAAAATCTTTTTAGTTTTATATAAAAATCATAGGTATGTACCTAACGTACAAAAATTATCTTAAACCAATTTCCCCAACACCTTACTTCTATCGCAGATTCATTTTGTGACCTTAATTCAGTGACCATCCTAGCCCCCAACAATATACCTACAATGATTACAGATCAAAATAGTGTACCAACGTATTCCTCCATGGTGAATATAGTGATGCATATCATATATACAGAAGTATAAAAATTAATTATTTACAAATATTATCTCATATATAATTCCTTCAACCTGTTTCTCCTCAATTCCAATACAATTATATTCGCTGATAAAGGAGAGAAAAACATTATTTTATTCATGTATCCTTATCACTTATTGTGCATAGTACTATTATATTTGCAGTGTTGTCATTATCCTTGTAACTGTAAAATTTCTTAATTTTTTAAAAAAACATTCATGTATGCAAAAAAATAAAATAAAATACCACAAGTCCCGCTCAGCATCATCCTTGCTCTCAACATCCTAGTAATGTATTGTATTTGTATATTTGACATTTTTAGAAGACATTCCTCATAGTTGTCAAAAGTCCCATTTGTCCTCATCAAATATCAACATCCCTTGTGACGTTTACACTACGAGAAATAAGTGCACAAACATAGGCAGCATGATATCCACAACAGCATGCTGGCACCCAGTTGGGAGTTGGTTACTACTGCAATCTCCGGTTATAAAATCCTGTGGCAAGCCACTACCCATATTTCTGTCCACACCCACAAGGTACTGTAAGTGCAAGTCACTGCCTTTTATTGATGGTGCATGAATATTCAATATTCGTGTGTTCTCACACAGGATTCACACAATTTCCTTAATCAGTGCACTCTACCCCACTCTACTATACACCACTGCACTCTTCCTCACTGCATTCTACACCACTCCAATCTAGGCCCCTCCACTCTTCACCAATCTACTCTGCACCACTACACTGTGCAACACTGCACTCTACACCAGTGCACTCTAAACCACTATTCTATACCACTGCACTCTACCCTGCACCACTCCACTCTACACCTCTTTACTCTACTCTGAAACAATCTACTCTATGCCACAGCACTTCATGCCACTGCACTCTACATCACTCTACTCCACTCTGCATCACTCCACTTTTTGTCACTGCAATCAACGTTGCGCCACTATACTCTACACCACTCTATTCTACGCCACTGTGCTCTACGCCACGCCATTCCAACCTGCACCACAAAACTCTACCCTGCATCACTTCACTCCACTCTACTCTGAAACAATATACTCTATGCCACTGCACCATACATCACTCTACTCCACTCTACACCTCTGCAGTCTATGCTATGCCATTGTGCTCTAAACCACTGCACTCTATTCCAATGCACTCTACACCACTTTACTCAAAACCAATGCACTCTACACCACCGCACTCTATGCCAATCTACTCCACTCTACTATACTCTACTCTACAACACTCCACTCCACGATACTTCACTCCATGATGCTCTACTCGATTAAACTCTGATCCACGGACACTCTACTACACCCTATGTTACTCCACTCTATGCCATTCTACAACACTACTGCACTCTATGACACTCTATATAACTCTATCTAGGCCACTTCATGCCACTTTGCTCCTCTTTGTTCTATGACAAACTACTCCATTCTACTCCACTCTATGCTACTCCACTCTGTCACTCCACTCTATGACACTCTATGTCACTCAACTTTACAACACTCTATTCCACTCTTTGTCACTCCACGCTATGACAATCTACTCCTCTCTATGCCACTCTACTCTACAACACTCCACTCCACTCTACGCAACATCCTCTACACCACTCCAGGACACTCTATGTCACTCCACTCTATGACACTCTACTCAATTCTGACACTGTACTCCACTCTATGCCACTCAACTCTACGCCCTTCTACTGTATGACACTCTCCTCCCTCCATATCACTCCACAATATTGTACGCTACTCCATGACATTTCACTTCTCTCCACGCCGCTCAACTCTACTGTACGCCACTCTCCTTCTCCACTTTATGTCACTCCACTCCACGCCACTCTCGTTTACCCCACTAACTTTTAGTCATGCTGAACAGCAACCACTTTGTTGTACAACATTGCTAGAACAGATTGACAAAGACAATAGCTCTTTCATAGGTGAGACCTATTGGCTTTGCCAATGCTTGTTTGGCATTATTAGCTGTGATACCAAAGACTGTAGGTACACTTGGGGTCTGAGTTACAAAGTTATTGTCAGCCCTAAATCATACTTTTTTGGACAAAAATAGCTCAATTTACACCTACAATGTATCCATGAAAGGCTACCTATTGGGTGTAATTGATTTACTACTGTGTAGTTGTATGCCATGACTGTGTGCTGCTATGCAGGAAAAACATGGAAGGGGTTGGGAGGGGGCAGATCAAGGTGTGGTGTGCTTTGAGTGTTGTGAAACCCACAAACTCATAAGTTTGTGGCTATTCACACACTCCTGTCCGATGCTTTCCCAGTCTGAAAATTATTGGAAATTTGCTTTAGTAAACAGCTGGAGTAAATTCCCCTTCATGGTTGGAATGGCGACCCTCAAACTTTGTGGGGGTGTAGTGAAAAGGGTTTCTTCACGGTGGAAAATATTTTCCACAGGAGGAAAAAAAATATATTAATTTGAAAGGTGAGCTGCCTTTCCCCAATGTGGAGGTGTACTGTGCGTAACACTTCACACTGGGGAAACTTGGGAAAATGTCACATGTGGTAAATTTATCTTTTGTACATTTCCTGAAAATCTGAATTAGATTTGACCCTCCTGCACTTATTTTGAAATTACCTGTACTACATCCACTAAAGATTAAATTGAGGTGTACCAGTAGGCAGTATGACAAAATGTAGCCAGCTTTCTGCTTCTGGTCCAGTTAGTATTGTTCACTTAACCTTAGCCAAACCTTAGGTAGCTGTGGCTGCAAGTAGTAAGGCTTGACAAAGGAACTTAGTGTGAGGCATTTAACAGCACCAAACTACGGAATAAGAAAGTCACACCACAAGAAAGAGACATGACAACACTTTATAAAACTAGTGCAAATTTTAGAGTCCTTGATCATCAAAATCCACTGAAGGCTTTCAGAGATACAGATTTTTAAAGTAATAAATATGTATTAATGCAACCGCAAACAATCATTGGTCAGCAAAAACTTTGCAAACTTTTAAAAGTTTGAAACAGTTAGTTTGGCGAATCCGACCCGGGTTGGGCGACCAATTCCAACAGAACAGAGGTATAGGAGTCTAGTATGGATACTTTGGACAGTATCCTGGCCACCAGAGCGTTTTTTAAGCAAGTCTCAAACTTTGCAGGATGACTGCAATGGAGGGGTCCTTGTGCTGAGGGATGCAGGCAAAGGATGCCCCAGATGCTGTGCGGTCAATGGGGGTAAAGTGCTATTGGGCCCCTTTGTCTACGGGAGGGTTGAGGCGAATTTGACCATGGGTCGGGAAGTCCTTAGATGTACTCTTTGCGACAGTCGAAGTCCAGCTGCAGCTGGGCACTCAGTCTCGTGACACAGCAGTCACAGCAAATATCCTTGGCGGGGGCTCGTGTCCATTGGGTGCAATGAATCTGGTCACAGATAGCATTTCCGAGTCCTGCAGACATGGGTGCAACTTTTGGCTATCTTGAATTTGTCTCTCAGTGTGTACGGTGACTGGCCGTGGCACCACAACTGCGATGGCTGCCACTTTGTCATCCTGGGCACTTCCAGCTCTTGTGCCCAGGAGTTGGTTCCAGGGGATCAGCCGACTGATACTTAGAGTCATTACTGTTGGTGAAGGCGCCCCAGCCCCAGTCTCACTAACCATAAAAGTGCAGCAGGTGCAGTTTTCTTGATGGTGCAGTGGGACCTAAGGGGCAGGGTGCCAGGGGTGCCCTACTTATCCCATGAAAGTCCCCTGAGGGGACCACACAGTTACCAGCAAATGGGCTACTGGGACCCCTCCTCTCTAGTGATGAAGTTCATGTGATATGTGGCATGTGGCTGTCCCAGAGAGCCCCATTCTTTACCCCTTCAAGATGACCTCACCGTTCTTCAGTCATCGGGAGCAGGGTAGCCCACCTAGAGGTGTGACTACCAGTGGGCTACATGCCCCAGGAAAACCAGTTTGGATACAGGTTTCCCTTCCTTGGCTCTGTCTCCGAATTGTCTGCTGGAACAAAAGGCATCCTGCTCAAGGAGGATGTCACAAGCAGCCCTTCAAAGGTGGCTTCGCCTTTGAAGCCTGCCTTTCAGCTAACATCCTGACTGTTCAACCTGGGAGAGGAGGTGGCATTTCGCTCTGCGGCAACTGCCTTTGTTCCTGAGCCTGGGAGTTGTTCACAAGTCTCCGAAGGCAGCCAGAAATCTGTTTAAGTGCCAGTGCATGTGTGAGGCCGCTACTGGACAAGCTGGCGTGCAGAGTGGGAAACTTTCTAAGAGTTCCTTAACTTTGGGCATCAGGTCGGATTTAATGCCACACGTAATTTGATACCTTACTTGAACCTATTAGGCAGTCCCAATCAGAAGTTAGCCAGGATGGAATGCCAACCAGTAACTCTGTGTTAGCCAAATTGGACTCCTAACCTTTCCATAGCAAACCAACAATTTGGAAGGGTTGCTGCTAAGACATATTGAAAATAATATGTCCTACTTAATAATGTAGAGCTCCCTGCCATAGTGCTCCATAGGCCTTCCTTAGGGGAGACTTGCATATATACTTAAGGGAGGTGGTGGCTTTGTCTTTAGGTGTAATGGCGAAGTCGAACTAGTAGTGTAAAACACTGTCCATTCAATCTACAGTGTCAGGCTGGGGTCCATTTTGCCGCTTTCATATGCAGGGTGGCACAAACAGTGCTGCAGCCCTGGTGAGCATTCGGCCTTACAGCCCTTGGTACGATATACTAGGGACTTATCAGTAAGTCCGCCCTTGCCAATTGGGTGTATCCAATTAAACATACCTTTTGTGATGGGTCAGAATACTGGCACTGAGGTCTGGGCAGCAGGCCTCAGTGCACTTTCAAAGTCAAAAAACCAGTAGCTAATAGACCAAATGGGGCAAGAAATTAGGGGAAACTTGCACAAAAGCCTGTTTACTTACTTATGCTATAATCTTATAGAGAATATTACGTGCCTTTCTTTTCTTTTCCTTTGTAACTGTGGAAGCAAATTCCACAACTGACTCTTTTAAATCAAGAAGGGGCGTCAGACAAGGGTGTATATTGGCGCCCCTACTTTTTACTTTATATATTAATGCCCTTGATAGATCTTTATTGGAAGCGAGCCCGGACATTCCGCGTATGGGTGACTGTTTAATCCCAGTTCTCTTATACGCGGACGATGCTGTTCTCCTGGCTCGTACTGCAGTAGGCCTACAGCGGCTCCTGGATGCATTTGGAGCCTATATGCAGTCCTTGGACCTTGTAGTGAATATCATGACAACGGGCCATAGAGCTAGTATAGCTAAAACTTTCTATTGCAATGGGGCGGAAGTATCCACGGCATCCTCTTTTACATATTAGGAGTAGTTTTTGATGAAAGAAGCTCTTGGGTCCCTCAACAGAAAACAAAAAATAACGCTGTAATTAGATCTTCCACTGCTATTTTAGGGTTTGCCCAGCGTTTGGGGGCTAGACCCGTGGAGGCAATTTTGAAGATATATAGATCTAAGTGTTTGGCTATTGCGGCATATGGCGCATCTATATGGGGTTTTAAACAGCAGCCAGGGTTGCAGACCGTTGAAAATAAATTTTTGCGTAACCTCCTGTCCGTTCCCCAATCAACCTCAACCTTTGCTATACATCAGGAATTGGGGATGGGTTATGTCTCGGATATTCTGAGCACAGCACCGTTACTCTGTTGGCTCAGAGTATGGCTCAATCCTGAGCTAACTCTGAATCATCAGATATTGCGGGATTGCGCCAAATTGGACAATGTGCGTAACATCAAATGGTTGTGGTACGTTAAAACTATGTTATCTAAAATTGGGCGGCCAGAACTATTTGAATTCCCCGAGAGGATTAGGAAGGAAGATACGAAATGGGTCAAAACGAATTTTTAAATATGTTGGTGATGGAACGGGAAGAACATGAGTTACAGAAACCTTTAGTCAGGGCACACTTTCTGACAAAAACATCTATTTTAATTGAGCCATATTTGACAGTTGTTAATAAGCCGTTCCATCGCTGGCTCTTGACTAGGTTTCGTTTCAATTTGATCCACTATACGCTGGGTGATTATATGGGGTGGTGCAAACCGGTGGATGCACCACCATGTATATGTGATAATTATTCTGTACAAGATACTTTACATTTTATGATGTTTTGCGACCTTTAGATTGATATACGTAGGAAGGTTTTAATCCCCATATTGAAAGGAAAGGGTTTTTTACAGGTTAGACGAGCATTACTTTATTTGCAAATGCTGAGCAACCCTGGGGATATTTTTAATATTGCTTGCTTTTTAGTCGCAGCTGTACGAATCAGGAAAAATTTCTCCTTGTTAAACATTGCCTGAGTCTTTATGAAATGTGGCTATGCAATCCTTTCATTTTAGTTTTGAGATTTTAGCGCTTGTTGGGTTATATAGATGTGGTTGTTTTAAAGGTTCTATTTAAATGTGTTACGGGTTTTTGCCCTTCTGCTCAGATTGTTATGTATTTTCTTGGTCCTAATTATTTTATTTGTTTAGGAGAAAAACATGATGAATATTTTAATTTTTGTCTGTCCTGGGTCGCTACTGCTAGGATTATGAAATTGGTTATATGAATTAACGTATTAGTTTTAATACATGTTGAAATCTTTTTAATCTTGTGATTCTAGATGTAAACGGTTATACTCAAATGTGGTTTTTTTTTTATATATATATTTTCATCCATGTAATTTTAAGATTGTGTTTTTGTAAAATAATGCTTGGTACTTTTATGATTTTAAGTAATCGAATAAAGTGGTTTGACTGACTGACTGATTATTTTTTACTTTTAATTAACATTAGAGAGATGGAAATGCAATGTTTTTATTGTGTTTCATATAATGAAGTGTTAGAGTTAATATGAGTAGGCCTAGTCATGTTTTCACTCACACATTATAATGTGTTTGATGTGCAGTGTCAAACATTGACTTGTTTTCTCTTTTTTTGCATGTACACCAAGGAACCTAAAATGTGACCTTCACTACTATAATAATTGTACGAATTTCAGTTAGCTCTATGGTCCTGCTTGCATTATAACATTTTAAAATGTATTATTTTCTGTTCACATTGTTTCTGAACAAAGGACGGATTTCACATGTACACATTTGAAGGCCATTTTTCTTAAGGCTGAATGGAGATGCTATGTATATTTAGAATGCGCTTTTGTTTTCTGCTGCAGGACATAATACAGGATTATTCAATAGCTGTAGAGTAAAAGTCATATTACTATATGATGGGTTTTCTTTTTTACTATTAGGTAGTAATATGCAACTTTTATGTCGAACCACAGTAATTGTATAATTTCTCTGTATAAAAAGTGTATACAAATTATGCTTTTGGGACATAAGCCAGATTCCTTCTCAGTCCCCTAAAAGCGCAGAAGCCATGTTAGTCTGTTTAATGGTCTATACTTAGAAAATTTCTATGTTCCTTCTCTCCTTTTAAACTGAACAGACCTTGAGAGAGTATGCTCTTTGTCTCATTATTTGCTTTGTCAATACCATACTCGGTTCTGGCTATTGACTAGATTAGGGCTCAGCTTCTTTTGCAAATACTGATTTACATGTTGAGTTTTTTTAATTGATTGTGACTAACCATTATTCTTTTTTGCCTTCAGTAATAATTCTTAAGTTTTAAATGAACTTTTTTGGTTTGCATCTTGAATCTTACCTCGTGTGGATTTTACTGAGTGGACTTCCTTAAACGCCAACCTCGCCATTTCTTTTTTGTATTTTTGTCAATGCTGTCTGGAAATAAAAAAAGGGCTAAAAACATGAAGCATGAGTTCATGACCTATTTGGACCCAGTAAATTTACATGAATAAAACTCTAATTCCAGTTGTAAAAATTATATTAAACCAACAATGAAGGCTCATCTGTTAAGGAGCATTGCCAATCAAACCTTTGTTTTTAGTACAAGTATATATCCATTTCCTTATTATCTTTCTGACTTCCTGGTAATACACTATCCGACATGGACAGTGATTCACCAAAATGCCCGTGATAAAGTCAGTGGCATCATCTGCCCTTTCATCCCCAGCGGCATAATAGGGTTGACCCTTTTCTCACACTTAACCGCTCAAGTTCTCAGAACAATGAGCGCAAAAAACATAAAGTGAATATGGTGCCCACATCCCTGTTTACTTCCTGATATTGCTGCTATTGCAGTCACGAACCATGTCAATTAAACTAAATCTCAGGAGGTAAAGTGGTAGCTCTGTGAACTCTCCTAGCTTAGATCACGTGGAAAGAAATGAGATCCCCGTTAACATCTACTTGGATGACAGCACAACCTTTGTTCAACCAAGGGCAGAGATCTCATCACCACTGAGGATGTATCTGAGAGATTTTTTTCTTCACAAAGCTCCACCTCATAATACTTCATAGCGGGATCTGAAGTAAGGGCCTGATTACGATTTTGGCAGTTGGGATACTCCGTCACAAACGTGACGGATATCCCGTCCGCCGTATTACAAGTTCCATATGATGTAATGGAATTTGTAATACTGCGAACTGATATCCATCAATCAGGGTTATGATGGAGTAACCCTGTCCGCCAAGATCGTAATAAGTCCCTAAGTCCTATAACCTGAACAAAGTGGAATTATCACACCAATGTTTTGAAACTGCTATTTTTTTCTCTGTGCATGAAATTTGGATTAAGAACAATATAGGTTCCACCCACTATTAAATGTAATTATTTTTGCACGGTCTGTACTGATATTTTTGTAGCTTAGGGGCACATTACGATACCCGGCGTAAATAATTCCGCCAGGCATGGAAGCGGCAAAAATCCGCCCGCACACACCGCCTGAACACCGACCACGCCATTACGATTACACAAACCGAATACCGCCATCGGCGGAAAAAGCACACAAAATACCGCCCGCCAACGTCCGAGTCGGAGACAAACCGCCCGCCACGGACGGAAACACGCACGACAACACAAAACCGCCCGCCCTCACGGCCGACACACCGCACGTGAAATTACGATCGCACCGACATGAGCGCGGAAAACCACAAATATACCGCCCGCCAGCGCAAACAACGCCGATGAGAATCGACACGGCAGAAGCCATGGCGCCCACGTACCTGCACAGAAACCATCCGCACACAAAACCAATAGCACACAACATGGCCAACAAGTCCACACAGCAAGGCACGCACAAATACACAAGCACAGTACATATCCCGAAAACACCCCCCGGACAAACAAAAAATACAAAGGCCAGAACCCCAGACACAACACACCTGAAAACAACAGACCATGAGGACACACCCACATAGGTGAGTACAAAAGCAGCACTCCCACAGACCACAACCCCTTGCTACATTGCAAACCAGAGAGGAGAGGAGAGGACACAGTGACACAGCAAGGACAGCAGCACACCACAGAAACGCACACATCACAACCACCACCACCACCACCACCACCACCAAACACCACCACCACCACCACCACCACCACCAAACACCGGCACCACAAACCCCCTGCACATTACACAACACACACCGCACCAGCACCACAAACACCATGGCACCACAAAGGATGCCCAAGTTCACGCCCATGGAGCTGACGGTCATGGTCGACGAGATCATCAAGGTGTACCCACAAATCTATGGGAACATGGTCCAGCACACACCACTAGCCACCAGAAACAGAATGTGGAACCGGATCGTAGACCAGGTCAATGCAGTCGGGACCCTGCCCAGGAACAGAGTCGAGATTAACAAACGTTGGAATGACGTCAAGAGCCTGGTCAAGAAGAAGGAGGGCAAAAACAGAGAGCTGGCTGCCGTCACTGGCGGAGGGAATCCCGCGCTCTTTAAGACCTTCAAAGCGTGGGAGGAGAAGGTGCGAGTCGTAATCCATCCGGAGATCCTCGCCGGATTAGCAGGGGGAGTGGAGGCTGGTAAGTACAAACTAATGTATACCAGCACACCGCTATGTACTCACATGCACTACCACCATGCCACAGCTCCCAGGGACAAACACCCCCATGTCCAGCACACAATACACAACACATCACACACACATGCAACAGACACCACCACACACAGCCCAAACCGAACAACTGCAAGATGCGTGGGGACATGTGTACACTAAGCCAGCCACGTAACCACCAACAGGTCCCCAAATATGCCAGAAGCGCCACAACGAGCACCCACCACACCCATGTGTCCGCCACAGCTGCACCAACCGACAAGTAACAGGTAAGTGGCAGGAACACAAAGTGCAGTGGGTGGGACGGTGGACAGCCCAAGTACAACACACACCAGGCCCCAGTCCCACAGCACAGCAAGGAGGAGCATCCCCCACACCCCACACCCATGTGTCAGCCACCGCAGTGCACAACGACAGCCGAAAGGCAGACATCACGGTCCACAGCAATCGGTGTCAGTGGGTATCCAGCCACCCCCACGACCCACAACACCCTCCCACCCCCACAGACCTGCAACATGGAGCACCCCCGCTTAGAGCCATGTGGCATCCAGTACAGTGCACGCACGAACAACTTGCAGGTGGGAAACTGGACAGGGCCGGATTACTGGAGGCATGAGGACCGTAACACGACCAACACATGGGACATGTCACGTAGCAGACGAACACGCAGCACCGCCCACCGTCACGAACAAGTGAACAATGTGCACACGGACAGGAACAACAGACTCACACCCCACATGACCCATCACAGACATAGCAACACCCAAGGAGCCACGTCTGCATGCACAAGCCACACTGAATATAGTACCACACGGCAGCCACTGTGCAACTCATCACACACAACCGAAACACCATTGAAGTCCTGTCCATGTAGCCCCAACTGCCTGTCAACCACACACCCCACAACTACGCCTATGTAAGACAAACAACACTAGACGCAACAGAGCGGAACAACATAAATGCACACGAACACCACTGAACCCATCAAACACACAGACACACCATGCACAAACAACATACCATCCATCCCATCCGTCAGCCCCAGTCTCATGAAAGGCATGTCATCCGCACAGCTGCCACACATACAGCAGTCACGCTAAGATACATGCCCATTACCAACCATGTGCCAGAAGTCAATGAAGTGCACGACACACTGTGAGCAACAACACACAACATGGGCCACACTCCCCGAGCACTGCAGTGATGCACATGGCACAGGGCAGCACGCACACCAAGGAGATGGGACAACTGCAATACGTTGGCTGGCACACAACCATCACTCACTCATAACGATGCGTCCAATGCCATGTCCAGTAATCACAACAGACAGCAAATATGCAGGCCATGTCAAGCATGCACACACCTCAAACCATGCACTGTCATGCTGCCACAACACATGTCACGTTCGGCACCCATGGCTCACAGCATGTACCCCAAAAGCATATTCCCTCCCAAATGCGAATCCGGGGCATGGCCCCCATGTTGCCATATGCGTTCCTAAGCGTTCCATTTGAACCCCAAAAGCATATTCCCTCCCAAATGCGAATCTGGGGCATGGCCCCCATGTTGCCATATGCGTTCCTAAGCGTTCCATTTGAACCCCAAAAGCATATTCCCTCCCAAATGCGAATCTGGGGCATGGCCCCCATGTTGCCATATGCGTTCCTAAGCGTTCCATTTGAACCCCAAAAGCATATTCCTCCCAAATGCGAATCTGGGGCATGGGCCCCATGTTGCCATATGCGTTCCTAAGCGTTCCATTTGAACCCCAAAAGCATATTCCCTCCCAAATGCGAATCTGGGGCATGGCCCCCATGTTGCCATATGCGTTCCTAAGCGTTCCATTTGAACCCCAAAAGCATATTCCCTCCCAAATGCGAATCTGGGGCATGGCCCCCATGTTGCCATATGCGTTCCTAAGCGTTCCATTTGAACCCCAAAAGCATATTCCCTCCCAAATGCGAATCTGGGGCATGGCCCCCATGTTGCCATATGTGTTCCTAAGCATTCCATTTGAACCCCAAAAGCAAAGTACAAACCAGACCCAGGATGGGCCAGGAGCCCGCATACACCAGAGTCACAATAAGTAGGGGCACAGCAACACACCCATCGGCATGGCCAATCCGTCCCATGCCACATGTGCACAGCACACAGTCCCATTGCCAAGCACACACAACTACAGATGCTACAGCCACACACATGCCTCCGGGAAACCCATGTACGAGATTGCACGAACTGTCAATGTCAGACGACAAATACATACTTCGCCAGGTGCAACACAATAACTAATCTCATTCTCTCCACAGGTGACGAACTGCTGGATGCTGGGGATGGAGCCAGCAGCCAGCACAGCCAGCCTACAAGCCCCCAACGAGGACACACGGATCTGGAGGATCTGTCCTCCTCTTCGGACACGGACAACCAAGCAGGCCCATCTGGTGTGGCAGGGCCCAGCCGCTCCCCAGGACCCCTCCTACCCACCAACCCATCATCCAGGGCTGCTGAACATTCACAGCCCCCTGCTGCCACTGTCGTTGCGGCCACACCCACGGTCATTGTGGCCACTACCACTGCCGCAACCGCCACCATCGCCGCACCGACCACCACCGCCGCCACCACCGCCACGTCTCCGCTGGCACCAGCCCCAGCGCAGGTGGTGGCCCGGACGACTGGATCCACCCTGGGAGCCACAGCGAGGACCGTGGTGAGCAATGTGGCTAGTGGGCAGGCCGGTGGCAGCAGGACTGGTAGGAGGAGCAGGGTCAGGGAAACGCCAGCCTCCCCTGGGAGCCATGCCCTGCCTCACATGGCCAGAGTCCTTGGGGCCTATGAAGAGGCCCAAGGACAATGGGTCCGGTCTGCCTCAGACACGCGTGAGGTGCTGGGGGTGTTGAGGTCCATGGACGCCCGTATGGGCCAAATCGTGGACCTCATGGGACAGCTGGTGGTGGCGGTGAGGTCACAGCCAGGGACAGCAGCTCCCCTCCGCCACCACCTGCCGGGGCGCAGGGTGGAGCAGCAGTGTCCAGTTCCCCTGCGTCCACAGCCAGTGATCACACCTCAACCACCAGCATGTCGCAAGCAGGCACCCCCTCGCAAACGTGGAAGGGGCCGTCCGAAGAGGAAACAGATCTCCCGGGAGGACTTCGCACGCTCCAGTCGCAAGTGAGGCAGCCAGCCAGCCTTCCGCCAGCCTTCCTTGACCAGCCACTGCATTGACTTGGACTACGATCCCACTCCACACAGCCATCTGGATGGCATGTGTGTGTTGGACTATGGACATAGAACCAGTGGGTACACCCTGATCATCACGCAGCCATGACCGACAGCTCATTGTCACTGCACGCACCACTTTTGTCATCATCTTACACACAATCACATGTCACAGTTTGTAATAAATGCACCTTTTTCACTAACTGCTGTTTGTGCCCTGTGTCTTATTTGTACGGAATACAACGGCCACCTTGGGCGTAAAGGCACCTGATGCATGGCATGGCATTTGAATCCGGAGGGCCTGTAGGGACCTAGGGGTGGGAGACAGAACAGGAGCACATTCAATGAGTGTGTCACACACCCATCACACAGTACATGTCAACAACTACAAGCAATGTACACACATCGCACAGAGCAATAGGGCACAATGCCACAGCCACCAACAGTGGCATACTACCCTGGCCATGGAGCGTTGACACACAGCACGCAGTGAACAAACGGCCACCCTGACACAGCACACACACACCTGCACAGATACAGCCACATCAGCCGTCGTACATGGACACTCACCGTCAAGTGAAGTAGCGGGCGATGAGCTGCTGCCGCACATTACCAGCTTCCTCCTCTCCGCTGTCCTCCTCACTCGAGCTGTCCTGGTCTGCGGGCTGGGGCCCTGGTTGATCTCCGTCATCCACGATGAGGGGGATCTGCTTCCGAATGGCCAGATTGTGCAGCATGCAGCACGCCACCACTATCTGGCACACCTTCTGTGGGGAGTACGCCAGCGCACCCCCGGTGCGGTCCAGGCACCTGAACCTGGACTTGAGGAGGCCAAAGGTACGCTCGACCACACGTCTGGTCCTCCCATGTGCCTCATTGTAGCGATCGTCTGCTGGGGTGCGAGGATTCCTCAATGGACTGAGCAGCCATGCCCCATTCGGATACGCAGAGTCACCTGGGTGTGAGGGACACAGAGAACCGTTGCTAATCCAACTGGACAGGGGACAGCATCGCACAGCCAGCACGCTACACCACTCCACATACTCACCGACAATACAGGCACGATCCTGTTGCATATTGGACATCAGTCGTGGCAAGATGCTGTTGCGCATTATGTGTGCGTCATGGGCCGAGCCTGGGAACTTTGCACACACGTGGGTGATCACCATGTCCGCAAGGCACACCACTTGCACATTCAGGGAGTGCGTGTGCTTCCTGTTGCGGTACAGGTGCTCAGTGGCCTGTGGTGGAACAAGGCCGACATGTGTGCAGTCAATGGCTCCAACGACGTGTGGGATTCTGCCAAGGGCATAGAATGCACCCTTCACTGCCGCCAATTCACGAGCCCTGGGGAAGCGGATGTACCTGTTCCGGTACAGCATCATGGCTGCCAGTACATCCCTCAGCACCTTGCTGAACATGGGCTGGGACATCCCTCCTCCACTGCCCACTGTGTGCTGGAATGACCCAGTGGCGAAGAAATGCATGGCGGCCATCACCTTAGCCGTGGGGGTGACAGCAGTCGGATACACCCTGCGGGGACGGAGATGGGGTTCTAACATGGCACACAGTCGATGCAGGGTTGGCCTGTCCAGCCGAAACTTCCTAATGACCTCCGTATCCTCCATGTCTGCCAGCAATTGGTATGGGCGGTCAATGTTCGGTCTCCGCCTAGGGACAATGGCAGAGGACACATGTCAAAGCAACACGACACATAGCAATTTCGCATACACATCACTGACATGACTGAGCAAGCACATGAGCCACAGCCCAGCTGTCAAGCTGGGACGGCACGGCCACAATACACTTACACAGGTCTCCCACCAATGGCAATGGCTAGTGATACAAACCACTGCCATGTGCATGCACATGGGGATCTAGGCCCCAATGACTTGCGGGGCGTGCTGATGGGGACTGACTGCATATCCGTCAAGCGGCAACGCCACGGCAACATGAATGTCTGCTGAGCATGGAACTGCTTCCGCGGCTGGATGAGTATGGCACACGACGACGACGATGTGGGCACAGGCTGAGCGGCCAAAACAAGTGGGACCTGTGGCACGAGGGGATATGAGACAGTAGTAGGTGTCAGCACTGCACCCTATGTACAGCACTGTACGGATCACACCTCCCGAAACATTGACAGGTGTCCACATTGACAGCCCCATGCCAAGACGGCTGTGTGCTTGCAGTCACACGTCACAGGTGAGAGGTTACATTGCACGTGCCAGGTGGCAGACGTACACAGTGGGAGCTGGCATGTGTGTGCATGTGTCTCCTGTTCAGGATCCACCACATGGGCGCTGACTCTGTACTGACCATTGGACACAGCATGTTCCGTGGAAGGCTTGTGTGTGTGGGATGGTGGCACTGGATGTGCCTCCGTTGGGTGGGGGGCCATGCACAGGGCGGGTACGTCGATGATTGCGCATTGTTGGTCACGGTGGGTGCACCCACTCAGATGTGTTGCCCTGTGTTCAATTCCTATGTCCGCATGATGATGGACTGTAGATGTGGGCAGACTACACATTGGTCGATGTGCTGTCTATATGCATGTGCCTTCACACCAGGCACAGCTGCCCCTGCACATGTGACCCCTGCTGGACTCGCTGCTGGGTCTGTGGAGCTGATGCACCTTCTGCGCGTGGGGCGGACAGCTCTCCTCACTTCCCTCATTGCGCATGTCATGACTTTGCCGCAGGTGACATGGATCATGGAGGGCCCACATGTACGCGTGGGTAGGCTACACATGATTGTACACTGGTCGCCACCCCCAGTCAGTGTTTCGAATGGGAAGGTTGTCGTGCTGGTGGTATGTTCGATGTGGCGGATGGGCGGGCCTAGGTGCGGGCTTACATTCCGGACATGGGGGTAGTTGGATTGGCGACTAGTTGCAGTACACACGGGACACGTCTCTTCCTTTCCACATCTGGGTCATCCCTTGTACTTACTGACAGTGATACAGTCATCTTCGCCCCAGCCCTCATGTCCTCCCCTCGCTCCCCCAATATGCATGCTCACCTGCGAGGCTAGCGCTTGCACAGGCAGCCCCAAGCTCGCACCAGAGAGGGCAAGGAGTGTATGTGTGGGTCCAGTTGCACGAGTGGGCTGTCTCAGGGTATGATGTGTCGCGGGACGCCGCTCCACCTGCGTGGTGCCCCAAATGGAGACCCGGCCTGCATGGACTATGCATCACAGTCTTCGCCTTCCGGATCCGCCACCTGCGACACCCAGTGGCTGTGGCTGCCCTTGCGGCCAGGCCGCGTCCGTCTGTGGCTGATGGCCCACACATTCACTCTTTGGCCTCTCTGGGGAGGGCTCGGGGTGGTGGCGCACGCGCTTGCACTTAGTCGCAATGGCATGTGGCGTGGTTGGTATGATGGGCAATGGATGGGATGGTGCGAGCCACCTCCTGTGACGTCAGTGCTGCTCATGCTGTGGTGCGTCCCCCTACACTTCCATCTGACTTGTGCCATGCTAGACGTTGAGGTTCTATTGCCTGCGTGATATGACCAGGAGGAGCGCGAGGAGACCTCTCACACACCATGCTCCACTGCCATCCCGTGCCCTGTATCGCCTGTGCGGATTGACTATGTTGGGGTTACACCTGGTCGACTGGGGCTGTGTGTGCCTTGTCAGGGGCATGGCGGGCGCACAACAGGATCCAGCTTGTCCACAGAGGGTGGGCTGAGGTGCGCCTGGTACCGCTTTGTACGTGTGCCCGGCTGCTATGCACACACGTGTTCACTCCCCCCGACAGGTGTCCTCTCACAATGCCCAGGGAAGCGGTGGTGTACTGTTCATGACCCCTCCCAACACGGCGTGCTCCAACTTGGCATGTGCGCATCTACCCGTCGCACCCACCCACCTGAGCACTGCGTCCATACGACTTCACACGACACATGTGTGTCTTCCACAGTAGTGCTACTCATTTGCGTTGACATCCAATACCAGTGGACTACATGGTCATGTCACGACTGCCGTGTACTTCACATACTCTCATCCTCTCTCATTCGTACTTGTGAAATGAGTCAGCGGAGACAGTTTTGGTTTCAAACATTATATTGAGTCTTCTGTCCTCTGTGATGCAGTATAGTGGACACTACTGGCAGCGGAATACATGTTGAGGATATACTGAGCATGATTGCAAATGGGATAGGGAGTGGGGTTACATGTGATTGGCTGTTGCATGTGGGATGTGGGCTTCAGAGTGACATCTGCTTGGCCAAGGCTGTGCTAATGTACATTTACGTATAGCTGCGGAGCTGCGGACTTTGACACAGACGGTATACATGTAGCCTACCAGACCGCTTGGCATCATGGGCACAGTCCATCTCAGTTCCATGTGACAGGTTTGCTGCGGTTGTTCCTCATGCACGCGTGCATGTGAGATGACATCAGGGCATGTGCTTGCGTGCATGCAGCGGCGTGCCACTTGTTGTTGCACTGTGGTGGTTACTGGACATGTCACAGTCACTGGGGTCGTGTTGTTGTTGTATGCACTTGTCGTCCATGCAAAGGTCCTGGTATGGGATTCCCGGGCGGGGGTGGGAGGGGTGCAGCACCCACAGACTCCAGGCGACCTATTCATGTCCACTGAGCGGTGTGTGTGTCCATGGGCGCTGGATCCATGTCGTGTCCTGGTTGTTCGTGCAGTTCCGTCCATGTGGGTGCGATACACAGAGCCCATGCCACTGCCTCCCACGATGCATGCGGTGTTCCTGGATGTGATGGGGAACAGTGTGCATGTCCCGGTCATATCCGATGTCATGGCGATGTCGTTGATGGTGTGGTTACAGTTGCCGGTCGTTTGGTATGGCTGTTGTGGTGGTGACTGGCCAGTCCGTGCGGAAGCTAAGCATGGGTGCGGGGTTGGACATCATAGGTCACTCGGGGAACCTGCGTTGTGGTCCGACGTATTTACAGGTTGTCAGGTATGCGATGCCGTCCAGCAGGGCTTCCATGTCATTGGTGGTGTACATGTTTGCCAGCCAATGAAGCGGATGGTGGCTGTCAAGGTGTTGTTCGTAGGTTGTCCCTTGGAGGACCATGATGGGGCATGCTGGGTGACATTCGATGTAGCTGTTATCGATGATCCGTCGTGTGGAGGCACAGTGGTCCCATTTCAGTGCGGGTGCGATGTTGGCCACATACGCCATGCCCCCATAGGCAGAGCAGGCCCTGTCGTGTGCGTGCAGAGGGAGGAGTAGTGGTAGCAGGTCCGCCTTCAGACATGCCGGGTTGGAGAGGCATATCTCGACGGGATGCTGGTAGGGACACCTCCGACAGTAGAAGACGGGCATGACGCAGCTGAACAATGTGATGCGGTAAGTCAGTCGGTAACTTACGTTCAGCAGGGACAGGAGATCGCATCCCAATGTATGGCACAGGTTGGTTTTGTACAGCTTGAGCTGTTCGGCATAGTTGGGTAGGTGTGTTGCGGTTGCCATTTCGCAGCGGTTCGTTGAGGTGGCGTGCTCCGGCTGTGTGTGCAGTCTGCAATGTGCACGCTCCGGGGTTGCTGTGAGCTCTGTGTAGTCGTAGGGAGACAGGACTTGTGTTCTGTTGGCTTGTTTGGAGGACACGGGCCCTCTTCCCACATGCTTCTCAGACAGTTCAAGGTCAGTGCTGTGTGACTCCTTCCAATTAACTTGCATGTGGCCGACATGGGGGAGTGTTTTCTTCTTTCTTCCCCGTCCGTTGTGTGCTTCTGTGATATGCGCTATCTGCCGTGTGGTCGGTCTCCTCGGCATGCCTGTGTTGGTCTATTCTTGGACAATGGCTGTATTCACCGGCTTCTGTCGTAGGGCTGTGGTTTCGGAGTTGGAATGGAAGGTCATTTAGTGCTGTCTGCTCTCCCTTGTGTGGGCGGCAGGCTGCCTTTCCGCTCTGCGTTGGGCCTTGTGTGTGGATGTTATTCTTGGGCCACCTGTTGTCGGTCCCCGGGCTCTTTGGTGTTCCGTTTTATATGTCTTGTTCATATGTGCAGGGTGGTATGGGTGTTTCTGTGTGGTACTGGCGTTCCTCTTCCCGAAGGGGCCCTGCTTCTCCTAGTTGGTGTTGCCGCCGCTGTGTGCTACGCCATGTTTGTTACACTGGGGTGTGTCCTGCTGTTGCGTGTCTTCACTGACATGTGTGCGTCGGTTGTGTGGCGTTGGGTGTTGTCCGTGAATTGGGCGTTGGGGACATGTCTGTGGCCGGCCTGTCACGTGTCATGTGCGTTCGGGGTGGGGCTGATGTGTGTGCTGCTTGGTTGTGTCCCTGTGTCTGTGTGCGACGCATGCATGGCGCTGCGGTTGGCCTCTGCGTTGTGCGCATGTGTGGCGGCGTCATCGGCGCTTTGGGGCCATGACGGGGTGGTTGGTTCCTAGTCCCAGGTGGTGTGTACACATGTGTTCTGCGATGTTACGATTTGGCCTGTGTGTCATATGTGGATGCGATGGTGGATGTGTTGTGTACACGCGCTGGTGGGGGGTTGTCCGCTTTTTCCGCCGTTGCACTGTGTGCGCTGTTTGCGTGCACTTGTTGTGTGTGTGCCTACCTGCGTCTCCGCGGTACGTTGCGTCCTTGGTGGTGCATCAGCAGGAGCATGGGGACGGCCTGCAGTGCTGGATTCATGCTCGGGGAGCCGCTTTTCGTTGTCCGTGCTCGGCGTCCGTGTTACCGCTTCGGTTTGTCGTACGGTATCTCTTGGCCGTGGGAGCCGTTTGTTTGCGGCATCGTAATTTATGCGCCGGGCGGGACGTGTTTCGTCGGACGGTGTGTGTCAGTTGGGCTGCGCCGCTACGTGTACGGGCGCACTTTGATGGCGGACGGTGTTGCTGGCTTGCCGGCGGTGTTTGGCCTGCTTTTCGCATCGTAATTGGGCGGGCGTGTGGACTGCTGCGTGCCGGCGGTAACTGGTGCTTTTTGCATCCGCCAGCACGGCGGTTGTGCTTCCGCCCGCCATCGTAATGGGCCCCTTAAATACTGAAACTACCAGTAGCCTACTTTTTCATTTAAATAACATATCAGTGAACCCAAATGGATCCGTTTTGGAAGAAAACGAGTTCCGCAGATCTCTACACAAGCACTCAACGCCCTGAGCTATATTAATGACTGAAATAGAGCCAGGCATGCGTGTCCAACGCATCCAACAGCTATGGAGAAATACACCTAAGAGAAGTGCGATTTTGAGTCTATCACTGGCTTGGTAGGAGTGGGTTTTATACGTTTATCAGGCCAAGGTGTGAATTCGAACACAGCTGGCTCACTAGTTTATTCTTCTGGAGTCGATAATATGAGTAACTACCCAGTGGTAAAATGTTAATAGCTGTTATTTCACTGTTTATAGACAAGCATTTCATGTTATGTGCCGTGTGCATGGGCAAATATGACTACTTGCTGCCTCGCTTGAATGAAGCTATCGGACTAGTTTCAGCAGTGCTGCTGGTGCTGTCAGTCTGCTTATTTCCTGGCTGCCGGCTACACATTAATGATCGTATTTTAATGACAACCGCACAAATAATAAATGTGCTGCTGCCTGAAGCGATATGTAAACAACCAAGATAAACAAGCCTGGCTAAACATTACTGCTGGAACAGGTAGGACACATATAAGAAGAAACCTCAAAATGCCCCGTTTCTTTAATTTTCATCCAACCCCTTATACCCACACACACACACAGGGTCGGATTGGGATCACAATTTGGCCCGGGCACTGACGAAAAAAATGGCCCACATTCGCTGGCGTGGCCCACATTCGTGGGGCGTGGCCCACATTCGCGGGGCGTGGCCCACATTCGCGGGCGTGCCCTTTCATGAAACACACAAGAAATGTAAGTGGGAGGATATTGTTCTTGGGAAGGACACAGGGCCAAGGTGACAATGTCCTACAAGCTGAGCAACTGAAAAACAGCGAGGCCCCTTTCTATTACAAAATTATTCCCCAGCCCTCCAGCGCAGGAGCACCAGAAAAACAGCAAGGCCCCAGCTATTTGTAAATTACTCAGCCCTCCCCAGCCCTTCACTGCCTCAGGGCAATGGCCTGGCAGGAGAGGGGATAAAGCAAAAAACACAGCTGCTGGGCCATCCATGGGAGTGGGGGGAGGCTAAGGTGAAGATGGTGCGAGTTCCCAACATCACCTGGCCCCCACAGCGAGACCCATTCTTCCTCGCCCACTATGCCCTGAATGAGAAGGGCTGTGGGCGAGGTGTTAATGCAAACACTGTTTCAGGGCAGCGTGGGCCCCAGGGGGGCCGAGGTGAAAATGGCTCAATGGCCTGAGCAACACCTGGCCCCCTGGGAGGCCGATTCTTGCACACAATCACCCCTCCCCAGGCCACCATCAGCGTGATTGCTTGGCAGGGGGTGAAGGAGAGGCCACAGCTGATCATCGCTGAACGGCGCAATGCGAGGTTGCTTTCCTCTCCCTGTCCAGTGCACTCTGTGGACTGGGAAAGGGGAAAAAAACGGCCCACAGAGGGCACTGAGACACCGGCCCTTCGGCCAATGCCCAAGTGCCCGCAGTACCAATCCGTCCCTGCACACACACACATGCACACACACACGCACACGCACACACACACACACACACTCTATCATTGTTTTCTATGAAGGGAACTGCTGGCAAGGAAGAGGAAGTCCTCTGCTCTGAGCCAAATCAATTGGGAAAGCCGGGGATACATTTCAGATTTTGTTTGACATAGTCAACAAAATGGCTGCGATGCTTCTACAAAAGACAGTCGCTCAATCGGAATATGACTCGTTACAACTCGAGTCATCACAACGCGTGCCATAACAACGCAGTTGTTACAACGACCGCGTTGTTACCACGCAAAGCCATTACTACGCAAGTTATTACATCGACTTGCAGTAGATGGCGTGCTGACATTAGAAATGTATAATTTACTATTCCAACTCCAGCCTACGTAACAGTAGGGAAGGTGTTGGAATAGTAAACTATACTATTTCTAATGTTAGCACGCCATCTACTGCAAGTCGATGTAATGACTTGTGTAGTAATGGCAGTGCGTGGTAACAACGCGGTCGTTGTAATGACCGCGTTGTAAGGGCATCGCAATGTGATGCCCGCGTTGTAGTGGCTGTTTCCCCTCAATCGGTACACTTTGAAAGGACGAATTGGTGCTGTAGCTAACCTATAATTCTTCTCAGCACAAGTAGCCATACATCACACAAACCATAGATGTAATTCAAAGATCACTAGATATTGCATCTCAAAACTGCATGTCTGTATAACCCGTACTATGCTCCAGAGACCTCTATTATGTTTGAGCATGTTATGCGTCGCATTCTGAACATACGGTCACTGGCTCTTTAAGGTGCAAGGTGGCAGTATGCAGATCAAAGCATATTCGTAACAGGTGCAACCAGGGCCGGCTTTAGCGCTGGTGGCGCCTGGTGCGACAATAATTTTTGGTGCCCCCACACCCCATGTCCACCTCCCCGGATTCTCTCACTTCCACCGGGCAAAAGTGCCCCTCATTTCTCAATCATAAGTTATTGCTAAACACAGCGCCCCCCCTGAGGTCAGCGCCCCCTCTACAGGTCAGCGCCCAGTGCGGCTGCATCATTCGCAATGCCCTAAAGCCGGCACTGGGTGCAACAGGAATATAATTTCTACATGCATATGCACACACCAGAACTGGAAGTTCGAAAGCTCAGAATGTAAAATTAGCCTCCTATTACGCAAAAAATGCCATGAGTGATATTGTGTATTTTTCTCATCAGGACATCAATGCTTACCGATCTTGAGAAGCATTGCAGGGGGCAAGTCATTGACATGGGCAAATGTATCACATTTTATGTTTCTATATGCCCAATATCAACACTTTTTGTGGTAAACTGGGATACTAATAATACTGACTCTAACTACTGCTGTTCTAATAAAGTCCCTGTTATTGTGGTGTTAAAAGTAGAGGCGTCAGCATGATCTAATAGTTTAAATGTGTATATCTCACATTTACTGAATTTTGATTCCTTTATTTTAAGATGAATACTTTTTTTGTGGTTGTTTCTGCTGATTTGTAGGCATAAATATTTTTTTTAACTAAAGCCACGAAGCCGTTGTACGCAAATCAATTTTTTCTTCTTTCTTTATTGATATATTCTTTAAAAGACAAACAGCCAACGCGTTTCGTCCTACACACAGGACTTCTTCAGGGCAATATTCAATCTGTATGACAAATTTGGAAATGAGTAGATCCTATAGTAACCTTGAGCAATATAATAGTTTGGTATAGGTGGCAATCACACCCTTGCATCATGCTTATCTGAAAACGCACAAGAGCCGGAAACCATGTGGTATGATAGCCACAGAGGTATGTTGGTAAGGGTACAAATATCACTCCCTAGCACATATCCAGAGCTTGGCGAAAATACTTAGTTAAATAGAAATTTCGAATTGTCGGGCGGAAGGAGCACGCCATTCACCATGCGGCGTGTCATTATTACACACTAAGTATTTTCGCCAAGCTCTGGATATGTGCTAGGGAGTGATATTTGTACCCTTACCAACATACCTCTGTGGCTATCATACCACATGGTTTCCGGCTCTTGTGCGTTTTCAGATAAGCATGATGCAAGGGTGTGATTGCCACCTATACCAAACTATTATATTGCTCAAGGTTACTATAGGATCTACTCATTTCCAAATTTGTCATACAGATTGAATATTGCCCTGAAGAAGTCCTGTGTGTAGGACGAAACGCGTTGGCTGTTTGTCTTTTAAAGAATATATCAATAAAGAAAGAAGAAAAATTGATTTGCGTATTAACGGCTTCGTGGCTTTACATAAATCCACCACTTATATGATATTTGAATATTGTCGCTAAGCGGTGCAGCTCTGATTTGGTTGTTTCATTCTGTTGCCCCTGGTTTTTTTGGGGAGTGCCTTTGGACAGGGGGCACTTTTGGAGATTTGCACGCAGGATTTTATTTTGTTTTTCAATGATTTCAATTGGTGATTGCATGTGATTGGTGCCTCATTGGTTGTTTTTGGTCCACTGTCCAATTTGTGTGTTTGTATTTTTTTAACTAGGGCAAAGACATTTTTGCACAACAATGTGGATTTCCACAACATAACATAACATGTGTATTTTGTAAAGCGCACGTTCACCCAGAGGTCTCTTGGCGCTGAATAACAGATGTTCATTGTTACCCTACTCAATGGTACTCATTTTATCGACCGCAGATGGATGAAAGGCTGAGTGGACCCGCCAGGATTTGAACCTGTGACCATGAGGTCGAACACAAGCCCCTGCAATGGACGCATTAGTCCACTGAGCCACCAGAGCAGCGTAGAGGGAAGATCAAATGTGGCACCCTTCACTCCTCAAATATCAATCCAAGTGCAAGGGCTACGTTTGGCGCACAGAACCATACCACAGGTACAAAGCTATCCTAAAAAATGAGGAGTCACCTCATGGAAGCAACCAACACTGATCAAATTTTGCAGTGTCCCAGGCTTACCATCCTCGGCCTGCTCATGTGAGTGAAAGAACAGAGAATAGGCCACCCATATGTGGTGCCATAAGTAAGTTGGTGATTAAATGTCCTGTAATGAGATGTGTTTATCAGGCAAGAAAATGAACCTTAAAGCATAAGATAAAGAGATAGAAAGTGTGGGTGGTCGTAGAAAGAAGAATGAGGTGAAATAAGGCAGCATTGGCATTCGGTTGCCCTGGAAGATGGCAAATCAGGTGCAGGCTCGTAAGAAAACTTTGGATCCCTTGACTTATTGTTTTACAATCAAGCACTGGATTTCATCCCTGTACTGCTACTCATTGGAATGCAGCAGTTGTGTGCAGCAAAATCATGGGCCCCTCCTTGTAGAATGTGATGAGGGGCCCTGTATCTCCCATATCTCACAGATATTGATTGGCCTTGGACTGAATGGGGCCCCCTTAAAGGGTGGGAGGTCCCACTGCGCCCCAGGGGCTGCAGGGCTTTGCCTTACACTCCTGGGACTGTATTACAGTAAGTGCCCTGGGGGTGCAATGGGCGTTTGCGCTCTCTTTGCCTGCCCCCGGGCCACTTTGGTATTGCAGAAGGGGGTGCAGACGCATGTGCGTCCCCTTCAGTAATACCAATAGCACTGGCACACTTAAAACGCCAGCGCTACCTTCAGGGGGCATTGCCTCATTTGCATGGGGGCGTACCCTATGCAAATGAGGGAATTCCTTTGCCTCACCGACACGGGCACAGAGGCAAATAAGCTCTCAGAGGGCGCACTCACAGTGCGCCACCTAAAAGGTGGTGCACTGTGAATGCACCCCCTGAGAACAGCCCTCTGGAGCGAGGAAAGGAGGTACTATCAACCCCCAGACATCCCCTTGCAGGCAGGTGCAGTCACTGACTGCACCCGCCTGCAAGGGGATCTCTAATCTCCTGTAAAAGTGCAGGCGGGTGTCGCCTGCACTGTGAAAACATGGAGCGGCTGCAAGCAGCCGCACCCTGTTTTCACATGAATGTGCTGCCCCCAGGGCAGCGCAAGTTCTCGACTGCCCCCAGGGCAGTGCATTCACCGTAACAGGGCGCACATGTTTATTGTTTGCACCGGGCACACCTTTTAATAGGTGCGCCTGGCGCAAACAATGAAAATGCATAATATGACGCCTGGAGGGGAGAGAGAGAATAGAGGAGGCCCTTTCCACTTCAGGCAGCTGTGTGCCCAGGCATTCTTTATTAGTTCCTAGGCATATAAACAGAGCCGGGGGATGGACTGCTTCGGCTCATACCACGACCGAGAACCTTGCCTAAGGTGGAGCAAGATCCAGAGTTGAATCCGAAATGAAATGGGGTGAAACTCACAGGGGATACGTAAGATAGGATGCCTTAGTTTGGAGTGTCAAATACGTATGTTTGCAAATCTTACAACACCCAAACAGCCTACTTTTTTTAAATCTAATATTTATTTTATAATAATATTCAGCATTTTTATCCTATTTAGCTGCTTAATAAAAACGTGAGTAAATAAAAAAGATAATTTGAAGCATTGGTCTCTACTACAAGTTGACGATGATTTCAACAGCATCTTCACTGCCATTCAATGACGCCAAAAATATCAAAGAAGTTATCTGCTCAAACAAAAGAAAGCCCTTAATCAACTGCACCACACCTCCCCAGGCAGTGTCTTGTCTTAACTGCGGGCACTGCAATGCCTCATCATAGGTACTGTACCCATAAACTGTTCAGCAGGACTACCTTAAGCACTATGCCACTCAGGATAATCCAGTTACATACACCTTTTTGAATACTCATGTGAAAATGTTAGAGTGACCACTTGCCTCCAGCTCATTACTTACACTGTTTTCAGTCCTGGACTATTGTGCAATCACTCAGTGCTTTCTGGGTGCCATAGTCTGGTTGTGCCTCCATGGACCAAATTAAACTTATAAGACCTGAAATCAATGATTTTTGGGTGAAAAGTTCAGGACCAGAGACAGTGGGGTATATTCACAAGAACGTGCGCTAAACATCTCCAAAAAATGTTAACGCAACTTTACACATCACAGTCTATTGCGGGAAAATAACCCTGTGTTAACGTGGAATCCACAACACGGCGGTACCATGCGATAGTTTGCCGAAAACGCGGCCAATGTCCGCGATACAACCACCGCAACGGAGATAAAAACACAAACCCCAACGCAAAAAAAGTGCGATGAGCCCATTCGCGATGAGGAAAGCAGCGATAAGCAGCGCCAGGCCCGCGACACACACACAGCAGGCGGGATTAAGCACAACAAAAGAAGGAAAAACGAAGACAAACCAAACAGAAAACAACAGCGAAGCACAATGGAGGCAGTCGGAGCTAGTACACAACCCCACAAGCCCCATTGGCAACAAAACATTGTACATGGTAGTCCATCGTGGACAAGGTGAATGCAGCCGGAGAGCGGAGGAGGACAATGGAAGAAAACCAGAACAGCTGGAATGATGCGAAATGCAAAAACAAGCAGAAACATGCCAACAACCAGAAGGCAGCAATGCACACCGGAGGTGGGAGTCCAGCGCCACACCAGGAGCTGGATGACATGGAGGAAATGGTGTCCACCACATCAGCCTGGAGATGGTGGCAGGAGTCGGGGACCGGAAACTGCTCAAAATCAACAGACACAACAGCAACAGGGAGAGGAACGACCAGGGACTGGGGGACGGGGGAGATGGGCACAATGGCACACATGCACAATTAAGCACAGCACAACTGCAGACAAACCATGCCCAAGAGTAACAACACCAACCAAGAGCACAAGTCACACAAGTCGGCAATATCACACCACTGAACAAGCACAGAAGTGAAAACCACACTGCCTGAAAGGGAGAAGGGTGAGCCAAATCAGAGCTGAAGGGCCATCTCACACACAATGCAGCACCCACATTTAGGAAGCAGAGCACCCCAACATTGAACACAAAGTGGTACAAACACCAACATTTGCACAACCGAACACAGGACACAAGTGCACCCGCTTGTGCCCGGTAAATGGCCATACGCATCTAGCAAAGCACGAAACAGGGACATGATAATGCACAAGTACCAACCCACAGCTCTGATGGGGTAGCAATGCATGTATGGCAGTGACCCAGATAGGCCGTGACACACACATTTGCATACATATCAACACTCATCACAGTTGGAGACAAGTGAAGGTGCGGAAACTTCATCAACAATTGCATGTCAGTACGGCCATGAGAAGTGCCACAACATGCAGACCAATGCAGCAGCATGTCTGAATGAGGAACGTTGGAAAGCGCCCATGTCCACCCCGGGGGAGTCCATCACCCACACAAGTCAGTGCCAACGCGCGTTGGTTGTCCGCGCATGTATCCGGAGTCCAGGCCAATGCAGCCATGACCACTGTCGTCTTGGGACATGTGACCAGATCCCCACCATGCAACCAGGTGCCAGGACACGTGCAATGGGTCACATTCAGTTGTGGCTGCAGGTACGTTGTCACTCGTCCATGAACGCGAGTGCAGCAGCGTAGGCCAACATTTCCAACATGAGCTCGTTGTCTACTACATCTAACATGTCGGCGACGTAACCCATCAGCTGTCCCGGACAAATGTGCTGACTCCAACCCCTGGCCCCAATTGGCACTAAAGCCCAATAGGGGAGCGGCTCAATGTGGTCACTGCACACGACGACTCGTGCAATCTCCCAGGTCCAGTTGCCAGCATGCATGCCAATCACCCAGGCATGCCATAAACGGGCATCACGGTGACACTCCTGGTCTTGGTCCAACATGGGGCGCACACAGACGTCGAAATCCAAGTCAGCTACCGTTATGTTGGAGAGGCAGACATCCATGGTCCACTCGAATATGCACGAGCGACAATGCAACACAGGCTGAACGCAGGTGACGTTGGCAAGGCGGAAGCTTAGCCGGTAACTGATCCGCAGCACTGCCAATGGCAGTGCCCCCAGTACATGCAGCAGACGTGCACGGTACCGGTCCACGTGACTGGGGTTGTGCATGTGTCCGGGATGGTCTGCCATTGCGTCAGTGGCTCTGCTTGAAGCGGCACCGTGCTGACCAGCGCCAGTCCTGTGGATGAAACGCCACAGCTCGGATCAATGAGCAGTGTCTGTGTGCAACGGGTGCAGGCCTGGGGTGGGGTGGGAGTACGTGTGAAGGCCATTTCACGCACACTAACTACGACCAAGGACTCCTGTGTGTGGGATGTGTAAACATTGGTCTCACGTCGGGCAGTGCGTAGTGTGGGAGTCGCCAGCAAATGCTATCCTATCTGTCAGGGGGTGCTGGGCACATGCAAGTCCCAGCTCGGAGCTGCAGATGTGCTTCCGCCTGATAGTTCAGACAAAGGACCTTTCATCCCTACAGTAACTTTACCATCTGCTTGCATACAGGAGATGTACAGGGTGGGGTGGGATGTCTGCGACCCAGGGAATCATGGATGATATGCCGAGCACGTGGCACATGAGCGGCCTCACTGTGTGTTACGTTGCCTCACAGCTGCTCCTCCCTCCCACGAGCCCCACACTTGTGTGCGCTGCGCGGTTGTATCACGTGCACTCCTACGGCACCCCATTGTCATGCCTGTCTGCGCATGTCCAGTGGCATGCCAACAACACCGTGAAGCTGGCCGTTGAGGGTGTGCGGCCACATGAGTGCAGGCCAATGGTCTGGATAGGGCGGACACAGGTGTACAGCTGGCTGTGATCGCGCTGCGATTGAGGCTAGGCATCTGACTTATGCAGCCGCAGGACTGATACACATAACACTTGGCATGTATGAGCCAAGACTCCGAGCGGTCTTGCGCTCCTACATTTCCCCGTACGTGCGGGCCCGCCCTCCGGGTGCATGCTACATTGCAACATCGACTACTGTGGCCCTGGTGGCGACAACACTCCAACACAGAGACACGCTTACCGCACTTCCTGCTCAAGGCTAGACCAGAGCCACGCCCTGATCCCCCTGCCGAATCAGCACACCCCGGCGCTGACCTGACGCATGCCGGACCAGCACACGCCACTTGTGCATGCAGGGGGGGCAGGCGAAGCTACATGTCCAAGGTCTTAGCCACTGCTGAGGTGACATGGTATCGTCCGCTGAAGACAGCACACTGTGATGTTGCAGGGCTCGGCCCTATCATGCTGACATAATGACCACACAGACACACTTGCTTAGATGGTGTGAATGGCTACGGGCACGTGCGCCCGGCCACTTTTATTAGCAGGCTCACATGTCGAGTGACACCTGTGTTGGATGTGTGTGGGGTGTGTGTACACCAGCCTTCATGGAGGGCCTGGTGCAGTCAAAATACGACAACAGTGTCCATCGTTAAGGACACAACCATTCAACCATAAAGGCTCCATGACTTGAGCTGCACAGAGTCAGTGGCCCCGGATGCACAGCGTCCTGCACGGGCCTACCACCACGGGCCGCTGACTTGCGGTACACTGGGGCACGGTCATGAGAGCAGAGCAGGTTCTCGTAGATGACAAAGGGGGTTGTCGCAGAGTGTCTCGGTGGACAGTGGAAGGTGTACCCCCAGGGCATGATGCAGAGGGCAGAACCACGCAGAAACAGTCACTATGGTGGAGATGAATGGAACAGACACATGTCGAACACCAAGTCCGTCCCAGCCAGATGATGATGCAGACAACCCCCAGGCCATGGACTCAGACGCCACCAAAGTCCAACCAGAAAGTGCCCATGACTCATTGCGCACAGAGTTAGTGGCACCAGTGCTGATAGGGGATGCCGCCTGCGATGAGGCGTGTCCAATGGTGTGGACTCCTCCATATCTTACGCAAGTCACAGTTCCACATGTGGGACCTACTGGACCGCAGTGTAGGCCTGAGCCCTCATCCAAGTGTCGGCGGCTTGCGTTGAACAGGGTTAGTGGCACCACGTGTCGCAGGCTTGCGATCCAGACTTTGGTTTCACTGATCGGAGGGAGTTTAGTGATGTGGACGCTGCCACAGACTTGGGGTCAAAACTCACGACTCAGTACAACATGTGCCAACAACTGGGCCGAAGAGTACGCCGGTGGGGTATGTCAACGAAAAAGGAGTACTGTGGGCCAGCGTCGTGGAGGCCAGCAATGGTCTGCGAAGGCTGCAAAGGTCGCGGGGCTGGGGCTTGGAGCTTGCACGGGCACGTGGTGGGCCCTCTTTGACACACGCTGGTGTCGGCAGGTGAGCGGAGCCTCCTTGTTGCGCTGGGGCAGGCATGACGGGTCTGGGGACCAGCGGCCCGGGGTGCAGCAGGCGCACAGGGACGCAGGCCCCGCCGCGCACGGCGCCGGCCTCGTGGCGGGCTGAGAGGCGCCGCCATGGCAGACACGTTGGCCATTCCGAATGAGAACCACGCCCAGTGCGACGGGCTTTTTATTCACACCCCTACGCAGGCCTGGCGTACGCAGGGCCAACCCACTCTGCCTGCGCATACAGGGGGGGAAGTAACGAGCGACATTTCCGCGTTCTGCCCCACAGCCTGTGGGGACATGGTAGCGTCCACTGGCCACTACACTCCATGCACCAGCAGTTATTGTCCACATGGCCATTTCCGTGGTTTGCACACTGAAGTCTGTCCGGCACATCCACGCCACACCTGGCATTGGGTAGGTTCTCATTCATTAGTCACTTGCCGCTCTCGCACATGCCTGTTCCAGGCCTCTCCTCACATTCTGCTATTGTGTGGCTGTGGTGCCATGCCGTGGCTGGGTTGTGTGCATGGCAAGCCCAGGTTCCCAATTGTAGGAGAGTAGGATCTGCTTCACATGGGTACCCCCACTTTTTGCTAATGCTTCACTGTTTTTCGACCTTAGTCTGGCTGGGGCCCTGCTAATCAGAACCCCAGCCTAGCTGCTTCCTCTCTAAAATGGTTTCCATGTGCCTTAGGCACATCTCTGATTGGAATCTGGAGTGCCCTTATAAGTCCCTAGTATATGGTATACTATGTACCCAGGGCATAGGTACCTCAGAGGCATACCAGGGGCTGCAGCATGTATTGTGCCACCCCTGGAAGGCCATCCAAACTGACACCACAGGTCTGCTACTGCAGCCTGGGTAAGGTGGTGCATGCACCCCTTACTGTGATATAGGCTACCTATATCACTATATACATACACACACACATATAAACCTATAAGTCACTCCTATGGCAGGCCTTATCAATCCTGAAGGCAGAGTGCGTGGTTCCTATGTGAGAGGTTGCCCCTGCATGAGCAGGGCCCCTCTGCAGCATTCGGAGACCCTTCTCTGATGCTGTTTGTAGTGCAGCCTGACCATATACTCTTAAGCGCATTATAACCTCGCGTTAAATGCTAACTTTGGGATGGCTGCACGGAAACATGTCGTGTTTGGTGTCAAACATCTTGGAATACTACCCCCCCCCGCCAGTTCTGGCAGCGGGGGTAGCATTCCACCCTTCTAGAGGGAAAGACATGTACACACCGGTATGCCCGGTACTGACTTTCCAAGCCCTGGCATCACAAAATGGATGCCGCTGCCACAGACACGAGTCTGGCCTCCTGCTGCTGACCGAAACTCCGGCAGGGGAGGCCTGGACAATAGGTTTCCTGTCCCAGGGAGGTGTGACCACCTCCCCAGACAGGATAGTGTGTATTGGGGCTGGGCGGGAGCACTCTCGGGTGCTTTGAAGTCCTGCACTGGGGGCACATTTGGTGTCCCTGTGCATACCCCAGTTCAAACCGGATCAGGGGCTTCCAGCCCCTGCTTTGGCGTGAACTGGACAAAGGGAAAGGGGTGTAGCCACCCCTCTGCCCTGACCCACCCATAGGTGGGACCACAGAGTAAGTCCAACCCCTAAACTTAGTATAAGTATGGGACCCCAGTCCTTAGGACTTTAGATTATCCCTGGACGAAACTCTGACACAGAATCCTGGACCTTCGACGCTCTACTTAAAGATTAGAGGACAGAAGAATCTCCCTTGGGGTCAAGGAGTGACTCCCCTGCTTGGCAGGCACCAAAGAAGCAATTGTCCGGTCTGCATCGCTGAAGCTCTCGTCGGACGCCGAAGTCTTTGCATCACCAGAGGTGGATTTCCAGACTTCCCCCAGGCTGCCCTGAGTCCCCAGCAAAGCTGAGGCCCGTAGCTGTCGTGGGTAATGTGGAACTGTGACCCCTGGACACTGCATGCATTTGCAAGTGCATCCTCTTCTGGGTCTCCCACGAAGTCGTGCTTTGGGCTCCGAGTAGCCCCAGCCTCCAGCACCAACTGCACCGAAGATCACTGGCCTCCACTCCACGAGTGTCCTGTGAGCCAGCTCCATGTGCACCATCTCGAGGCTCCTTCGCGGTCGCTAGCCCGTTGGCTAGTAGCCCTTCACGAAGGCCAATCTTTTTCTACTTGGGCTCCCTGGTTGCTCCATGCTTGCCCTCACTTACCCTTGCTGGGTGAGTTCCTCAGACCTTGCTGGTCTGCACCATCGTCAATCTTCATCTTCATCGAGACTTGCTGTTGCCAAGGCCTGTTGGGTCCAATCCGGTCGCCAATACCTCAGCACTCGACAGACATTGTGTACCAGCCCGAATCCTGCTCCTGGTCACCGACAACGCCTCCTGGACCTCGTGGCTGAAGAGTCAAGACGACTGTCAACCTACCTGAAGCACTCGACATCGGTGGGCATCTGCCCATCGCCTTCCTGGTCACTGGCTAGTGACCCAGACTCTGTCCCCTCTGCTTTCAGGTTCTTCAGATCTCCGATCCACCCTTGGATCCACCCGGACACTTTTCACTTGGTCGCCAGCAGCACTTTGCAGCAGATCGCCATTCAAATCGACGACGAAACCCAACTCCGAAAGGCACCTATGCACCCGGCTTCCCTGGGTGAGGTAACAAGAGTACTCCGGTGCTCCCGTGGGTAGAGACTCTAGAACGACCTAGTTCTCAAAGGGTTTGCTCCAAGTCCTTCTTTAAGTGTCCCTTTTCTTTAAATTCCAAACCGCGACTTTCTCCATAGAAGTTAACGGCGATTCGCGGCTGTGTTACTACACTGCACGCGTCCCCCGTGGGTCCCCTGTGTCACTACCTTGGGTGGTTCCTTGTGGTCCAAGCACTTCTACAGGCTCTAGGCCTAGTGTCTAGCTCAGTCGTGGTTCTTATACCACTTTATTGGTATATTGTTTGGTACGCCCCTAGGGCCCAAACGTGTATTTGTGCTATTACTGTGTTTAAATAACTTATAACTTATGTATTTCGAACTCTAGCCTCATAAAGAGACTAGAGGGGTGTGTTTAGTAATAAATACATATATTTTGAATATATACCTGGTGTGGTGCTGTTTCATTTGGTCACTCAAGAGATTATAGACTGGTAAAACAAGCTGCTTTACATTCCTTCAAGACTTAGCCTGAAGGCTGCTCTCCATAGCTACCACTAGGATAGCTTTCAATAAAGGTTGTCTTTAACCTATCTCCAATAAGGGGTTGTTTGGACTGGTGCAAGGTGCCCACTATAATTAGTGGACAGCATATACCAGGCCAACTTCTCACATTGGTGTGCAGCGTGTGGGATTCCAGCTTGCTATTGTTTTACCAGATAATCTCAATTGAATTGATCAACTGAAAACCACTAAAGGTACCTAAGGTACATATAAATTAAGCTTAGTATACAGTAAGTTCTACTGAACTTAGAGTTGTGTGTTAAGGGATAGCACACCCTTTCTACAACTCAAGAGAGTTTAGTAGGCCACACTAGAGTAGGTAGTGCATACACCACACCTCACTAGTGATGTCTTCAAAGCCAGGACCCAGAGAGTCCTTGCCAGAAGCCACTGGGCTTCTTCCTCCAAGTATGATACACTCCCATTCTTGGAATTGAGAGCAATATGCAATGTGAGGAAACTGAAGACAGGCCAAAGTCCCACCACCCAACATCTGAGAGAGATGTTAATGGCTGATGATCTCAACAGGCCCTTAGGGACTGAAGGGGTAGGTGCAGAGGGTGGGGCAGAAGATGAGGATGGGGCCAGGGGTAGCAACACCCCCAACCCCCTCTGGAACTGACCAGGAGGGTGACAATGACCCTGACCTGGAAAACCCAATCCCTCCTGTGGAAGAGGAAGAGGAGGATCAGAATGACCTCCACTTTGTCCCCCAGGAAGGATTATGAGTGTGCCTAGAAGGTCTAGATCTCCTTCTCAGGAGTCTAACCACTCTGACACCTCAATAGGGACCTCTGTCTCCTCTCATAGGAGGGAATCCTCTCATGAGAGGAGAAAGAGGCTGATTCAGTATGAGAAAGCCCAGCTTGAACTCAGAAAGCAGCATTTGGCTCTAGACAGGGAGTCCCTAGATCTCTACAGAGAGAGAAAAAAGTTGGGACTAGAGTCCCATGGTGGCAGCACCTTCCCTAGTGGTAGGGAAAGGTCATATGACCATAGAAACCTGAGCAAGATTGTCCCTCCCTACCAGAGTGGGGATGACATCCACAAATGGATAACTGCTCTGGAGAGGGCCTGTAAAGTACAGAGGGTCCCTCAGGAGCAGTGGGCAGCAATCTTGTGGCTCTCCTTTGCAGACAAAGGTAGAGACAAGCTCCTCACTGTAAGAGAAGAGGATGCTGATAATGACAAGGTCTTGAAGAGTGCTCTTATTGATGGGTTTGGCCTAACAACTGAACAATACAGGTTAAAGTTCAGAGATGCCCAAAAAGCACAGACTCAAGACTGGGTAGACTATGTGGATTGTTCTGCTAAGGCTCTGGAAGGCTGGTTGATGGGCAGTAAGGTGTGTGACTTCACAGGATTGTACAATCTGATAATGAGGGAGCAGATTCTTAATAACTGTCAAAATCAGCTGTTGCATCAGTACCTGGTGGACTCTGATCTGACCTCTCCCCAAGAATTGGGAAAGAAGGCAGACAAATGGGTCAGAACCAGGGTGAGGCAGAAGGTACAGAACCAAGGTGGTGACCCTAAGAAGCAAGATTCTAAGAACTCTGATAAGGGTGGGGAGAAGGGTAAAGATCAAAAGTCTTCACAAGGCCCCCAAAAATCTTCTTCAGGTGGGGATTCACAGTCTACCAAAGGGAAAGGCCAAAGAAAACCATGGTGCAAGGTCTGTAAGCAAAAGACCCACTGGACCAGTGATTGCACCAAGTCCAAAGACTCGACTCCAGCCCCCACCAATGCCCCTAAGGCACCTACTCCCCCTAGTGCAGTTACAGTTGGTGGTGGGAGTACTACAGCCAAGGGTTTAGTAGGGTTGACCCTGGGTACTGAGATGGGCTCTGACCTAGTCAGAGAGCTCACTCAGGCTGTCCTAGTTTGTGATGGAGGCATGGATATGACCTCCTCTATGAGTCCCAGTAATCTGGGCAAGTACAGACAACAGCCTTTAATCAATGGACGAGAGGCTTTGGCATTTAGGGACACAGGGGCAAGTGTCACCATGGTGACACAAGACCTTGTGAATCCTGGGCAAGTTATACTTGGTGAGATGTACCAAGTGACCAATGCTAGCAATGTCAGAACAGACCATACTCTGGCAGTTGTTAACTTCTCCTGGGGAGGGGTAACTGGCCTTAAGAAGGTTGTAGTAAGTGCAGACCGACCAGTTGAATGCTTGCTTGGCAATGACTTAGAAACTTCAGCTTGGGCGGAAGTGGAGCTCAGGACCCATGCAGAAATGCTGGGCATCCCTGCAGATGTGTTTGCTGTGACCAGGTCACAAGCCAAAATGTCTAGCACTGAACAGGCCTTGGATTCTGGAATAATGGACCAAGTGCCTTCCAAGAGGAGGAGTAGTAGGGTAAAGGTAGTGCCTTCCCCCTTGGCTCAGAAGGAAGATCAGTCCCTTGAGGGGGATGATCTCAGTCCTGAGGAAGGAACTGTCCCAGAGGAGCTTGAACCTGACCAGGTTGAGTTCTTGGGGACAGGGGGACCTTCCAGGGCAGATCTGAGCCAGGAGCAGCAGAGCTGCCCTCTCTTGAACCCCTCAGACAGCAAGCTGCTGCTGAGGCTGCTGGGAAAGTTAGTGGTCCCCATACTGTGTATTGGGATGATGGACTCTTGTACTCAGAGTGTAGAGACCCCAAGCCTGGTGCTACCAGGAGGTTGGTTATACCTCTGAAGTTCAGTGGCTTCCTATTGACCCTAGCCCATGATATTCCCTTAGCAGGTCACCTGGGCCAGAACAAGACTTGGGACAGAATTGTCCCTCACTTTCACTGGCCCCACATGTCTGAAGACACCAAGGAGTTGTGTCGCTCCTGTGTAACCTGCCAGGCCAGTGGCAAGGCAGGTGGCACTACAAAGGCCCCCCTGATACCACTACCTGTGGTGGGGGTTCCCTTTGAAAGGGTGGGGATTGACATTGTTGGTCCCATGGATCCCCAAACAGCATCTGGGCACAGGTTTATCCTGGTGGTAGTGGATCATGCCACCAGGTACCCAGAGGCTATTCCCCTTAGGACCACTACAGCACCTGTGGTGGCAAGGGCCCTCCTGGGAATTTTCTCAAGAGTAGGCTTCCCTAAGGAGGTTGTATCAGACTGGGGTGCAAACTTTATGTCTGGATACTTAAAAGCAATGTGGAAGGAGTGTGGAGTGACTTACCAGTTCACCACACCCTATCACCCACAATGCAATGGTTTAGTTGAGAGATTCAACAAAACCTTGAAGGGCATGATTAAAGGGCTCCCAGAAAAGCGTAGGCGAAGATGGGACATACTCTTGCCCTGCCTTTTATTTGCGTACAGGGAGGTGCCTCAAAAGGGGTTGGCTACAGCCCTTTTGAACTTTTGTTTGGTCACCCTGTCAGGGGTCCACTGTGCTTGGTGAAGGAAGGATGGGAGTTACCTCTCAAGCCCCCAAAGCAAGACATAGTGGACTACGTACTTGGTCTCTGCTCCCGGATGGCTGAGTATATGAAAAAGGCAACTAAAAACCTTGAGGCTAGCCAGGAACTTCAAAAGGCCTGGCATGACCAAAAGGCTGTACTGACTGTTTATCAGCCAGGACAGAAGGTGTGGGTGTTGGAGCCAGTGGCCCCAGCAGCTCTCCAAGACAAATGGGGTGGACCCCATACCATTGTTGAACAGAAGGGTGAGGTTACCTACTTAGTAGACCTAGGAACACCCAGGAGTCCCCACAGGGTTCTCCATGTCAACAGGTTAAAACCATATGTGGACAGGGCAGACATGGGCTTGCTCATGGCTACTGATGAGGGACAGGAGGAAGAAAGTGACCCACTCCCTGACCTGCTCTCACAGAACCCTGATGATGGGTCAGTGGATGGTGTAGCCTTGGCAGGCAGCCTCACTACCCAGCAGCAAACTGATTGTAGACAGGTGCTCAATCAGTTCAGACACATGTTCTCACTGACTCCAAGTCAGACCACCTGGTGCACTCATGAAGTGGACACTGGGGACAGTCTGCCTATTAAAAATAAGATTTATAGGCAACCTGACCATGTCAGGGACTGTATCCGGACAGAAGTCCAGAAAATGTTGGATTTGGGAGTTATTGAACCCTCAGATAGCCCTTGGGCTAGTCCAGTGGTCCTTGTGCCAAAACCTCACACCAGTGGTGGGAAAAGAGAGATGAGGTTTTGTGTGGACTACAGGGGTCTCAATGCAGTCACTAGGACTGATGCCCATCCAATACCTAGGGCAGATGAGCTAATAGACACTTTGGCATCAGTCAAGTATCTAAGCACATTTGACCTGACAGCTGGCTACTGGCAGATCAGACTAGCTGATGATGCAAAGCCAAAAACAGCATTCTCAACCCCTAGTGGGCATTATCAATTTGTGGTGATGCCCTTTGGTCTGAAGAATGCACCTGCCACTTTTCAGAGGTTGGTGAATACAGTCCTTACAGGTCTGGAAGCCTATAGTGCAGCATATCTAGATGATATTGCTGTCTTTAGCTCCACCTGGGAGGATCACCTGGTCCACCTCAGAAATGTTTTACAGGCCCTGCAAAAGGCAGGCCTGACTATCAAGGCCACCAAGTGCCAGATAGGGCAGAGTCAGGTTGTGTACCTGGGCCACCTTGTGGGTGGAGGCCAGGTTCAACCCTTGCAGAGCAAGATCCAGACCATCATGGACTGGACTGCTCCAACTACCCAGACTCAGGTGAGAGCCTTCTTAGGCCTGACTGGGTACTATAGGAGATTTGTCAAGGGGTATGGATCAATAGTGACACCCCTGAATGACTTAACTTTCAAGAAAATGCCCAAAAAGGTTCAGTGGACAGTTAGCTGTCAAAAGGCATTTGATGACCTGAAGCAGGCCATGTGCACTGCTCCCATTCTACAGAGTCCTGATTACTCCAAGAAGTTCATTGTTCAAACTGATGCATCTGAATTGGGGGTAGGGGCTGTACTGTCACAATTGAATGAAGAAGGTCAGGATCAGCCAGTAGCTTTCATTAGCAGAAGGCTGACCCCTAGAGAGAAACGTTGGTCAGCTATTGAGAGGGAGGCCTTTGCTGTGGTCTGGGCTCTGAAGAAGTTGAGGCCATACTTGTTTGGTACTCACTTCCTTGTTCAAACAGACCATAAGCCCCTCTTATGGCTAAAACAAATGAAGGGTGAAAACCCCAAACTGCTTAGGTGGTCCATTTCCCTACAGGGGATGGACTTCACAGTGGAACATAGACCTGGGAGTAACCATGCCAATGCAGATGGACTCTCTAGGTACTTCCACTTAGAACATGAAGACTTAACTGGGCAAGGTTAGTTTAATGTCCCTACGTTTGGGGGGTTGTGTAGGAGAGTAGGATCTGCTTCACATGGGTACCCCCACTTTTGCTGATGCTTCACTGTTTTTCGACCTTAGTCTGGCTGGGGCCCTGCTAATCAGAACCCCAGCCTAGCTGCTTCCTCTCTAAAATGGTTTCCATGTGCCTTAGGCACATCTCTGATTGGAATCTGGAGTGCCCTTATAAGTCCCTAGTATATGGTATACTATGTACCCAGAGCATAGGTACCTCAGAGGCCTACCAGGGGCTGCAGCATGTATTGTGCCACCCCTGGAAGGCCATCCAAACTGACACCACAGGTCTGCTACTGCAGCCTGGGTAAGGTGGTGCATGCACCCTTACTGTGATATAGGCTACCTATATCACTATATACATACACACATATAAACCTATAAGTCACTCCTATGGCAGGCCTTATCAATCCTGAAGGCAGAGTGCGTGGTTCCTATGTGAGAGGGTGCCCCTGCATGAGCAGGGCCCCTCTGCAGCGTTCGGAGACCCTTCTCTGATGCTGTTTGTAGTGCAGCCTGACCATATACTCTTAAGCGCATTATAACCTCGCGTTAAATGCTAACTTTGGGATGGCTGCACGGAAACATGTCGTGTTTGGTGTCAAACATCTTGGAATACTACCCCCCTGCCAGTTCTGGCGGCAGGGGTAGCATTCCACCCTTCTAGATGGAAAGACATGTACACACCGGTATGCCCGGTACTGACTTTCCAAGCCCTGGCATCACAAAATGGATGCCGCTGCCACAGACACGAGTCTGGCCTCCTGCTGCTGACCGAAACTCCGGCAGGGGAGGCCTGGACAATAGGTTTCCTGTCCCAGGGAGGTGTGACCACCTCCCCAGACAGGAGAGTGTGTATTGGGGCTGGGCGGGAGCACTCTCGGGTGCTTTGAAGTCCTGCACTGGGGGCACATTTGGTGTCCCTGTGCATACCCCAGTTCAAACCGGATCAGGGGCTTCCAGCCCCTGCTTTGGCGCGAACTGGACAAAGGGAAAGGGTGTAGCCACCCCTCTGCCCTGACCCACCCATAGGTGGGACCACAGAGTAAGTCCAACCCCTAAACTTAGTATAAGTATGGGACCCCAGTCCTTAGGACTTTAGATTATCCCTGGACGAAACTCTGACACAGAATCCTGGACCTTCGACGCTCTACTTAAAGATTAGAGGACAGAAGAATCTCCCTTGGGGTCAAGGAGTGACTCCCCTGCTTGGCAGGCACCAAAGAAGCAATTGTCCAGTCTGTATCGCTGAAGCTCCCTTTGGACGCCGAAGTCTTTGCATCACCAGAGGTAGATTTCCAGACTTTCCCGAGGCTGCCCTGAGTCCCCAGCAAAGCTGAGGCCCGTAGCTGTCGTGGGTAACGTGGAACCGTGACCCCTGGACACCGCACGCATTTGCAAGTGCATCCTCTTCTGGGTCTCCCACGAAGTCGTGCTTTGGGTTCCGAGTAGCCCCAGCCTCCAGCACCAACTGCACCGAAGATCACTGGCCTCCACTCCATGAGTGTCCTGTGAGCCAGCTCCACGTGCACCGTCTTGAGGCTCCTTTGCGGTTGCTAGCCCGTTGGCTAGTAGCCCTTCACGAAGGCCAATCTTTTTCTACTTGGGCTCCCTGGTTGCTCCAGGCTTGCCCTCACTTACCCTTGCTGGGTGAGTTCCTCAGACCTTGCTGGTCTGCACCATTGTCAATGTTCATCTTCATCGAGACTTGCCGTTGCCAAAGCCTGTTGGGTCCAATCCGGTCGCCGACACATCAGCACTCGACAGACATTGTGTACCAGCCCGAATCCTGCTCCTGATCGCCGACAACGCCTCCTGGACCTCGTGGCTGAAGAGTCAAGACAACCGTCAATCTACCTGAAGCACTCGACATCGGTGGGCATCTGCCCATCGCCTTCCTGGTCACTGGCTAGTGACCCAGACTCTGTCCCCTCTGCTTTCAGGTTCTTCAGATCTCCGATCCACCCTTGGATCCACCCGGACACTTTTCACTTGGTCGCCAGCAGCACTTTGCAGCAGATCGCCATTCAAATCGACGACGAAACCCGACCCCGAAAGGCACCTATGCACCCGGCTTCCCTGGGTGAGGTAACAAGAGTACTCCGGTGCTCCCGTGGGTAGAGACTCTAGAACGACCTAGTTCTCAAAGGGTTTGCTCCAAGTCCTTCTTTAAGTGTCCCTTTTCTTTAAATTCCAAACCGCGACTTTCTCCATAGAAGTTAACGGCGAATCGCGGCTGTGTTACTACACTGCACGCGTCCCCCGTGGGACCCCTGTGTCACTACCTTGGGTGGTTCCTTGTGTTCCAAGCACTTCTACAGGCTCTAGGCCTAGTGTCTAGCTCAGTCGTGGTTCTTATACCACTTTATTGGTATATGGTTTGGTACGCCCCTAGGGCCCAAACGTGTATTTGTGCTATTACTGTGTTTAAATAACTTATAACTTATGTACTTCGAACTCTAGCCTCATAAAGAGACTAGAGGGGTGTGTTTAGTAATAAATACATATATTTTGAATATATACCTGGTGTGGTGCTCTTTCATTTGGTCACTCAAGAGATTATAGACTGATAAAACAAGCTGCTTTACATTCCTTCAAGACTTAGCCTGAAGGCTGCTCTCCATAGCTACCACTAGGATAGCTTTCAATAAAGGTTGTCTTTAACCTATCTCCAATAAGGGGTTGTTTGGACTGGTGCAAGGTGCCCACTATAATTAGTGGACAGCATATACCAGGCCAACTTCTCACACCAATGGATTCGTGTTGTCGTGTCTGGTCGGTTGGCATGTTGTGTGGCATGTTGCATGTAGTTTTGCTGCGTGCCCATTGCCAGTGTCGTGAGTTGCATGACTGTGGGGTGGAGGTGTGTGGTGTGTTCATCTGGTACTTACCAACGAGCAATACATTTCCATAGGTGCCATCCTGGGAGCGCTGGTTGATGATGGACGGTCGGGAGATGTATGAATCATGCACACTGCCTGGGGAGTTGGCCACAACATTGTTGAGGAGTCCCCGGTGGTCCACTATTGCCTGCACATAGATGGAATGCGTGTGCTTTCTGTTGCGGTAGTTGTGTGCAGTGTCGGCAGCGGGCACGAGGGGTACATGTGTGCAGTTGATTGCCCCAACACGTGAGGGAATCCAGCTATGGCGTAGAAGCCTTGCTTGGTCTCCAGCTGCTCCTGTGCAGTGTGGGTGAAGTGGAGGTGCTGGGGTACCAGGCTGATGATGGCATCCAGGACAGGTGTGATGAACTTGGATTGGGCTGGCTGTGAGACTCCTCCGACTCTGGCAGTTGTGGGTTGGAAGGTACCAGAGGTCAACATGTGCAGCACAGCCGGCAGCTTTGTCTGCGGAGGGATGTTGGTTGTCCGCTGTGTTGGTACCGTCAGCAGGTGGGCGATGTGGGTGAGGATGCGGGGAATGGTTGTCCTTTTGGGCCTGTAGTGGGCAATGACCTCCTCTGGCATTAGGTCTGGGCGCCTGGTGCGTTTACGGTGGGTCCGCTGTCTTTGTGTGCGCTGCCTCTGTGGTGGTCCGGGGGGGGCCGGGGCGGGTCCTGGGGGTGGTGGCGGGCCTGGGGGTGGTGGCGGTGGGAGTTGTGGCCCTCATGGGTCTCCGAGCTGCATGATCATTGGCTCCATGGCATCTGTGGGTCTTCAGATGTGGCTCTTGGCTGGGCTCCCTTTCATACTGCAGGTAGTCATCCTGCTTAACACCAGCAAAAGGCAGGTGTTAATTCCCTGCTGCTACCGTGCCTTATCGCCTGTTTTTGGTTCGCATCGCAGATCTGGCAGTTTGTTTTGAAAGTGGTGTTGTGGTGTTTTCGTGAGTTTTTGCACGGGAACGCCTACTCTGAATCTCATTAGGGTTAGTTGGTGGTGTCACCCGTGGAGATAAATTTTGCTGCAGTTATCGCGGGAATACTGGCGATGTCTGCAGTTTGCACCCGCTTGGAATGGGGCGTTAAATCTATCTCCACTTTTGATGCGTTAAGGTGGCGATAACTCAGCGATAAGTCCTTGTGAATATGCCCCCCTGTCCTTAATGAACTGGAGTTAGGTGGTTGCCCTAGGAAAAGCTTACTGAGGCAAAGCGGAAAAAAAGCATCATATGGACATCCAATGAAAAATCCAAAGTGGGTGCACATTTGAAATTTCACATCCATAAAAACCAAATGAAGTTTCAAATGCTGGAATTTACCAAAAAAGATGCAAGGATTGACAACAATAAAACATTACTGCTAAGAGAAATCTGCTGCATCAAAACTTTAGACATTCAGAGACCTAAAGGTTCCAGTGAAAGGATAAAACGTGCACTTTGTTCTACAGTTAGTGGAGTTTCCCTGGTTTCTATTTGTCCTACATCCAGATCCGAAGCTTTTGTGAACAAGAAAGTAATGAGTGTAATAGTTCTGAACATATAGGGGCTTATTTACAAGGCCCTTGCGCCACTTTTGCGTCATTTTTAACATGGGAAAAGTGACGCAACAGTGGCGCAAGGGGCTTGTAAATCTGCCCCATAGTTCCCAGTTGTAAGAACATCTGGTTATTCAGGGCTATAGTACCCCTAATATGGCAACTGGTATGGTTCACCATGTACGTAGTAAATATCCTTCATACAACAGTCAGAGACTAGAAGATCACTCATATACCTATGTAAAGTCTGCACAAGTTTAATTAGCATATATTGCTTTTAATATGAATATACATGTTACAGAAACCAAAACTCAGACAACAGGTGCACGTTGTCATCATGAGAAGAGTGCAAACGAACCTTTAAAGACATACAAGAAATGTAAAATTCCAGTCGCTGAGCAAGCCATATGTAAATCGTCGATTAGTAGTGCCAAGCATGAAAGTGAGGCAGACTATGTCTAAAGTTCGGGAGAGGAGTTGGCCTAACGTCTAGGGCATCCTACCTCGAATCTGGGGAACTGGGTTCGACTCTCGGCAATGACGCTGAACATCCTGTGATTCTGGGCAAATCACTTAATCTCCCCGTGCCTAACAAAAATGAATGTGTGTCCTAATGTAACCTAACTGGTGCTATGTAAAGCGCTCTGATACCCGATTCGGGTCAAGTTCGCGCTATATAAAACTCTGCAAAAAAAAAAAGTGATGGAGCTGGTGTAACATGGGCACAACATGGAGAAACATGGTGGCAGTAAATGAATCAACATGGTGTCAGCCATTACAGTGACTAAATCTAACTTTTTATGCATTTTCCCACAATGTTATCCCATTGTCATGTGCCTACATCATTGGTGAACTCAACATTCCACCCTTTTGATGCAGAGTATGTAAGGAACCACATTACATTAAGGCCTTTGTACTAGACCATTCTAAGGCTACATGTGACACACAGCATTCTTAAAGAGGAAACACCAGTGAGTGTTCAACTACCAGCACTCTAGCCACAATTACAAGCCCTCAGGTATGCCTGTACAACTTGTTGCCAATGGAGTATTTTTCCAGAAAGTGACTTAGTATGTATGTATGTATGTATTTATGTATGCATTTATGTATGTAACTGGTAATGCTTTAGTGCATACCTATCCAAATGGCAGTGGAGCGCCGTGCATGGTCAAAGAATACCTAAAGGTAATGAGCAATAGGAGAATTAGCTAGTTTGTGGACAGTTAATGCATTGTGATGTAATGTTATTTTAGGAGGTGCATTGTCCACTTTCCCAAACTGGTGCAGCGTTAGGGCTGGTTGGTACTTCTTAGGTCAATATGTTAACTAGTTATTGAAAAATCATGGCATTGGTGCATGGCTGGAGGGTGCCCCTGATTTCTTTAGGAGAAGGTCATCTGAAGTACTACTCCAACGAACCAAATTGGTAAATTTTAGGGAGTTTTAAGGAGTTCACATGGCTTATTTCACCAGAAATGTACTGGTTCTGTAGAAGCAGAGTACTGAGCAGTGCATGTGAAATCTGAACCTGCAACCCCATAATGCATAAAGCAATCATTAAGTCCCATAGTTCCAGAAAGTTTATTTTTTATTTTTACTGCTTTTTGAATTAGCTTTGTGACAAGTAAAGTTGAACATAAAAACCCCATAAAGAGGGTTCAACCGAAATGCAACTGGGGTCCAAACAAAGGGCATGTAATTGCTTAAGCACCACAGTGTAATGAGTTATCAGCATGACATCGTGAACTCCACAGTGTGATGGACACAGATACAGTATCTTCTAGAAAGGTAAATAAAGTATTATAGTTTATCAATTAAGAATGTTGATGAGTCCGCATATGGTATAAATATTATGATAAATCACATAAGACATTATACAATGTGAACAGTGCAGTTTATGGAGAATTCACATACTCGACTTGGAGACTTTTACTGTAGAATGAATCCAATCAATAGGGGAATGGATCACTTGTAACCACTTTACCAGGGTTTATTAGTTCGTGGTTCCGTCTTAAAAAACCCTCATATTCGTACGTAGCTGGATTTGGGAAAAAGGCGGTATATCTTGGTTCTCCGCCTATACGTAACGTAACAACATAGTCATGGGGTTTATTAGGTATGTTGACCTCCACCCGGAGGTTTAACCACTGGTATTCGCAGTAGTCTCCAGAAACAGAAACGTTAAAAAATGGTTGTGATAAGGTGATGTTAAAATTCTTCAAACATCCTCACTAAAGCGAAAAAAAAAATTATTAGCAGGTGGGAGTTAAAGAAATTAAAATGGTGAGCGTGTGTTTTTTAGACCATGTTAGTATGTCTAAACACACTGAAAAAGTGTCCTTTTATTCGGTCGACATGTTTCTGCCCCGTATGCCCAGCCGGGTCTATGGGGCTTTCTTCAGGACCAGAAAGGGTTTATCAGTGCAACTACCATTTGTATTGCACTTCTCAGCGGGGTAATATTAGTCCGCTGTAGACAATCAGGTCAATAGTACCTGTAATATAGTGAAAAAGAGAAACTTAGTCAGAATCCCCTTATTTTTAACATTCCGGGTTTACATTGTAACAATCAGATAATTTATCAGAATGAAAGTTCGTGTTAATATGTCAAATGGCGCATTTCGCTCTAAAAATATACTTCTTAAAACTATGGCTTAATTTCCAGGGATCGTGCGTAATGATAAGGTACATTAGATATCTTGATATAAATTCAAAAATATGCTCTGGATTTATATTGCTACATGAAGTCACGAGGCACAGTCACAGAAAACAAAAAAAGGGGGGGAATCCAATCGTCTAAAAGCTGAACTTAAAATTCTGTACAGTAGTGCAAAGCAGAAGGTACGTTCTTCATACTGGTGAAAAGTAGGACAAACCAGTCAAAGTGCAATATGAAACAGGTGTGCGTACACTCTATGGGTCGCAGTATGAATGTCTCACCACTGCCCGCATAATTGACAAACGTTTTCACAATTTGCATAGTTCTAATCACTGGAGAGCATGTAGGACAGAAACCCAATGTCCAAAACTCCAGATGATTGGTTCATGAGATGCATTTGATGTGCCGCAAGGATCCATACCTTTCCATAGACTCTGCCAGAAACAAGTGACTGGTGGTGAAATGATGGTCTTTCAGGTTCCGGCTATTTTTGATTTTAATGAGGAGTGTTTCATGGCCACATTTTAGATTGTTGCACATTTCTTTGTGTTGCAGGAAGATGTTACTGGTATTGGACCATGCAGTACCATGTTCTGCGGTTGGTTAAATTAACAAAAATGCTGGGGCAGGGTACTCCAGGAAGCTAGAGAACTTTAGACATTTGATAGTTTTGTAGAGGTCCTCTATTGATACAGGAATAAAATCAAGCCATCTGACATTGGGCTGGCAGGAGAGTGGAGGGGGTTGAGCACAATGAAGTGCACTCTAGCCAGAACCATTACCAAACCCGCCCAAGTGTTTATTTTAGGAAATCATAGAACATTGGGCACTAATTACAAGTGTGGGATGCAATCATAATAGCACTTTTTAAAATATGATACCACAAGGATAGGAATTGTTTTATGTAACTAGCTTTTAGCCTTTTAGGAAAATGTTCACGTTCGCCACCTACTTGATGCTAATATAAGCAATTTAATTCCATTAAAAGTAATTTTTAAAGAAATCTTTTGCTGGTATGAATGAATTACAAAAACTTTAAAATATAAACCCACATCTTTAAAAACTAAATAAAGTTAGTGGTTTTAGTTGCTAATGATACCTCTGGCTGTAGGCTGATGTGAGTCTTTATCCACGTCAAGCCTTTTTGTCTTCCTTTTGTGCGGAAGATTTTAATTTTGATATAAATACTATTAAATGTATTTAAAATACAAATTGATATATTTAAACAACATAGCACCGGAAACAATATTTTCGATTCTTTAAGTAGCCCTACATTTCTTCTCTGCATTGCACCATTTAATAGTAACTCTGCCAGCATATGTAAAAAAAATTGCAGTAAACATCTTGATTGAACAGTCCCTCATAAAGTTTATCTCGCTTTACTCTGGTTTAGTGTACAATCCACGGGTTTCCAAAATAGGTTAATGAGGGATGGATACCCTGCAAAAAAGCACACAGTTAAAGTGAAATTATGATTACAAAAGAAAACCTAAAAACACCTATAGCTAGGCACTTAGGATTAACTAAGAAAACCATAATTCATGCCTCGTCAAGCAAGCGCAAGAAATGGTTAATGACCACTCACCTCAACCCAACATTGTATACAATTTATACTGGGGAGGAGGGTTGACCTCATAAACTATCATTGCAGTGCACAGTGCTTATATAACATCCACTAAGCACAAATGCACTCTATTTACCCTGAATAGGGAGAGATGGTCAACTTCACCTAAAGTTCTGGTAATGTAATACATGGGTGAGGGAGTGGAAACTCAGACTATAATTGAGGAATGTCATATTTGTATGATATATACCACATAGAAATAATTGTTGTGTGCACAAGATGCAAAAAATGATCAAAATAATTAGTATATGTATGAAATTCACATCTGCTATACACCTTTTATTATATAATATGGTTAAAGTTCATTTATATGGTCGAGTTAGTTAAATGTGTCCTGCATGTGTCACGTGTCAGGCTATGTGCAGTGTTTCATGGTAGATGTAAACTAATCATACACATTCACAAAAAAACAATATATTGAGTATAATATCGACTGAGAGCTAGGAGAGTCTGCATGTAGTGTCATTGAGAGTATGCAATACCATCTATTGCTGAAATTTAAGCCCACTTGGGGCCATATTATATATGCAGAGTATTTTCCTTCATAGCGCAGCTTTTAAAAGGTGCGCTCGGCGCAATGAAGGAAAATGCACCGTATTATGATGAATGCGCTGCCCCCAGGGCAGCCGCGAACTTGCACTGCCCTGGGTACAGTGCATTCATGTGAAAAACAGAGTGCCTGAGTTGAAGCCCCTCCGTGTTTTCAACGTGCAGGCGGCAACCCGCCTGCACTTTGAAGAGGGATTAGAGATCCCCTTGCGGGAGGGTGCAGTGAATGACTGAACCCATCTGCAAGGGGATATCTGGGGGGTCCATTGGACCCCCTTTCCCCCCGCCAGAGGGCTGCAATGCGGGGGAGCATTGACAGTGCGGCACCTTTTAGGTGGCGCACTGTGAGTGCGCCTCCTGAGATCTTCTTTGCCTCTGCGCCCATAGAGGCAAAGGTATTCCCTCATTTGAATGGGTCCACGCCCCCATGCAAATGAGTCAGCGCCCTCTTGAGGAAGCGCTGGTGCTGTATGTGCGCCAGTGCTTTCAGTATTACAGAAGGGGACGCACAAGCGTCTGCGGCCCCTTCTGTAACACCAAAGTGCCCCAGGGCGCGCAAAGCACGCGCAAATGCCTGTTGCGCCACCGGGGCACTTATATAATACAGCCCCTGGTGTTCAAAGTCTTCAAATTAGCAAAAGATGTTTGTAAAAGCTATTGTATGAGCTGGTCATGCAGTTTGAAAGCTGGGTTAGGGTGAACAGCAAAACAATGTACGTTATTAATGTAGACCATATTGTGATAAATGGCACCTTCGAAAAATTGTTTCTCCTGTATGTGTTTATGTTATCATATAACTTATCGTATGTGCCCTTCACCCATCTTCCAGTGCGACTAACACCCGCTGCACATGGCTTTCTTCTTCGGTCATTCAAAGAGATTGTTGGCTGCTCATCCTTCTGTATGACCAACCCTCAATGTAGAAAAAGAGGGGGGTGGACCACAGCCCAGGCCATGCACCCAGTACAATGTATCGCCAACCCCCGTGGTGCAGCAAACATTGACAGCAGTGTCTGATCTATAGCAGGGTTTGGACTGCACCTACAACCAGCAGACAAACTTCAATGTGGTGTATCCTTTCAGTGCAACAACTTTGGTCCCGTGTGTGTAGCGAGCTCTGGCTCTTCTTGGCCAACAAAACAACTATGCATAGCCATCAGACATGTGAAGTGGTGCCTGCATGAAGCAACTGCACCAATACACATACGACAAGCCAGTTGTGCATGGCAGCCGGCTCAGGGTGCATGGTCTGATCAATGACCGGCCCTAAAACCCTCACTGTGCCAGTGAATCAGCAGAGCATGGCCTTCGGCCATGTGCAGTGCACAGGGACTGAACTTCAGCCGAGCCATTCGCCAGGTCCCATGCAACTGAACCAGCTGCAAAAAGCCTTTGACTCCGTGCAGCATGATCACAGGACTTCAACTACAGCAAGGCCGTGTGCAAAACCAGGACCGCAGGTGAGTTGCATAGTTTCACTGTGACTTCTTTTGTTTTCAGTTTCTGGGTCAGATAATCCCATTATAAAAGCAGATCATTTTTTCTGTAACTTCGGGGGTAGTATCTGACCTTCTGAGACCCCCCCCCCAAGCCTACCCCCCCCACATCATCCACGGGGACAGAGGAGGCTTCCATGGTCCAAGCCAGTCTCTAACTAGAACTTGCCAGCATCAAGTTCAGCAACCGTGAGTGTACTTCAAAGGTGTTGTTGACACTAGAGTGACGCACTGTTTTCTTCTGAATAAGACTCATCCTGTTGGTCTTCCCACCACTTGTCATAGATTTAAACCTCATGCTCACCTCTTTGGTAATTTGACGAGATTAGGATAACTACAACAGTGCATAAGTAGAACGGCCATCTCAGACTAGTGAATTTGTTTGCTCTTTGCCTTCCTCTCACTAGTGTTATGTGTGAATCACAGCAGTATTCTACAGAATTAATGTTCCATTCACTATCCTTACATATACTTAATGATACTTTCCTTAAATGTTACTGTACTGCGTTGTGCTATTTTTGAAAATTTCGCGTTTATTATAGTCGATACGTGAAAGCTCTGGATTTATTCATACAATATTAATTAGCATTAAAGCTTGCATTCCATGTTTTCAGAAAAAGGCTCCACTCTTTATCGTCTCTAGTTACCCATGCTTACAAAACGCAGTGGTAATCTGTGCCAGGGAAATCAAGCAGTTCTATGCCTGATAATGGGTGCCTTTGTTGTGATGAAACAGCTGTTTTGTAGCATTAAGGAAAGCGCACACAGGAAATGACGTCCTGCCAACTAATGTTAATATTAGCCACCGCATGATTGGCTGCAAGTAAGCATGCCAAATAAGTCTGAATAAGCGAGACAACAGGACAAGCTCACTGGATGACTCTTTAAAACCAAATTCCATTTAAAGCGCTCTGCCTCTACCTTCGTTAAACAAATTTTATGAGATTACGACTGTACTCCTGCAAGAAATATGCCCATTGGGGCATATTAGCAAGACCCACGTAAAATTATCGCCGTTTTAGCGGCAGGAAACTGCCGCTAAACGGCGATAATGGGCTTGCTAATATGCGTTATAGAATTCAATAGAGCCCAGGTTAGATGTGCAGGACATCTAACCTGGGCTTCTATTGGAATTCCATAACGCATATTAGCAAACCCATTATCGCCGTTTTAGCGGCAGTTTCCTGCCGCTAAAACGGCGATAATTTTAACGTTGGTCTTGCTAATATGCCCCAATATCCCAACCATCTGCACGAAAACTCCACGCATCTCCAAGATGGCGTTGTTTCAGATTTAGATGTGTGAGGCCCAAAGGGTGAAGATTCCTACCAGCAGCATCCATTTTGTGAATGACTCGCTCTTCCCAATCCGGAAAGAAACTTCACACCTGAGCTTGTGAAAAGAGCTTTATTTAAGTAGGTGCAACTTCGCAGACTAAAAATAAACACGGTTCAAGGAAGAATTCTGCCATATGACAGCTCGGACCGGAATAGGTGACTGCAACATCTTGAAGCTATTGCAAATTAACAGTCACGACACACGTAAATAAGTAATAGCAATTTGGTAACTTGATGAAGTGAACCGATGAATTATTAATGGACGGCTCTCGATACATGCATGGGAAACATCAATCTACATTTCGTAAAACTAATTTGATGAGACACGAAAGAGGAGAGAAAATTGGGCTGTTGTGGAAGTGTTTTCATTTCTCCAAAATCACTAATATAGCAGCTTACCTGTCATTAGACCTCCGATGGGAAGTTATGTCGCAATAAATTTGAACCTAATGCTTGCCCATTCTAAATAAGCTTCTCTCAGAACTGCACGATATTTCATACACAGTGACTGCTGACAGGTACAACCAGCTACAAAAATGACCGCACGGGAAGGGTGTGGCCAAGATGGCGTCTTGGTAGGACGCTTATTCGGAGCTCTCCGTTCCCACCGGGCTTTTCACAGCAATCCCGGCGGAGTGAGGGTGCCGACTCCGGCAGAGGTCCTCTCCCGAGCATTGCTGCACGGTCGAGAAGGCGAGGCGACAGCACCGACACCTTGGAGCCGGCCCTACTGCTGGGCGCCCAGAGGGGCTTACGATGGTCCAGGCAGAGAGGGCATATAATCAGTGCCCTACGGCGGTCCCTGTATGCTCCAGGGGGCCGCCGCAACGTACCATCCGAGGAGAGCCCTTCCGGTGGAGCGGAGGACAAGCCTGCCTGGCGCCGCACGAGAGGAGACCCGGGCCGCGATCATTACGCAAGGCCCCGGCTCCACAGACGACAGAGGGCCTCAACCCTGAGGGCTTGGTGGGGGAGGGGCCTCCGGGCCCGCGGCTCACACGCCGCCCTGTTATCACCGCTCTTCCTGCCCTACTCCCTCATTTGAGGGGTCTGCTGCTGGAGAGCTTCCAGATGTCGGCCTGACGGCCCTCCCAACCCAGGTCAGTGCGGCCCCTGCAGGAGGGGTTGGGAAGCGGCGCACACCGCGACGAGTCTGACCCGGGATGCTTGGAGACCCGGCCCGGACCCTCATGAGATACCAGGCGTGAGCACTCACAGCGGGGGCATTAGGCTGAGCTCCTCTGCCCATAAGCCCGGTCTGGGAGGCTCCCCGGAGTCACCGATATCACCACCAGTCTCTCCTACTTTGGCGGAGCGCTCCGATTGGCTCAGCGCACCGCCTGGTGGTCTGGCTGGGCAGCAAGTGGCGTCAATTATTGGGAGCTCGGTCGAAGAGCTCCAGCGGGCGAAACAGTTTTCAGGCATGGCCCAGGCATATTGACTCTTGCTGGCACGGGTGTTCCCAGTCGGGGCACGCGGCGGTGTCCTTCAACCCATCTGCCTTTCTCCAGGAATCCCCAGGGTCTCCGCGGCCGATGCCAGCACTCCCTGTTGGTAGCGGAGCCCTCAGGGCAGACGAGCGCACTTCCAGGTTGTCTTGCTGGGAAGACAGCGCCATCACGACAGCGCTGAGACACCAAGGCCCCAGTAGGCCTCTGATATTCATCACGCTCCCGCCCGCGTTGTTGAAAACGAGGTGAATGCGAAGAGCTCGAGCGGGGGGCGTACGGCTGAGGCGCTGCTGCTTGATACTGCCTTTCAGCTCTTCTTCTCAGCTCCCCCCACTAGTGGATCTCTGTACCCCTTGCCCTCGCTTCGACGCCAGGCCCAGCGCGCGCAGGAGTCATGGCTGCTCCCAAGGGCAGGAAGGACTGGTCCGTAAAAGATCTACTGCTCAAATCCACTCAACAGTTCGAAAGTCAGCCGGGCCTGGGGCGCGCGGACGAGACTGAGGGGAGTGAAGGTGCGGAGGCCCCGGTCAGCCGATCCTTCCTGGAGTCCCTTTTCTCCTCTCTCCAAGATGACCTATCCACAATGAAACGCAAACTCCAGGCAGACCTACGGGACGTGCGTCGCGATGTGGACTCCCTGGGAGAACGAGTTCACATGGTGGAGGAGCATGAAACTGAGAGGGACGAGGAAATTGAGAATCTCCAACAAGAAGTCCTCCAGCTGCAAGAACAGAACCTGGATTTACAGGCCCACACCGAGGACTTAGAAAACAGGTCTCGGCGGAACAACATCCGCATCCAAGGTATGGCGCACGACGACGGCGATATCGAGGTGCTAGTGGCGGGCCTTTTCCGCTCCATCCTCGGAGAATCCTCAGAATTACCGGTCAAGCTGGATCCCACCCACAAGGTGGGCCCACGGAGAGCGGCTCCTGTGCCCCCGGCGGACATCTTGACCTGTGTCCACGACTATCAGGTAAAGGAGAGGATCCTCCGCGAGTCTCGGCGACACCCAGACTTTACATACCGGGGACAGAAACCCACGCTATTCCAGGATCTGGCTGCCTCCAGGTTGCTCAAACGCAAGTCCTTCCGGCCGATCACACTCCATCTCCGGGAATCTGGCATAAAATACTCTTGGGGGCACCCGTTCAGGCTGATCTTCTCCTACAAGGGGGAGCTGAGACAAATCCGTTTACTTCCAGCGGCCTATAAACTTTTGGGCATTAATGAACCCACGCCCGACCAGTCCAGACAGAACTCCCGTCCTTGCAGACGCCGGAGCGGCCATGGATGGACCACCATTAAGCCACCAAGCCCTGCAGCGCGCCCTGATCCGGACACTATGGCCAAAGAGCGGCAAGCAGTGCTGTCATCCCTCGCAGGAGCATCTTCGGAGTGAGGCGGATCTCGCACCAGCTGCATTCTGGTATTTTGAAAGTACACCCTCGCCCCAGTTCGATGGTGTTGACATTTTCTTCATGGGCCTTACCTGGTGGGAGCGGGGAGCCACGGGCCACAGGTACTCCTCCCTTGCTTCTTTAAGAGCAGGACACTCTGGACATTGACTTTGGTTCCTTGTATTATGTTTATGTTTTCGTTCTCTATGGGGTTTTGTTTTTTTCAGTGTTGGGGTCTCCTCCCCCCTGTTGCGTCTCCCTCGACTTGTGCACGAGATAGTAACCCTTTTACGTTATTGGCATTCTGTCTGGGATACTTCGGGACCAGGATAGCAATGGTTAGACTGGCTCTTATGCACCTACAGCACGTAGCACCCCCCACCCTACGTAGATGAGTGTCACGATCCTAACGTTAAACGTGAAAGGGCTTAACAACCCTGTTAAACGTAGAGCTATCCTGTCTTATATGGAAAATTCCGGGGCCCATATCTGTTTATTACAAGAGACCCACTTGCTGTCTAGCGATACCCATAGGATGCACTCTAAGGCTTTCCCACAGCAATACTTCTCCTCCCTTCCCACCAAGAAGGCTGGGGTTACCATCCTTGTTGCGCGTACATTTTCTGGGAAGGTGGGAGCCAAAGTATCGGAGATTAAAGGGAGGCTCCTAGCGCACTCTGTGACCATAGGGGGACACACTAACATTGGCTACCATGTACGCCCCTAATGAGGGTCAAGAGACTTTCTTACATAAGGCGATAGGTGACTTAACATCTACACCTGATCAGCAAATCCTTATTGGGGGTGATCTGAACATCGTGTTTGACAGTCAGCTTGACCGTTCCGCACAGAGTCAGGGAGAAACGGGGGCCCTCTCTGCTGCAAACCATCAGTGGCTACATGACTTGGGACTGGTGGACTTGTGGCGGCATTTTCACCCTCACACACTCGACTACACCTTTTACTCTCATGCTCGGGGGACATATGCAAGACTGGACTACTTTCTAACGACTCGCTCCCTCCTCTAGATAGCGCAGAACTCAGTAATTGAACCCCAAGCACTCTCGGATCATGCGGCCCTGACTGCGACTTTGCTGTTTCCCCCCATTTCTAGACCGTCATACTCCTGGAGACTTAGGGAAACGCTCCTCCACCGCCCTGAAGTTGTAACACGCCTCACAAAAACACTGGAAGACTTTTTAGCTATTAACGACACCCAGGACACCTCAATCGTCTCCCTTTGGGAAACCCTCAAGTTAGAAGCCCGGGATGACTTCATAGCTACGTCGGCTGCAGATAATAGTGTACGCAGAGAGAAGAGGGATGAACTTTCTAAACAAGTACTCGAATTGGAAGGGATTCATAAGAGGACAGGGGCTCCTCGAATTCGGAGGAAGCTAAAAGCAGCAAGGGCGCAGCTGGCCAGCCTTGACATCGATAGGGCGTATTATGCTGCACTCCATTTAAAGCACACATTTTACACCAGGGGGGGACAAATTCGGCCGCTTGTTGTCCCATAAACTGCGCGCACAGCGACAGTCGGCAACAGGCCCACTCATCCTGACTGAAGGGGGATTAGAGAACACACGGGGGAGGATACAGCTAATACATTCCGGGATTTCTACGCAAATCTATACACCGCTCAGCCTTTGCCTGACCGGAACCTATCCAGGTATTGGCAGGGCATAACACACTCCAAGTTGACGCATGACCAGGAGGCGGCCCTTGATAGCCCCATCAGAATCGAAGAAGGTATCTCTGCCATAGCTCGACTTAAACTTCTTAAATCCCCTGGCCCAGACGGATTTACGGCCATTTTTTACAAAACCATTTGTTCAATCTTAGCCCCAATACTGACTCGACTTTTTAATGCTATTGACGACACCATGAAGCTGCCACCTACAATGCTCTTAGCGTTGGTGGCAGTCCTGCCCAAACCGGGGAAAGACAACAGATACTGTGCCTCTTATAGGCCGATATCTCTCTTGAACATAGACTTTAAGATCTTCACAGGAATACTTGTGGCTAGACTGGGACCTATGATGCCGGGATTAATAGACCCGGACCAAGCCGGATTCGTTGCAACTAGGCAATGTAGCCACAATACCAGAAGGCTTCTGCATCTCTTCCGTCAGTCAGAGGAACGCGTCTTTCTATCAATAGACGCCGAAAAGGCATTTGACAGGGTCCATTGGCCCTTCTTGAAGACTATTCTGGAGAGGTTTGGGATTGCGCAGTTTTCGCCAATGGGTGTTCAGCGGCTGCAGCCGCCCTTCAGCCACCGTTAGGGTAAATGGTTTCACCTCTGACCCCTTCCATATCACCAGGGGCATGTGACAGGGCTGTCCGCTCTCCCCACTTTTGTTTGCTCTTTACATGGAGCCGTTAGCTCAGAGGGTTTGGGAGAATCAGCAGATTAAGGGGATCCTTTTTGGGGAGAGCAACATACCATCAGCCTTTACGCGGATGATGTCATCACCACGTTGGAGTCCCCCTGCACCTCAGTTCCGGCTTTATTGGCCGAGCTAGAGGAATTCGCAGCAGCCTCTGGATGTGGCCAAGTCCCAAGCGTTGGGCTTCTCATTGAAGCAGACTACCACCGCTGCTCTGGCCCTAGCGTGACCCATTCGCTGGGATCAAAAGGCAATGCCGTACCTGGGTATCATGCTGTCATTATCCACCGCTGAGACGATATCCTTGAATTACTCCCGACTACTGTGCCAGACAAGGCAGGGGCTCAAAAGATGGCGGCCGTTTAACCTCTCGTGGCTGGGTAGAGTGGCAGCTCTTAAGATGAGCATACTCCCCAAAGTCTTATACCTTTTTCAAACTCTTCCGGTGGATCCTCCCCCGGGTATTTTGAAGCAGCTGCAATCCGAATTTGTCACCTTTGTCTGGGCGGATAAGAGGCCGTGAATAAATAGAGACATGAGTTTCAGACCCCACGACGAGGGGGGGCTGGGAATCCCCGACCTTGATCGCTATTATAAAGCGACACAGCTGTGGACTCTATTAGAATGGGCCCAACCGGAATCCGAGAAGTGCTGGCTCTTTATGGAGCGCGCGCTAGCAAAAAAGTCTCTCTGGAAGATCCCCTTCCTCTGCAAGGCCTCTAGGCCCCCTGGATTGTATGGCTCTCCTGTGGCTCGAGCTACGTTGAAAGCTTGGGATGCCACAGCCACTCGCAGCGGTCTGACAACTTTCCCATCGTCCCTCACTCCTATTACTGAAAATCTGGACTTTTCTCTGGGCCTTGACTGGGAGGCATTTAGTCATTGGGACAAAGCAGGGCACAGGTCTATAGGGCATTTTTTTGACATTGAGGGCCCTCGGTCCTTCGAGGATTTTAAATCTGACTTTAATATACCCGAAATTGAACGCTACCATTATATGCAAATACGACATTGGGTCATGCAACCCCAGAACTGTCCGGGAGCGGAGAGGTTCCTCACTCGGTACGAGCACTGGTTGCTCTCGAAACAATCCACAAAGCGACTCATCGCAGAATTATACCACATCTTACGCCCCCCAGAACAGGTGGTCAAGTCAGCGGGCCAAAGACGATGGGAGGCTGAACTCGGTCGGACCCTGACCCCTAAAGAATGGGCAGACATTCACTACAGAGCCCGACATTCAGTGCATAATATATCTAGCATAGAGACGGCCACTAAGATTATGATGTATTGGTATCTCACACCCCCCGACTCCACAAGAGCGACCCTGACCGTTCCCCTACTTGCTGGAGGGGTTGTGACGCAGAAGGCACACTATTACACCTGTTGTGGGAATGCCCCACCCTCACTACTTACTGGAAGAAAGTACTGGACGAGATAGATAGTCATTTCGATACTACGCTACTACGCTTCCCCGCATATGTGGTCCTAGGAGTGTCCGATAGGCTTACCTTTCCCCTCAAATCTCGTAAAGGTAAGCAACTAGGCATAGCTCTAGGGGCGGCACTACAAAATATATTATCACACTGGGGCACTGATAGAACACCAACTATACAGGGATGGCTCCATCGACTCTGGTATGTTCTTGGCATGGAACGCATCTCTTTCTCGCTTCAAGAAGATGGGGCTTCCTTCGCTGATGTGTGGTGGCCATTTGTCACCCTGCTATGCTCCGAATTCCGCGAGCTGTCCTGCCCTAAATATTTACGGCTACTACACCTCCCCGAGTTGAGCCAAAACGTGACCTAAACATCACTGTGCTGAGCGACAGAGTGATGGGCCTGCTTTTCGCTTTTCTGTCCAGACATTTTGAATGGGGGAGGAGACGGGAGGGGGAGGAGAGGGTTGGGGAAGGGAGGGGGGCGGGAAGGTTTATTCTGGTATTATTTTGATGCTCTGCGAAGCAATACAGGGGTTGCCGTCCCATGACCTGGGCCTCCTTTTTCACTGCATCTTGTTTGTTGTAAAATCAATAAAAAGATTTCAACCTAAAATGACCGCACGCTTAAGGTGTTTGGAAGATCTGTATTTAGAATAGGTAAATTCAGGGAGGGTTTCAGTGCTTCAAGTTAGGCATGGCAATTGGTACTCTAGGCTACCTTAAAATGGGGCCACTGATGATGGAGAAAGAGGCAAGTGGCAAGGAAAGAAGTGAACACTGAAGGCCGCTGGTGGAAAAAGGTTGAGCATGAAGGTAAAAGCCCCTATCAGAGCACACTTCATAGTGGCAGACAGTAAATGGTTGCAGCACTCAGGTGCAGTATGGGTAATCCTTAGCTTGAAATCCTCCAGAATGTTCTGTTTAACATAGTTGCCTGTCTGTTTGGGGCAGGATTTATTTCATCATTGAAACCAATTTCTTATCATACTCAAAGGATAGCAAGATGTTGGCAATGTCAAACGTAGGATGATTGTCAAATTGGTTAAAGGATAAGCTTGCCATAGAGAGAATAACCAACGCTTTCCGGGATTTAAATAATCTGTTTTGCCTTATACCTGATGGGTTAGTTGTAAGATTTTTCTCCAGCCTTGCCAATTTACAGACTCCTTTTCGGAAATTAGGTCAATTTCTTTCATAGAGTTAGTGGTATTGTGATATGCAATCTCATCTGTAAGATTATTTAACAAATTTGTTATTGCATCTGTCACATCAGAGGTGAGGTCATGAGCACTGCATTTGGTGTGCAAATTTATGGTTTGAAATTTATGGATTGTGCTCCTAACTACAACTTGTTATTTACAACCATAACTTCAGTTTAACTGTAGAAAGACACAAGAGGCTAATCTCAAGTGGGTCATGACAGTCTTCCCCTCCATTAACAATGGTAATAAATAGCATATTATACTTTGCACATCTGCATTTATGGTTTAAGCTATGGCATTTTTCATGTGTATTTGTTTTAACAAAAGTTATTTTACCAAAAGGAGGATTCAAGGGGCTACATTTGAGCAGTAAACTAAAATCACTTTGAAGAGGCCTCCTGATGATTAAGACAGTTGTTTCCCTGTGTAAGGTAATTCTTACAATCTATCTGTGAGGCAGTAAACTATGTTTTTTCTAATCTCAATTTTACTGTACTGTGATAATAAACTCAAATTTGAACTTTCATTTCAGTAAAATATGTGTGAATGCACTTTGATTATTATTTAGTACATCTGCTCTAAATAACTTGTTTCACTTGGCCACATTTATTTTTCACTGCCATGGCATAAAAAAATATGCCATGGCAGTTAAAGAATGGCAGTCATTGTGTGTCAGAATTTGATTCAGAAATATTGCTTGACGTAAATGTTTTGTCCTAAATATCATTTACAAAACGTACCCTCCAATTTGATATATTATTATTAATTCCAACAAGGTAATATTTTTGTAAGCAATGTTTAAGATGCAATCTGTATTTCAGAGGATAGTCTGACAATGATATTCTGATAACAATCCCTAAAAGTTGTGCCCAGCATGGCCTTTTTGATGTAAATACACATTATGGACATGGTGAATGAAAGTCATGGGAAGCACTCCTCTAAGTTGTGTACCAGGCCAATGCAAACCATGAAAAAAGTACCTAGCCCAAGAATGTACAGATAAATTGCCAGACAAGAGGTTACAGCTTCTTATTGGCCTTCACCAATTTTCAGACTTTTGTTTAGGATTTTCCACTCACCTGAGTGTCCCAGCTGTAGAGATGATAAATTAGCAATGCATTAGGAAGTTAGAATTTTCATTGCTGCTAGCCATGCCACAGGCAAAATATTGTAAATGTGTGTATTTGGCGGATGACATCACCACCATTAAAAATGAAAACAAGATACTCCAGGTCTCTGTGGCGGGACACAAGTGCAGTGCGACACAGATGGAGGACCACATGGAAGATACAGAGGGACGTTCTAGACGAAACAACATATGCATCATAGGATTTCTGGAGCGGACAGAAAGTCTCTCTGTGGAGCTTTTCCTGGAGGACTGGATTGTCAATCACTTAAACCCAAATGTTTCTCCAAATTCTTCTCCATTGAGTATGTGCACCAAGCATTGGCAGCTATGCCACGGCCAGTTTCCCCCCTCTGAGCCCTAAAACCCGGCTTGTTCAACTATAGAGATTCAGACGTGATCCTCCAACATGTACGCACTCATAGCCCCCCAAAATTCAAGGACAAACAAATACTTATTTTCCCTGACTATGCACAAATGGCTTAGGATCTCTGAAATAATTTTCTGCTGATTAAAAAACTACTATGGAAGTATAACATCAAGTACTGTCCCCTTTTTCTGGCAAAACTCAGAATCCAATATGATGGCAGAGTGTAATTCTTCGAGTCGCCCCAGGCGGCAGCAGGCTGGTTTCAGACACTGAGCTTGTGTTGAGAACGTCGGACCCTGGAGTGGCGAGAACCAACAGAAACAAAGCAATGTTGAAGAGCCTCCCCAAGAATCCTAATGTGGCAGTGAGTGGACGCATCCTGGTCTGCCCGGATGGGACATTGCAAAATGAGTCGATGGACTTGCTAACCCAGAACTCTTTATCCCAAATATGAGTGGTGCCTGATACATTGAGTGATAGCACGGTTGCAGTGTGAATAAGTGAGCTCAGGCTGTAACAAATGGGTTTGTGCTGAATGCCTGGTAAAAAAACAAAAAAAAACAAAGACATGGGGGCATATTAACTACAAACGGCGATAAACATCGCAAAGCGCGCTTAGCGCTATTACATTTATCGCCGTCTATCGCTGGAATTTATCGCCCGGATAGCGCGTTATTAACAACGCGTTTCTCCAAGGCGATAAATATTCCAGCAATAGCGGCGAAATGCAGGAATATCGCTGAAAATCCAGCAATATTCCTGCAGCGATAGGGAAAACCTTGATGATTGGGAGATGTGGATTCAGCCATAGAATCCACCTCCCATTATATGTATAGCTAAGTCTGGATTTTTGCAGACGTTAGCTTACGGCGATATCCGCGGTTAGCGCGGATTTTCATGTCGGTATTGGTATCCTGGGCCAGCTTGATAATAGGGAGGAGTGCAGTTGGCGATGATTCCCGTGTTGTTTTGGGAGGAAACGCCTACTTTGCATCTCATTAGAGATGTGAAGCGAGGCGTCGGGAAAACGCCAAAAAAGCGGCGATAAGGCCCTTGATAATATGCCCCTTGATTTGTTTCTTGTTGTCTGATGTTCTTGTTAGTCAAGTGAAGGGGTGGGCGAAAAGCCCTTTACATGTAAGTGCTCCTTTCATGATACTATTAGCGATACTTGACCAACGTGTGATCATTCTGATTAAAGTCTGTTTTGGCTTCACGGATGGGAGAGGCTGAGAGCCCTGCCTCCTCTGGATTGCTGAGAACCTCCCCAGGTCTTGCGATTTGCAGGTGTCTTGGCGGCTCAGGCGATATCTACACCTACAGTTACGATAAGAGTTTAGTTGGGGATAAACAGGGTAGGCGACTAGGGTGGAATTCGGGACCCTGTTAGCCACCAGTTGTGTTGGGGGGTTCCATTTGTTCTGCCTTAGGGAAGGTCCGGTGGGGAGAACCGACGGGGGAATGTTGAAATTAGTTTTGTTGTTTAGTTGGGGAGCTTCCAATGCCAGTTGGTGCTGTAAGATGGGATGCAGTCCATTGCCCAACTTAGAGAGACACAGTTCTTGCACTTATAAAAGGTGAAGCGACCAGGTACAAATTCCTCACATGGAATGTGCGAGGTCTAAAAAAAACCATGAGAAAAGGAATTGGGTATATGCATACCTCAGGAGATATGGGGTGGATGTTGCCATTCTTCAAGGGGGGATTGTATCAAATATTTGAGGAGGAATTTGCAGGGCAGGTTTATGCCACATCCTACTTGGGTTATGCATGTGGGGCCTTGATATGGGTAGCCCCAGGGGTACCATTTTTGAAAACGCAGGCGCAGGTAGACATGGAGGGGAGGTACATTATACTGGCAGGAACACTGGGTGGCCATGATTTGTGCTTCATAAATGTTTTGTGGCAAATGTTGATGATGGCACATTCTTTGGCATGGTGCTGGCACTAGTACAAGCTCACCTTGAGGCACAAGTGCTCCTGGCAAGAGACTTTAATTATGTGATGGATGGTGAGATAGATAGATCCCCCACACCAGCACACTAAACCTAATATGACGTTGGCCCTCGCACAGGTATGGGCGCAGCTGGGAATGCTTGACATCTGGTGAGTACTGCACCAGCACATACGTGCATATCCTTTGTTAAACCCCCACTTCAGGCACACATGGCAGGCTTGATTACTTTTTAGGACAATCCACAGCATTGTAGTGTGTAATAGATACAACTGATTTGGGACGCTACATCTCTAATCATTCATGCCTGCTGTTTACATACTCGTCGTTCCGGACACTGCCTAAGGTGCCACTGTGGCGACTCCGGGTGGAGGTGCTGATGGACCCAGTATTTCTCAATATGTTAATGGACACAATGTATCACTATTTTGATTCTAACTGGGAAAGTGTGGGTAGTAGGGCCATAGAGTGGGATGCAATGAAGGTGGCCCTCCGGGGTGTGTGTATGGTGACGACAGTGGGTATATGACAAACACTGGAAAGGAAACTGACAGGATGAGGCGGCGCTGGTGGCTCTGGAGCAGGTGTTGTCTGGCACCACAGGAGCCCTGACTGAATGGGACAGACAGCAATATTACATATGCGATCTGTGGGATCAATTGGACAAGCATGTCTGAACTACTAGCCGTCGAAGATTGTATATGCAGGGGGATAGGGCAGGACGCTTACTGGCTCACCCTAATACAGTCGGAGACCTTGGTCCAACCTGTACTGGCACTAAAAGGCTGTACAGGCCGCACTATCACTACACAACAGGCAATAAATGCGTTATTTGCGGACCATTTGAGAGATGGGTACATGATGTCACACAGTACAGACCTGCACACACTCCCTGATTACTTAATGGAACTACATCTGACATGACTCAGCCCGGAGGAACGTGAGACACTGGGGGCCTGTGGACCAAACAAGAATTCCTGGGAGCTGTTAAATCATTGAAAACTGCTAAAACACCTGGGGGGGATGGACTTCTGGCAGAGTTTTATAACGCTTTTTCGAGTACCCTAATAGACAAACTTCTGCTGGTGTATATGGAGGCAATGGAGAGAGGGATGCTCCTGCATACTATGATGAAAGCTCTCATTGTACCGATCCCGAAACCTGGAAAAGACCCTATGGCTCTTATCGCCCGTTATCAATGTTGAACATAGACAAGAAAATCCTTAGCCATGCACTAGCTGTGCGATTACTGCCTTATCTACCATGTCTGATTCATACGGATCAGTCGGGATTTATCCCCTGTTGGAACACCCTGAGTAATATTCGATATCTGACGCATATTCTCTATGCCCCTGAACTAGCGGATGACCTCTGTGGACTTGCTTTTCTAGATATAGAGCAAGCGTTTGACTCAGTCAGCTGGCACTATGTCTGGCAGGTGTTAGATACAGTGGGGTTGGGCCATAATTATATAAAGGTGGGTTAAACTATTGTATGGGCGCCCAGTCGCTAGAGTGCGAACTGGCCAATATGTTCCGTCCGAGATTTGCCTACAACGGAGCACAAGGAAGTGGTGTCCATTGTCTCCCCTGTTGTTCGTCTTTGCCATGGAACACCTGGCATGTCATCTCTGGCAGACGCTATGGGGTTGGAGCATACAAGTGGGCCATAAGGAGCATATAGTCTTGCTATATCCAGATGATGCAAGGATTTATCTTCGTCAACCTGACATGTCAGCCCCGATCCTGTTAAACGTTATCTAAGAATTTGGTGAATACTCAGGCCCACGGATTAATAATATTAAGTCAGCCCTGTTCCCGATAGGGTTGCTGAGGGAATTGCCAATAGACCAATAGCCAGAGGCGGGTATACCGTGGAAGACAGATAAAGTCATGCATCTGGGAATCTACATCACGCATGGGGTACAGCAGACCCATGAGTTAAATCTGGGCCAGGTGATCCACAATCTCCGTCCATCGATAGAGTTCTGGAACACACTGCAGTTGGTAAGATAGCCCTTATTAAAATGGTCGTACTGCCCAGATATTTGTACGTCCTGCAGGGGGCCATGTATGAGATTCCCCACTGGGCTTTTGGAGAATTAGACAGTCTTCTAGTGCAGCTCCTGTGGGCTGGGAGACGTTGCAGGATTGGGTAGGCCATTCTCAAAAGAGAATGGGATAGGGGAGGTATGGAGGTTCCAGACCTAGAGTTCTGTTTTTTGGCAGCCCAGCTCCAACATGCAAACAACTGGTTAGGTGGCAAGAATAACTGGGAGAGATCACTCCTTGCTGACACTCACGATGGACACTAATCAGGCAAGCTTCTGATGAGGGGCAGAAATATCCCAAATGTGCTACTCCATGTGATCGGCTGTTGTGTCGACTATGGGAGAGAACTGTGCGGCAGGTAATACAGCAGGCACCTTAGGCCTCGGAGCTAGATCTGTGGATAGTATGTCCGTTCGCCCAAGTAACTTGGATGATGTTGACTGACTAATGGCGAGAAGGTGGATGCATTATGTTGTCCATCCTATGCCCAGGGTGCCACTTTCTAACCATACAGGATGCCTTTGAGTCGTTTGGACTTTGACATGGACAATTTTTACAGTATGCAAAAATAGCTGCCACTGCCAGACAATTGTGGCCAGTGTTTTCTGAGGCCCCAGAGCCCACACAGACTGTGGCTACATTGCTTTCCCTAACTGGAGGAAGTAAGCAAATAACACACCTATATCGGGCATTGCGAGCGGATAGGCGGTTAGTGCCGCTCTGATTAGAAGAGACTTGGCAACAGGCTTATGACAAGCCCATTACGTCTAAGGAATGGAGGAAAATACACAATATGTGGGGTTTCTGTCAGCGCACGTTTCAAACTGGTACAATATAACTACGTCCATATGGCCTATCTCTCTCCGAAGAGACTCTAAGCTATTTACCCTGACAGAACACCCACATGCACTAGATGTGGCTGTACTGAAGCTGATTTTTTCCATGTCTTGTGAAGTTACTTGGTTATTACAATCTACTAGGCGGAGGTACTGGCCCATATCAAATCAGTAACAGGATGGGGGTGTCCCCTGTAAACTCAAACAATGTCTGCTGGGTTTACTCCCGGAAAATGCCATGAAAAAGCTGAGCAGGAGGTTCACGGTGCCGGGGCTGATAGTAGCTAAGAGGCGTATTGCAATTAATTGGTTGAGTGCTAGACCCCCCCCCACGATTCAGGCTTGGAGAAGTGACTTGCTGGAGTGGGCAGGAGCTGAGGAGGCAAATATGCGGCGGATGAGACAGGATGAAAGGGTGGCAGCTGACCCTCTTTCCTGGGGAGCGATGACACAGACATTGATGGAGCTTTTAGAAGATACTACACCTAATTGAGTACATGTTCCCAAAGCTATGCTGACTGGTGCCCTGAATGGGACGGTACCTAATGATAGACGAGATCATTGGCCACGAGCACAATAAAAAGTTTACAGACATGGTCAAATAATGTAACATTTTTACTGCTTCATTCTGTTTCTCTCTGTGTCTGTATGTGAGAGTGGGTGAGGTGAGTTACTCTGGATATATGTGTTCTGATTCAAATGTTTATTCTGATTCTTGATGAACAATGACTAATACTTTCAGTGAGTACCTGTTGATTTAAACAGCATAGTATAATTGGGACTGAAGTATGATGTATGACAAGCAGCCGCGGCCCGTTCAGGTAAGAGCGGTGGGGCCAGGTTGGGGGAGGGGGGAGGGGCTTCAACAGATCCACCTAGAGGGAAAATTAAATAAATATTAACTTTTCCTCGTGGTCGTCTGTCGAAATCCCCCATCTGGTCCCACCGCTCTTACCTACACGGGCCGCGGCTGATGACAACTATAAGGTGCTATACTGTTGAACAATGGTTGTATCATCCGGTAATATTGTGTAAACAACATTGAAATGCCACTAAAAGATGGACAAAATAAAATTGCATTTGGCTTTGACATGTGTACAAAGGTGCGTCCTCAAATATTCTTTCATGCTCAAAGAGTAATTAGCAGTATATTTTTATTTATTTACTTATCTAATTATTGATTCATTTATTTTATATTTTTTGTATAGCCATATCGAGTCTCCAGCATCTGTTACTGAATTTAACTAAACATTCAACAGATAAAAGCATCAAGGACATCATTTAAGGATCACAAGATTGCGGCACTATGGAAAACATAGATACTGACAATCAAAGTATTGAATCAATTTAGTCCTTGTTACACATCACCTGTAATCAGGCTGGCTGTACAGCCCTGCATCCATGGCCAGCTCGAGTGCCGGTGGCTACAGGCTGACAATCTTCATTGGAGTCCCCAGTGGTCTCCTTCTCCACTGATTACCTCACTACCACCCACCAACAGTGCCCCTCATCTCTCCATAGGCCTCCCCTCACATGTATTTTATTTGATTTATAGCATTACTAGTTCTGTGTATGGTGTCAGAACACTTTACATCACACTTACATTATACAGAGACCATGAATCATACATGTGTAAATCAACATATAAGAAGTGTTACATAAGACAATGAGGACTACACAGTGTAGGAGTCACATGTCATCCATACAGGTAGGCAGTATATTTTAAGAGTGCTTGGTCAGGAGAAGCACAAACTCTGGATTAAAAACGTAACAGAGTGGTTGGCTTTACTAATATGAATTTATTTCTACCAAAACGAAGCATTATTAGCAACATTAGCATACTGAAAACCTGTTGGAAAATTGCAACGTTCTAACATATAGCATGCAGTTTGCATGCAGCTCTTTGATGGCAGTTCATAGCTCACTGTGCTATATTAGGATTGTAATTTATGAACTGCAAGTAATAATAGGATCTTTCTGACAAAAGCAGTAACCCACTTAGCTATCTACATAAAATACAATTCTGTGGTTTGCATAGTACATGTTCATTGCAGCAGGTATATCAACCTTCTGCGCTACTTTATGATGAGTCAAAACTGCAACTAGACAAAACTCAACTCTCTTCGGAAGGCACATTAACTACCAGAGGTATCTTGACAATTTTACTATCTGAAAATTGCTGACCACACAAGCAACTCTGCAGAAGGTGATTTTAAACCCATAAGATATTTCAAAACAGCACCCACACGAATTTGGCACCCAGCGCAGGGGCACCTGTGCACCGTCTTTAAACCAGCCCTGCCTGCATCAGCAGTTAAGATCTGACAAACTAACCTCGGAAGAAGAATTAAATATGGCCACCACAGGTCACCAATTAGTCTCAACAATGGCCTGATGTCACTGTGCGTAGTGTATTTCTCAGGGCACTTATTATCTGTAGGTAATTGGGTGTTGCTTAGAGCCTTTGAAAGTGGGTTATATTGTTATTAAGTAGCTATAAGGATCTCTAAGATTTAAAGTGGAATACAGCTGACTTAGCTTCGTGTTTGTGGGAAAGTGGCGTTTAGGGATTCTTTGTAGTTTAACACAATTTAAATAAAATGTATAAAAATACTTTCATTAAAAAGGCAAAACGGAGCTTGCATTGCATTATCTCCATACAAGCATTCCTATACTCACCTCTCAAGTCTCCGGAGTATTATACTAAGTTCTAGATCAGGGCATTATTAGTCGCATGCTCATAGTGTTATGGTATGATATGTTATATTGATTTGTGTAGCGCACTAATCACTCGAAATGGTATCCAGGTGCTTTGGCAAGTGTGCAGGTGTGTTGCCCCCAAGGTGCTTATACAAAGAACCAGGTCTTCAGCTTTGTGCGGCACTCAAGAAGTGAGGAAGAGGCTCTGATGTGTTGAGAGAGGTAGTTCACCACCAGGGTGATGCATATTACATACCCAAGCACAATCTGAAGCCCAGTTTCCAGGGAATGGAGGGCATTTCATCGATACCAGAAATATCTTCTATCATTTCTGGCATTCCGCATTATGATTGCTATGCAAAATGCCTGAAATTATGCCATTGCACCACGTCTCAAAATTGAAATTTTGTTTGTTTAAAAATCCTAATGCGGGAGAACAGGAAGAACGCAAACAAGCAAAACACAAATGTCTGTTGTTTGTGTCACACATCATTTTGCACCTTTTTAGTGCTAAATGTGTCCTCATGCTAAAAGGGACACAAGGATGCATTTCACACAAAAGAATTGTGCAAAATGAGGAAGGTGGCATTTTACCTAGTACGCGTATCGCGCATACATTTTTGCACATTTTGCGTAACTGCCACAAAGGAAATTGAGCACATTTCGCCAAGGCCTAGCAAAATGTCACAGTGCTTGGGCCAACAGAAATACCCATCATTGGTTAGAACAGGGGCATCTAGCCGGGTCCTGGAAGGGCATTAATGCACCTTGGTTTCAGGAAAGCCACGGACCATGGAGTGATGCCAAATGAGCTTATTCGAATATATCCAATGTGGATATTCTCAAAATCTGGCATCACTCCAACAATGGAGGACCAATGTCAGCCACATCTTGACAAGAACCTTGATTAGAAATTCTGCTCGCATTGGTACAGAAATCCTTCGCCCCTTTCCCACCTGCCCTCTACTTGATTGCATCCCACGGCTCCGCGCCTTCCCACGCCGCTTTGTTGCCTTTTGGGAACCCGTTCTATGATAGACTCTCCATAAAATGTAATTGCATTGTAATTCACACATAGGTCCCAGAATACATTCCTTCTTGCAGTAATAGGGCACCACAAAGTGAAAGAAATAAAATGTCAAAAGCGAGCTTCAGCCTCGTAAAGAGCGAAATTGAGGCTGTGCTATTCAGTTGACTGCTGAGGGGATTGTGTTCGCAACATTCAGGGGAGGCCCTGGATTTGGGATCCGCCATGGCATATAAATTCATTTTAGATGTTTTCTTGTGGAGAGCGGTTTAAGAAACAATAAACGATAAAAAGCCCGCATTGATCCTTTTAGTGCACATTCACGAGTAACAATGCCTTTTAAGACTAAGGCTTCCTTTTTATTAGCAATAAAAGTGACTTTTGGTAGGGTGATATCAGCATAGAAGCTATGATGTTCAAGGAGTAAAGGTAAGTGCAATTAACATCGTTGTTAGAGACAAAATAAACCCATTTATAAAAAAACAAGCAATTGCAATGAAATCAGTCTCTCATTTGTGAGAGTTAGAGCTATTGGCGTTGTAAATGACAACAGGAGCGGCCCGTGGAGGTAAGAGCGGTGAGACGGGGTGGGGGGACTCGACAGACGACGACGAGGGAAAATTAAATAAATAATTAATTTTCCCTCGTCTGTCGTCTGTCGAGTCCCCCCCGCCCGCCCCAAAGCCCCACCACTCTTACCTGCACGGGCCGCTCCTGAATGACAATGTCTTTTAGCCATGTCTTTTGGTTTGGAGTGTATATATGTGGCTTGGAGTGGAATTGTGTGGGTTGAATTGGAATTGTTAGTTGTGGAATTGTGTGGGGTGGAATTGTATGGTATGTAGTGTATTTCTGTAGTGGAATTATGTAGCATGGTGAATAGATAAGGTTGAGAGCTGCACAGAATAGATAGAATTGAAGATAGAGAGGGATGGATAGTTTGTGCACGAAGTGGTGAATGAACTTGAGGCAGAGGAGCAGAAAGATTGTGTGAGAAAGAGAGAAAGACAGGGAGAGCAGGTCACAGACGCATAAAGAGGGTGAGCTTGTGTACGCAGAAGACACCCCAAGAAGGATAGGAGAGCGTAGATTTTAGGGACAGAAATCTTGAAAAGGCATGGGAAAGAAACTGTGCTCGAAGACCTGAAGAGAACCAATGTAAGAGAGGCAGGAAGAGTGCATGAGAGAGCAAGAGAGATGTGTGAGAGAGAGTATGCGAGAGAGAGATGGACGTGTGGGAGGGGCACCCAGATGGGGGGGCGAGAGGTGGACCAGTGCACAGCGTGAGGAGGTACAGGAAGGTAGCATGTGTGAGCAGGCAGTATAGAGAGGACATGGGGAGTGTGAGGCTGGGATGAGAGGGGTACTAGAATTGCGAGATGAGAGGGGTAATGTGAGTTTGAGGGAGAGATGTGAGGGGCAGTGGGTGTGTGGGGGAGAGATGACAGGGTTGGTGGAAGTGCAATGTAGAGGTGGGTTGTATTGGAATTGTTTGTTGTGGAATTGTGTGGTGTGGTGTGGAGTTGTGTAGTGGAAATATGTGGCATGGTGTGCTGTGGAACTATGTGGATAGTAATTAAAGGGTATTAATGGTTGCGGAGTTATGTATAGTGAGATTGTGTGTTATAGAGTTAATTATGTGGAATGGTGTTGTGTGTTGTGGAGTGGCATGTTGTGGAGTTGAATTATGTGGTGTGCTGTTACATTTTGTGGCATGATGTTGAAATCTGTGGTTTTTATTGAATCAAATTGAATTGAATTGAGTTTATATAGCGCAAACAATTACCCTGAGGCGTCTTGGCGCTGATAAGAAGAACCAGGAAGTGAAATCGTGTTGTGGAATTGTGTTGTGTAGTTAAACTAAGTAGTATGGTGTGGAATTATGTGATGTGCTTTGGAAATGTGTGTTGTGGAATTGTGTTGTGTAGTTAAAATAAGTAGTATGGTGTGGAATTATGTGATGTGCTTTGGAAATGTGTGAAGTTGAATTGTGTGGTGTGGGACTATGGGGTGTTGAGTGAAATTATGCTCATTGGTATTGTGTCATGGTGTGTAGTGCATTTATACATATTGCTGGTATGTGGCATAGAGTACATTTATGTGGGGTATTTTTATGTTGTATTGAGTAGAGTGTAATTATGTGGAGTATAATTAGGTGGAGTGCAATTATATTGTGTGGCATTGAATTGTGCGGTGTTGTGTGGAATTATGTGAGATGGTTTGGAGTGTAATATGTGGCATGGTGTGGAGTAGTATTATAAGGTGTGGATTTATTTTGTGGAGTGTAATTATATGTTTTGGAATTTAGTGGAGATATGTGGAGTGTAAAATGTAGGTTGGAGTGTAATTCTGCGTAGCAAAATTATCTGAAGTTGAATTGTGTTGAGTGGAGTGGAATTATATTGTTTGGAGTGGAGTGTAATTATGTAGCATAGTGGTATTATGTGAAGTAGAGTTTAATGGCATGGAGCCGAGTTGAATTATGTGGAGTTTATTTTATTGGTTTGTAATTATGTGGCATGCAGTGGAATTATGTGGAACGGAAGTGTGTGTAGTTGAATTGTGTGGCATGTTATTATGAGGTGTTAAAATGCTTTGCGTGTAGTGGATTCATGCAGCATTGATTTGTGTATTGTGGCATTGTGTGACACTTTCAGCCAATTCTGATGCTTTACCCAACTATGCTTTGCAATTTGGATCCTACAGGTCTATACTTATAATAGAAAAAGTGAAACTACAGGCTCCAACAATCAAAATGCTACTGAAAATCTATGTCACTTACCTACATTATCAATACTTTTAATAGTATTTTTTTTATGCTTAGCATGTATTGGAAAATAGAGGAATACCAAAAGTGTGTGTGTGTGTGGCCTATGTCTGACCGCACTAGGAGCATTCAATGAATAATGCATTGTTCACAGTGTGTCTGGCTGCACTGAGCTCAGGATACACTATTTTCAGAGTGTATTTTACATATGCGGTGAGCACATGATACCAATTGTGCAGGATTAGGCCAATAAACTTTCCACAGGCTTACAGTCTGCTAAATGTGATGGTATCAGCAATATGACATATCATCTAAGATACCAACACTCCTACTGGAGATACAAGTAACTTAGACCACAACATGTAAATGGCTAAACTAAAGAGTCTGTTTTGCGAAGTCACACTATACCCATGCCCTAAACATGAAGTGCTTATAGTGTTTTCCACTTGGGAAACCTTTACCTTGGTAAACAGAGAAACACAATTAGTCTCAGAAAATAACTGTCTATGGTCACATCTTCACAAAACAATTGCCAACTAAAAAGAAAAGAAACAAAAATCTTAATTACTGAATGCAATTATAATTCATTGGATCAATCACAGAAAACAAATACAGGTATGTATAGGCTTGCCTACTGATCTGACCCATGGGGAGCTGCCATAAAAGAGCAACAAAGGCTTTTTAAGGATACGTCCCTTGCACAACCCATGAGGCTGTAAATTAAAATAAATGCCCTAAGGGCAAAAGCAGGAATGGGGGTGTCATATTTCATGGCTACCATAACAAAACAGCAGTGAAGGATTTCTGTGGAACCCCCCCCCCCGAACCAAACATATGGTAGCAGTTTTTATGGCCCACAGTGGCATTGCAATACAGAAATGCAGAGCACAAGGATGGCAAAATGAAGGGTTTGTGGTGGTACTAAACATATTTAAATGCCAGTCCATCTCCGGCAAGTAAAAAAAAAATAATAATACAGTAAATCAAACCACTGGTTAGCAATTGTAGTAAAGACTAAGGGCCTGATTATGAGTTTGGTGTGGGAGCGGGGAGTTTGTTTTAATCCGGGCAAGCGGTCCTGCGGTGGCTGGCCCGTGGCGCTGCCTTTTAAAGGCTCATAGGAGAGTCTCACAACGGCAGACCCAAGGGACCTCTACAGAGCGTTCCAGCATGGCATGGACTGTAAAGTTCATGCCGTGCAGAAGCTGGGGTAGCAAAAAGAGAGAGGGGGCAGACCATGTGACCCACTGCATCCACCTCCCATGCACTGAGGCACAAGGGGGGCATGTAGGGCCCCCTTAGTTTCCTCACTCCCACCCTTTTTATGACGGGCTCACTGCCATGAAAAGGAGGGCAGTGAGGCAGCTCATACTATGCTTGGCGATGCAGTAGCTGCACCGCCAGCATATTGTGGCCTCAGACCTCTGCAAGAACACCAGGGATCGCAGATCCCTCGCTGTAGCAGCGGTCCTATGGCGGTCCGACAGCCAAAGTCATAATACAGTGGTCAGACCACCGGTGTGGCGGTTGCTGCACCCACACCATGGGTTTGGCCATCCATCGGACCACCAAACTCATAATCAGGCCCTAAGTTCTCCACAGATTCCAGCACGTGTGAAAGAGGTATGATGCTTCTGTGCCAAAGGATTTCAAACAACATTATTGCAAATCAATTCAAACTAAACAGTTTAAAAAATATCCCAGGTCTTCTCTTCCAAACAAAGGGAAGTGACAAAAACGCAAGCTTAAGATGGTATTGAGAATGTGCAGCAAGGTTCTGAACTTCCCTGTGGGTCAAGCAAGCACAAGCAAGCACAACCCTTGATCTAAGAGTATTTACCCCCTTAAAGAAGCCTCTCCTTCTACTTAAAGATCTTCAGCACCTACTTGGCCAACAATTTGGGCAAATCGGGCAAAGGTGCTGACATCATGCACCCAGCCTCCGCTAATATCTGGTGACTATTTTGACCTGTGTGGTCCTTGATGCCTTTCCTTGTTAAGCACTCACTTGCAATTATGGCCAATTCCACAACTTCGAGGTCCAGTCTTCTTAAATTCATCGGTGATCAATTCGGGTCAAAAGTAGGCATGAGTGAAATTTGAATCAGCGCACGTTGTAATTTCAGGAATTTCGCATTCTCTTTTTATGTGGAATTTCTGAAATTATTCTATCACGCCACTTTGCATAATTATGCTCCGTTCATGGCAAAATGTACAACAAATGGCGCAATTCATGATAATTCATAATTTGCACAAAAAAAAATCCCCAAACACACAGTAACAATAGAACAAGAGTGGCTCTTGTTCATGGTGCTCTTGTTTAAATATATCCTTACGCCAAAAAATGATGGAAGGATTCATTTTGTGCGGAAATATAGGGGGAAATGACAGATTTGCATTTCATATAATTTGGGGTAATTTCACCAAATTTTGTCACAATTCTGAGTAATTGCGCGAAGGTTGCACTCCCCTAGTAAAAATCTCAAGAATCCAAGGTATACTAATATAATATGAGCTGGTATTATTCAGCTTTCCCTTAAGAACAAGGAACGTTTTGGTCACCATTAAATATAAAAGGCTACTTGTGGACAACTAGGGCTTCAAACGTGAAGCCTAAGCATGTCCTGAGGGAGAAAAATAGGGGAATACAATGTCAAGTAGGGAGCAAACACTACAAAGTACTTTATTTACACCGCACTTATAAGCTCACGTTCACGATGTATGCACTTCTGCAAAATAAAATGGTCTGTAGATGCTGGAAGATGAAAAGCTTGATGGCATACAGACATCAATATATTAATCAATACAGCTTTCACCAGAGCTAGATGTTTGATAGATGGATTTGCATTTATGTAGGATGTACATGAGGTTTCTGTGTCATGTTATTTGTTTTTTTACATTTCTGTCTGGTTTATCTATATTTATTTTTTAATTCCTTTATCAGTATTTATCCACATTTATGTTCTTTGTGCAAGAAAAGCACACTGCAGCTGTTATTTTTCCATTTTTAATGTTTTGGTAAATGTAAGTTACCTTTAAATAAACTACATTGTGAGTGTTCTTTCCCCGCAGACTTGCAAATGTCTGTTCTCTGCACAGCAATGGGTCACTCATGAGAATGTGCCTTCTGCATTCATAAAAATGTCTTAGATACAATCTTCATCTCTCATTTCTGATGATTCTTCTCCACTATTTTAAAATTTTGGTTTAATTATCGCTGCTTGTGCAGCACATTAAGCTTTTTAATTTGATTCCATTCTGTTTATTTTCCAGGTTTGCAGCAGCCTGTGTTTTTTTTACTTTATTTTTACTTTGCCCAGTTTAGAACAAAAGGGTGTAGTTTGCAGGCCGCAAGTTGCACCCATCCACTGTTGCATAAAAGTGTTAATGAGGCATAGATGATGGGGCTTTCAGGATGAGCATTTACTTGATGCAACACCTGTGGGCAGGAAAGACATTGGGGGATATTACCAAGAAATTGCGATAATTATCGCAAAGCGCGCTTAGCGCTGTTTTTTTTATCGCCGGCTATCGCTTGATTTCATCGTGGAGATAACGCGTTATTATCAACGCTATCTCCAAGGCGATAAAAATCCAGCGATAGCGGCGAAACCCAGCAATAGCGCGAGAAATCCAGCGATAAATTCACTGCGCTAATGAAAAGCTCGCTAATAGGCAGGTGAGGACTTAACCTTACAATCCACCTCCCATTGACTATAATGGTTAAGTCAGGTTTTTAGCAGGTGTTAAATTCCAGCGATAATCGCGGTTAGCGCGACTTTTTTATCGCTTCGCGGGCATTGGTAATAGGGGAAGTCGTGGTTTGCGACTGTTTGCAGTCGCTTTAGTTGGGAACGCCTACTTTGCATGTCATTAGCGATATATATCGCTGACATGCAAAGCGGCACCAAAACGGTCGCTTTCGCCATAAAGCTGTCGCTAACAGCTGTTAGTGACAGCTTGCTAATAGGGCGATAGAAATATCGCCGCTTTAGCGGCAAAAAGTGCCGCTAAAGCGGCGATAAGGCCCTTGCTAATATCCCCCATTATTCGAAAGTGTATTAAATGTGCCCTTTGTTCTCCCTAACACTCCCCATGCAACTCAGAAGAGTGTTTGCTTGGGGAGTCAACATAAATACACAGGAGAAAACAAATTGCTTTCCTGTCTGTATTTACGCACAAAATCTGTATAAAAGGAAAACCTGAGCCTTAGTATGATGTCTGGACAAAAATATCTAACCATCAAAATATTGTTTTAAAAATATCAACTACCAGAATATCGCGAAAGTATATGTGGGTAAACATAAAATTACTATTCTTAACTTCAAATCTATGTACCTTGCAGATATATTGTCAAGCTACATAAATGTTAAGTTAAGTCTATGTTGCCCAATACATATCTAACTTCGCACTGTTCTGGTAGTCAAGACTTTGGCCACGGTTGTCAGAAATGGGATTATTAATTTGGCAGGAGGTACCTCACACATTCTATAAACCCACTCTAGTTAGGTCAAAAAACAGTTCTGAGAGAATCACTACTCAAACCCTGGTAACTATTTCCCAAGCAGCAGGCAATCCCCAGAGAAGCGTTTAGTTCAAGCAGTACCAATCATTTTAAATCATAGAACACAACAGAGTGAAAATGTGTCACCAATTTGGAAAAATACAGGCTAATGTAATGAGCAAAGGACATCAAGATCATGAAAACAGGTTAAGAAGAACCAGAAATATTTTTTTCAACTTTTTAGGCCAAAAAGTGACACAAAAATACTAAAGCAACAGGCTTATAGTTGTCCAGACCCAAAGGGAAATTTCAGGCTGACCACGATGGAGCAGAGGTCAGATACACCAAGCGGGTCATACGGTAAAGGTTTTTACCTTCTAACTTAGGGTCTGATTACGATGGCGGGGAGACCGCCACCGACAGGCTGTCAGTGGCGGTCTCCCCGCCATCGCAACCAACTTTACCGCCCTACCATATTATGATGGCGGGCAGACGTGTGGCGGTTGTCAAGACCGACCACCATGCATCCGATGGGCTCCTTGAGCCCGCCAGTGTGGCGGAGGGGCTTGTAGTCCCTACAATGGCAACAGTGCCTCCCAGGCACCGCCGTAGGGATTATGATGTTCCTTTCCGCCTGCCTGTTCATGGTGGTTAACCTGCCATGAACAGGCAGGCGGAAAGGGACTTTGGGGGCCCCCCTTACCCCCTGACCCCACACACAGGACCTGGGGCCCCCTACATTTCCCCACACCATGTGGCAGGCACCGCATGGTGCCTGCCACGTAGTGCAGGGATATGTGTGGGGTCTCTGTTTTGTATTGCGGCGGGTGCTGCAGAGCGCCGCACCCGCCGCAATACAAAACATGGTCAATGCGACCGCCACGGTGGCGGTCACATTATAATTAGCCCTGTGGTACCGCTGCCTCGTAGGCGGGCGGTTCCAATCCCCGAAACTATGGCGGACAGACTGAAGTCCGTCCGTCATCGTAATCAGCTCCCATGTCTGTGTTGCTGCAGTGCATTTAAACTGTAGCCCAGCCAGAGCAAAGTGGAGCTCCTGACAGATATATATTTTCATCATATATGTGGGTGGTGTGCCTACACTATGCAGTCCACATATGCCATTTAACTTCCCATGCTAAAGGTGTCCTGTAGGCACCTTTACAAGAGACGTAAAGAGAAGTTAACTACCCCAAACAGGGATTTCAAAAGTACAGTTCATGCTTTAGAGGGGAAGCACGGGCTCTTAGCTACTGTTTAGCAGTGGTAAAATGCACAGTATAAACCAGGACAAATAGGGTCCAGAAAACGTCACAACATCTGGAGTGGCCAATCAAAAAAAGCAGATTTGATACAACAATATTTTGGAAAGCCAATATTTAAATCTTAATATTCTCATGGTAAAGTGAAAGTTCTTGGGCAGATAGAGGTGGAACAGAATATAACTGCCATTATAGAACACACTTGTTTCCCGGTTTTGTCTTGCAGCCCTAACTGCGATGAAAAAAATGAATTCTTTCATCCAACAACATCATTATTTTTGAGACACCAAAAACGTCTGAACTTATTAGAGTACCTTTTGATAAAAGTAGCAACAGAATATCAACTAAAAAAGGTCAGTCTAGGTGGGCTGAAAGTGCAGCTGTCATGAAAGCCGCTGTTCGCGGGCCGAAGAGTAGCTCAGGTATCAAGCAGGCTCGCGGGGTTGGAATTGATGCCGCGCAGAGACCCACTCGCCCTAATGAAGTATAATTGAGAAAGCGACACAGGGAATCAATATACGAGATCTTCTGCCTGGGTGAGGAGCATGAGCAGTGCATACAGAAAGGTCTCCCCTGCCTGTCAAAATGGTTGCCATTGTGAGGAAGTAGATGAGAGAACTCCAGCAGAGTGCTGAAATTAGCCAAAAAACCGAGCACTCTGGGGTGAAGAAACTGGCGCCTAATTTCACTCCTCGGTGCTCGAGTACCCGTCTTCTCTCAGTCTCCATTTCCAATTATCCTTATTGTGGCATTGTTTGTATAAACACTATCCTTTGTGCACACACACAAACACACACAGACACACATACACACCCACCCACACGCACACACACACATTCTTTCTTTCTCGCTCTCTCTCTTTCTCTCTATCTTCGTGCTTCTGCTTTTTTCATATTTTCTCCTTAGACGTTCTCCCATTCTTTTTTTTCTTCTCTTCATTATCGGCTCCCATTCTGCCACCGGCCTGCTGGTTTCTCCCTATCTCTTAATCCAATTTAGTTATTTTTTTATTTCTGTTCTTTAAAGGCAGAACCATTGGCCATTATTTTTGTTACATATAAAAAATATTTACACATTTCCTAAAACTGGGATCTTAATACAAAAATGTTGTATTAATCTGCTGTAGTATGAAAGAAAGATCTTGAGTCCAGTGGTGCTGGAACAATTTTTAGAGTGGTGGTGATGTTCAAAAACGTAACCTCACTGGTGGTGATAGTCAATAATGTCACCTCACTAGAGGTGATGTTCAATAACGTCAGTCAGTCAAAATATATGTTTCATTAGACCTTAGTTTTTTTTTAAAACGTTCTTAAAAACACAATTAACAAATCAAATCCAGAATGGGCGACAATTAGTATAAAAAACAGATAAAACGCAATTTATCCAAGCACATAAAAAGTATATATCCTAGACATACAGAGGGTTAAAAATTGCTACTCACAATTCTTTTCAAAAGGTGTCAATTTTAGGGCATGGCTTGGTAAGCCATCATGGCGGACGCCAACTGAAGCGGCTCCGCTCCGCCGAGCGCATAATCCGACCTCATCCGCCATAACTACCCCTTGGGCAGCCATGGTGTCATCCGGATTGTCCGGCGGGCCTCGGGGGTTGCACAGAGGCCGAACGAGGGTCGGCCCAGACCCAGGATCTGAGTTGCGCCATTTGGGAGAATCCCCCGGACCCGGCCTCCCGAGCCTTGTGGCATCTGGTGCAAGCAAGTAACCCGGTGCTGAGTGCGGGACAGGCCGCGGTCTGGCTGCGGCATTTTGAGGAGCACCCCCTTCAGCTGGAGGGGCAACAGGACAGAGGTGGCCTGGAGGACCGCAGGACCGGAGCCGGTGCAGTGGTGGTGATTTGCCTAGCAGTCTTCCTCGCCCACGGCGGCGGGGTCCGAGTGGTCGGCCTGTCACAGCGAGCACCCCCGAGGGAGCCAGCGGTGGGCCCTGGTGCTCTGCCCTGATTTGCCATTGCGGGCAGAGCAGATGCCTCGTGGGAATGTGGAGAGACGCCTGAAGCCCGGTGTCGATAGTGCGCTGTGCCCGGACCCGGTGAGGTAGGCCCGCTGTGCGGGATCATTGAATGTTCCCAAAGAGTGCGCTAGGTGGGAAAGTCGGCTGCATGCACTCAAGATGTAGACTTGAGCCCGCATCGAAGGGCCCTGCGGATTGGGCCAAGACCAAGTGGGCCCCATGACAAAGGGCCCTGCACCCTTCCTGGGGCTGGAGACACTGGAGTTCCCTCCACATTCTCCCCTCTTCCTCCTTTTCTCCTTCGGTGTCACCGCACCCGCCCGAGACTGAGAACTGACAAGGCGCTAGAGCTCCGGGCCTCGCAGGGTGGGTGCGCGGTATAAGACTACACATCGCATCTTCGGGAGAGCGCGGACCCTGGGGTTTGCCGGATGGTGTGGTAAAGGCACTGGGAGCAAAGATGAGCTTTGCGCCAGGGAAGCCTTCCCCACCCGGCCCCGCAAGATAAGGCCCCAAAGAAGCTGACTCCCCAGTGAGGGATCTGCCTGGGGTGGGGGCACCGGAGCACATTCCTCTTATTTTGCACCACTGTCTGCGGGCCAAGGGGCCTATGCTAAGGTGCTGTGACCGTTACCCACCTGCATAGCCAGAGCGGTTGCCATGAAGATATATCTGCGGACAAATAGGGGAGAGTACCAAAGGCTGGAGGTCTGGTGGGTGAGATCGCCTTAGGGGGTTTGCCTTGCGGTCTGTCCTCGGGCTGCGGAAGTGGCCGGGCTAGGCCCGGTACGGCTTGTGGGCAGAGGTGGAATGTGTCCGTGAAGCCCAGCCCGCGGTAAGGGGTGATGCAGCAAATACACCTCCCTCCCCACTGTCCCCCCTTCTCCCTCTAAGGAACACTAGGCGGGCAGGTGGTGAGACGGGGAAGCGGCTTCCGGCCTGTCAGCAACATGACGAAGGACAAGACCTTGGGCCCAGCCTCTAAACAAAGTTCCCTAGATCAATATACTACTGCCCTAGCCGGGGCCAACAGCGCTGATGGAGGGGGTCCCGCCCCGAACAACGCGGCCTTGCTCGCTGCCATTACCCAGTCCCGCAACATGTTGGAAGCCAAGATTAGCGCAGTCGGCTCAGAGGTCTCCTTCCTCCGTCAGGACCTCAGGAAGGCAGTAGACTGCATCACAGAGGTGGAGACCAGAGTGACATCGACGGAAGATACAGTGGCAACTTTGCAGCAAAAGGTCAACAAGCTCACAGACGTGACCCAGGAGCTCGCCTCACTGGTGGAAGATGCAGAGGGCAGAGCAAGGCAAAATAATTTACGATTTATTGGCTTTCCAGAGGGGTGCAAAGGAGCCTCAGCAGAAGGCTTCCTGACACAGTGGCTAAGGTCTCTCTTGCCAGAGGGCTCCCTGTCTTCTTGTTTTGTAGTAGAACAAGCCCACAGAGCCCTTCAAAAGAAGCCCCCTCCAGGGGAGTGACCCCGTACTATCATAGCCAAACTGTTGAACTACATGGATCAGGACGTTATCCTCCAATTCGCCAGAAGCCACAGAGATAAACTGATACATGACTCACATAATATCATGATTTTCCCTGACTACACACGGCTTGTCCAGCAACAGCGCCAATCGTTTGCAGCGGCCAAACGCAGACTCCGAGAGTTATACCCGGCTCGGATGCGTGTCATCTATAGGAACAAATCCATTTTCTTCGACACCCCAGTGGCTATCTCCACATGGGCCGACGAGACGGTACATTTTAGGCCCATACTTCACCTCCACTAGAATCCGACTCTTCTCAAGGCACCAGAAGGAATCAGGCCAAGAAATCTAACTCCAAGCGACGGCATAGGTCGAGATCGAGTTGGCGTTCTCAGGCGCAAGGTGACCACTCCTGAATATCATACACATCCATGAGGAATCCAGATGTGTGCCCCGGGACAGCCCTCACGTGGACTTGGATCGATGGGCCTACCCGTGGAACATTACATGGCTCGGCGGATGCAAACAACCACTACCTACACGCCCTGAGACATTATGGTTGAAGAGATTGGGATGTTGGGGAACCATTGGCAGGAGTCCCCCTGGGTTACCCGTAGTGGCCTGGGGTTCACCCTGACCGCAACAGATACTTCGTGTTGTCTGAGGGATTGGGGTTGGGGGGAGGGGGAAGTGCGGAGGATGTAGGGAGAGTTGTTTTTAATTTTGAAATTTTTATTTCAGCTGGCGCACATGCACAACTGCACCATACACCTTACACACACCCTTCGCATATGGCATTCCCTAGAGGGATAGATGGCTACCCATTCCACTAATATAGGGCCTGGCGGTCAACATCATGACGTGGAATGTCCGTGGGGTACTAGACAAAATTAAGCAGCTAGATGCGGACATACTTCTTATGCAAGAAACCCATGTGCTGGGAACCAGGGCACCCTGCCTAGCTCGATATGGCTTTATTCAGGTTTTACACTCTGGGTTTGTCTGGGGGTCGCCAGGTACAGCAATCCTAGTGCACTGCAGGGTCCCTTACAACATCTCCAGGATATGGTCTGACCCAGGTGGGAAGTACACCTTCATCACTGACACAATGTATGGGGAATCCCTGACACTTGGCAGTCTTAATGCCTCACCTCCGCTGGGGCAAACTCTGGTAGAGAAAATTATACACTTATGGAGGGAGCTCCCGGACAACCTAACAGTGATAGGGGGTGACTGGAACGATACAATGGCTCCCTCCGACCGCTGGCGGGCAGCGGGCTAGAGACAGAACGCAGGAGAAACTAGACTACATGACCTGGTCTCTACCTTGGGGTGGTCGGATTCATGGTGTGTCTATCACCCAGCAGAGTATAGCTTCACATAGCTCTCTGCGGTACACGGCTTCCTCTCTAGAATTGACTATCTTTTCCTTACAAGGGAGTACATACACAGAGTCGCAGGAGTTTCCATACTTCCTAGAGGGCTCTGAGATCACTCCCCGGTAATACTGAAACTACATATAGGGCCTTGCGGTACAGAGCAAGAATATCGATGTATAAATATCGACCTACAGAAATATTGAGGGAAAAATATCGTGGGTAAGAAATATCGATGTAAAAATATTGTGGTAAAGAATATCGATTGTTAGGTAATTAATATCGATTGCAAAAATATCGAAGTGTTAAATATCGTTTACAAAAATATAGTTGTTAAAAATATCGATTCATTATTAATGTTATGTATTTTAGTATTTTGTATGAGAATTTTTTGTATTTTTATTATATGTGTTAAAATTTTAGCAGTTAATATTTTTTTTTAACTTGAATTTTGCGTTTTAGTTCCGTAGCGGGTTGTGGGTTTATAGGGGAATAGGGTGGGAAGTAATTTAATTATAGAGATTTTATTTATTATTTATAGTAGTTAATAATTTTTTAAAATTTAATTTTGCGTTTTTAGTTCCGTAGCAGGTTGTGGGTTTATAGGGGAATAGGGTGGGAAGTAATTTAATTATATGAAATTTATTTAATAATTTATATTTATTCATAATTGTATAATTGTGATGTTATAGAGTTATAAATGTGTAAATTAATTTATTAATAATTGTTTGATAATTCGTTGTTAATTATTTTAAATTAATTAATTAATAAATAATTAATTATGTTAATTGTTTAATTTTAGGTGTGTGTTGTGGTTTTTATAGGTGTAAATGGTGGGAAGTAATTTATTTTTTATTGATGATTTATTAATTATTTGTTAATTAATTTGCATTAATTAATTTGTATTAATTAATTTGTTAATTAATTTGAATTAATTAATTAGTAATTAGTAATTGTAATTGTGTAATTAATTTGAGATGTGTGTTGTGGATGTTATAGTGTTAAACAGTGTGTAATTAATGAATGTTTATTATTTTTTTTAAATAATAATATATTTAAATTTAAATATTAAATATGTTAATAATGGAAATAAAATTTAATAAAAATGTTGATGTTTATTTTTTTATTGGTGTGGTATCCAGCACTTTCCCTCTGTTGCACTCACTGGAGTGGGAATAGTAATTTTTACCCCTCCGCTATCCAGCACTTTCCCTGCTGTTGCACTCACTGGAGTGGGAATAGTAATTTTTACCACTCCGCTATCCAGCACTTTCCCTGCTTTTGCACTCACTGGAGTGGGAATAGTAATTTTTACCCCTCCGCTATCCAACACTTTCCCTACTTTTGCACTCACTGGAGTGGGAATAGTAAATTTTACCCCTCCGCTATCCAACACTTTCCCTGCTTTTGCACTCACTGGAGTGGGAATAGTAATTTTTACCCCTCCGCTATCCAACACTTTCCCTGCTTTTGCACTCACTGGAGTGGGAATAGTAATTTTTACCCCTCCGCTATCCAGCACTTTCCCTGCTTTTGCACTCACTGGAGTGGGAATAGTAAATGTTACCCCTCTTCTATCCAACATTTTCCCTACTGTTGTATTTATTGTGTTGCAAAATGTATTTTTAATATTTCTTTTAATAGTTTAATGTGTTAATTAATTATAGAATGTTTTATTTTATTTTAAATTATTCATATATGTATATATTTTATTTTTATATAATTTAAAAAGTTTATAAATAAAGTAAAGATAATAGTTAATAAAATGTTTTTAAGTAAATATATGTATTTGTACACATTTTTGTGTGTTTATATTTTATTTAATTAAGTTTATTTGTTATAATTAGTTAAAATATATATTAAATGTAATTTATTTTGTTAAAAATATTAATATTATTTAACATATTTTATTTAAGTTATATATCTTTTTAAGTCGATATTTTTACATCTATATTTTTTACTTCGATATTTTTGTATCTATATTATTGTACTTACCTGTTTAAGTATAGGGAGTCGATATTTTTGTATTCGATAATTTTTACCACGATATTTTTGTAAACTATATTTTTTACATCGATATTTAATCAGGGAACCACCTCGCTCGTCCCTCGGCCCCCTTTAGATGGCGTATGTCACCCTGTCACCTGAGTGACCCGGCATATCATGCCACCATTAGGCAAACAATTTAAGACTACTTAGACTCCAACGTAGACATCGCCCCCTATTGTTCTATACTTTGAGTGCTACTTAAGCCTACAATACGTGGAGTTGATATCAGCCACCGCGCTGGGGAGAAGCGTCACCGTCGGACACAGTTGGTAGAGCTCGAGGCAGGCCAATGCGCTTTAGAGACCGAAGTCAAAGACTGCACCTGACCCAATGCCACTAGCGATCTCCTCCTTACTCAACAGCAGCTACAGCAACTGCATACAAACGAGCACATCTGGCAGATGACCCAATCCAGAATATAAGAGTGGGGGGGTAAATCCAGTGAAATGCTGCACCATCTCTGTCAGGCGGCGTTGTCGCCCACCCCAGTACTGGCGTTGCGTAACTCAGAGGGGACTTTGTGTACTACACCTCCCGCAGTTGCTCAAGTGCTCTCATCCTATTACGCCACACTATACATGAAACAGGACTACATTACATGAGACCAAATCGAGGGATTCCTCCGAGACATACCCCCAAAATCGTTACCAGATCACATTCACGAGCAGTTGGATGAACCAATCACAGTCGAATAACTTAACCAAGCACTGTTGAGCCTATGACCATACAAAGCTCTGGGCCCCAATGGGTTCCCGAGCAAATATCTGCAATCCCATATGTCCCACCTGGGCCCACATCTCCTCGCGGCACTCCATGAAGCCCTAGAGCAGTGTATCCTTCCCCCAGACTGGAGTCACACGGAAATTGTGGTGTTCCACAACCCAGGTCATCTGCCGGAGGAGCCCTCCTCATACCGCCCTATCTCGCTTTTGAACTTCGAGCCTAAACTCTCAGGTAAGGTACTGGCAGACCGTCTACGCATGTACCTCCATGAGCTCATCCACCCAGACCAAGTGGGCATCATGCCGCACAGATCCACATGACAACATCCGTCGGGTGCATAACGCCATTGCGAAAGCCCCAGATCTTGGTCACTCTGCGGCCCTCCTACTTGCAGACATTGATAAGGCCTTCAACTCCCTTAGCTGGGAGTATCTATTTCTCCTCTTTGTAAACACTCAACTTCGGCCCACGTTTCCTTCCCTATGTCCGCCTGCTATGCCCAGGTCTCTGAGCCTCAGTGCGGGTGTTGGGGACGCAGTCTGAACGATTCTCCATCCACCGGGGCACAAGACAGGGGTGTCCATTCTCCCCCTTACTCTTTGCTTTAGCGATTGAGCCCCTTGCAACATGGGTAAAGAGAGACTCCCTGGTGCGAGGATATGACTGGTCTGCAGAAACATCAGACAGAATTCCATTGTATGCAGACGACGTCCTGTTCTTTTTTACAGACCCCTGGTTTTCTGGCCCACGTATTCTGCAAATCTTGCGATGATTCGGAGAAACCACTGGGCTTAAAACTAAACCGGCGAAGTCCATGCTGTGGAGATCACAGGAGAGGCATATGGTTGATGCAACTCACACACGCTACGGAGGGGTTCCGGTACCTAGGGGTATTTATTTCCCTGCGCCAGACAATCTCATGGTTGCATAATATTACCCCGATTGTGCCACCACTTAGGGAGGAGATTAAAACATGGTCACCTCTGCCTTTATCCTTATATGGACGGTCAGCCATCTTTAAGATGGTCTCCCTCCCATGAATGCTATACCGACTTCAAAACTTCCCGTATGGCATCCCACCTTCAAACCTGGATCATCTGCCACCAGCGTGTAACTTGGTCATACGACTATGGCGGGATTCAGTTAAAAAGATGGGCTGGAGGGGGCGACTGACACAGACAACCCCACTCTGGCATGGCACTTACCTACACCAGGCTGCCATACTACCCGGGTTCAGGGCTTGGGACAATATTGGGATCTCAACACTTGGTGACGTAATGCGCGGGACAGTGCTCAAGTCCTTCCAACAACTTCAAACAGAATTCCAGCTACACCGCAGTCAGTTCTACAGAAACCTCCAACTCAGGCATACACTGATGCCTTACATACGCTCCCTGACTGACCTGCTGGCCTACCACCCACTGGAGGGACGTTTACTGATGGGAGACATAGGCTTACACAAGATTTGACAGATTTACCAAACGTTAATCACTCATAACCACACCACATTAGATTAATTGCGTGCGACCTGGGAGGGAGATATCCCAGATCTCACTGCGGACGATTGGACTGAAGCTCTAGCAAGCCCCATGGAGCCACTATTGCAACCCGGTATCGCCTCATTCAATTTAAGTATCTACACAGGGCGTACTACACTAGGTCCCGGCTGTGGCGAATGAGTGTGATCTCGTCCCCCAATTGTCTCCGTTGTGGAGACGAAGTGGCAACTTTTCTGCACACTGTGTGGAGCTGCAAGGCACTTCTGCCCTTCTGGCGAAAGGTGGCTTCATGCCTAGAACAGGTCTTATCATGGCAACTTGCCCTAGACCCCAAACAATTTTATTGCACAGCACGGAGGGAATTGGGGGAAACTGATATAAGCAACACCTTCTTTTTTTCGGAGTAACGCTAGCTAAGCGAGACATTGCTCAACAATGGATGGGGACTGCCACCGTCCATGGGGGGGTGGAAACACACCATGGATAGATGCATGGGGATGAAAATAGCAGTGTACAAGGCACGTGGTTGCCCACAGAAGCATTACAAGATCTGGTCACGTTGGGCCATATACAGAGGTATTGATCTGCCCCAGTTCCCTCCCTCTAGGTCCTCCATTGTATAAATCACTCATGCATGTGGGTTTTGTATCTTCCAAGGTCAGCAGTTATGATTCCATTGGACATTTGATTGTGACTATACATGTGCTGGGGTGGGGTGTATTACCTGTGCCAAAGTAAGTTGTCACTGTTTAATTTCTTCTCTGGTATTGGCTATACTGTTGTAATACTTTTGTAATTGGGCCTCAAGGGCCAGAATGTACCTGTGAAAATACCAATAAAATTTGTTTAAAAAAAAAAAAGGTGTCAATTTGACCATAAAATTGCATCCACAGATAATAAATATTGCCCCATAGTACAAGTCACATCCAAGAATCTCATTTCTACCAAAAGTTTAATCGCTTGCCCCCTATCCTTAATATTGTATTTAATAAAGACAGGTTTTAATTGTGACTTACGTTGTTCTAAAAACCACAGTCATTCTACAAGGTGTGAATTAGATCACCCCTCATATTAAGTCCACATTTGCAAGTTTTATCTTCATTTAACAAATTTCCATGCGCGTCGATGATCAGAACATAATTCACACCGCATCTAAATCTCAGGAGGCTTCTGCGCATCTTTATTTCGGGGAGTTTCTCCAGATAGGGGAAGGTCTCATTTCTAATCCATGAACTTATTAGGCAGGGAACAGATTTCTTCTTCTTTAGGTACATAAGATACTCCTCTCTGGAGACCTGTTTTGTTGTTTTTCTCAACTCCACTCTTGCTCACCCTTATCTGATCGATACCATCTGCTATTATAAGTTTTAATTCCCTACATCAATTAAGGATCTTCCCTTTGACTCCTCATGCCCAGGTTAGCACACTTTGCAATATCTCCCTTGTACATAGCCGAGAAATTTTGGCATCTATTTGTACCCAATATTTAATTAACTCTGTGGGTGCTAAGTAAGTCCACCTAGTCAGGCCTGTTTCTACTCTGACAGCCCGCACCATTGAGGATGACGAGAGAGAAAGTAGTGTTTTTGGGCACCTTTCTTCTTCATGGTCCCAGCTTTGTTTGCTTCCTAAGCTGACCACCTCAACCCCGTACTGAAACTGTGGTCTTATCATGCCCTGATAGGCTGCCAGCACATGCCGCAGGGAGGGGCTGTCACATTGATTATCACATTTTTCAGTCTCCCCACTAATGAAAGTGCCTTAGCTTGTATTGAGGCTAGATGATCCCACCACCATAAGTCATGGGAATGGGAAAACCACATCCCTAAGTATTTGTATTTTTAACTTGCTCAATTTTGGCTTTGTTTATTACCCAACCCAAACTTTTCCTCATCTTCCCTACAGGAAGCACTTTGGTCTTTTCCATGTTTAGTTTTAATTTTTTCATCTTGCAACAATCTGGGAATACATCTAATTTCCTCTGGAGACCAATTCCTGTCAGGTCAAAAATTACTTGGTCGTCCACGTATAAAAGACAGCTAATGTATGTGTAATTAATTTTTTGGCTAAAACTATTCAATTTACTAAGTACTTTGGGCAGATCGGCCAAAAAAACAGACACAATAGAGTCGGTGCCAAAACCCACCCTTGTCTCAGGCCATTTCTTATACTGATACTCTTAGAAAGAGATCCCTCCATGTCTAATTCTATCTGGGCCCAATTATCCCTATGCAGTTCTTGTAAAATTAAAAGCAGATCATTGGCATCCCATAACAAGGCCCAATCAACAGAATCGAATGCAGAGCTAAAATCTACCAAACAGCAATACAATACTCCACACTGCTCTATTGGTTTCTTAGCAATGGCCCATAGACTAAAACAATGAGCAATCGTCGAGTGACCCCCCCTTAAAACCTCCTTGTGGGATGATTGAATTTGCTTTTACCCACTCCTTTAACATCCCCAGAAGATTTTTTGAGAAAATCTTACCGCTGGGGGGGGGGGGGGCCGTGGCTTGGAGCCAAACATGGCGGACGCGGCTCTGTAGAGCTCCGCCGGCCCGTACCTTCTCGGAGCCCTGATCCTACTAAAATCCTGGTCCCAGACGCCGACGACGCAGGGCATCAGCGGCGGAGCACACCGAGACCTCCTGGGCGAAATCCGGGGCCGGAGGTGTGTGCAGGTGATCCAGATTCGGCCTCGCTGTGACGGCGGCCTGCCTGGCGGCTGCGAGACAGCGCGCAGCGGGAGCGGAGCCGGCCCGTGATCCTCTGAAGGCCGCTGACGGATATATCGCCCGGCGGCTGCCCTAGACCAGCAGAACCCCAGGTCAGTGCTGTGTTGAGACCTGGGGTGTGGAGGGGGTCTGCCTGCATACGGCCCGACGCCTCGCCCGGACCATACCTCTGGCGCTGCTGCTGCCCCCCTCCCCCGCCTCCTGAGCGCTACTGGTGGTGGGAGAGCCCGGAGGCCTGCAGGACCACCGGAGGGGCCGGGAACCCGGCGAAGCCCGCGGTGCTCGGCGCCATCCTGGAGTGCCGCGTGGGGCGACCCGTCTGCTGCTGCGCCCTGGTTGGGAGCCGAGGCTGCTGAAGAGGAACGTGGAGTGGCCTGAGCCACGAAGAAGACACGCACGGTGGGCCCTGGAGAGACCGCACTCTCCGCGTGAAAGAGACCGTGCCACTATACTCTGCCCCGGGGAGACCTTTGGCGCGCGGCGTCCGCTGGGAGCCGGCCCTTGGGGTGGTGCCGGTGCTGTTGACCCCGCTGAGACTCCGCTGGCGGCTGGCACTCGACGTGGAGCCTTTGCTGACGACCTCGCTGAGACCCTGCCGGGGGCCCCACGGCCGATGGCTCCTGGGTTGGCGGTGTGCGGCTCCCCGTGACCCTTTGGCACCTTGGGGGGCTTCCTTCTCCGGTCCGAAGTGGAGGATCATAGGGCCTGGGGCTTGGACCGGCTGCAGCCCCGTCCGCGCTGTACCCATTGGAGGGCACCGGCGACATCCTCCGAACCTGCCCCAAAGCTGCGTGGCCACTCCCATCGGTCACCATCCTCTGTTCTCCTGTGAGGCCCACCTTCCTACGTCCATCTCCTGCTGCGGCGGGCCTGTGTCCGTTCCCCCGGCCTCCCCCGCGCCACGATGGGCAAAGACAAACCCGGTGCAGCGGCCCCCAAACAGAACACTATGGACCACTACACCACTACGGCCACCAGGAAGGAGGGTGCCGAGTCTGTGTCATCTGACACCGCAACGCTTCTCACGGCCATCAACCAGTCGCGGATGGCCCTAGAGGCCCAGATCGGGGCCGTCGGCTCGAAGGTGTCACTCCTCCGCCAAGATCTTCGACGGGCGGTGGACCGGATCACGGAGGCGGAGACCCGGGTCTCCACAGTGAAAGATACAGTATCCGCCCTCCAGAAGCAGGTGGACAGACTCACAACGGTCTCACGGGAGCTCGCATCCAGGGTCGAAGACGCAGAGGGAAGGACCCGGCGCAATAACATCCGCCTGGTGGGCTTCCCGGAGGGATGTGAAGGCACATCCATGGACGCTTTCCTCTCGGGTTGGCTCAGGACCCTCTTACCGCCAGAGGTCAGGTCCTCCTGCTTTGTGGTCGAGCGGGCCCATCGGGCTCTGACTAAGAAGCCTCCTCCCGGAGAACGCCCGAGGCCGGTGATCGCCAGGCTTCTCAATTACGCCGACCGGGATGCGATCCTCCGCTATGCCCGGCTCCACAAGGACAAAATGGTCTTCGACTCACATCCTATAATGGTCTTTCCAGACTATACCCTGCTGGTGCAGCAGCAGCGGCAATCTTTTGTCGAGGCCAAACGACGACTACACGACCTGAACATCTCATATGCACTGCTGTTTCCCGCCCGTATGAAGATAATCTACAACGCCAAGACTATTTTCTTCAATTCACCGGAGGAGATCTTCGCCTGGACGGACGAGAGACATACCCTTAAGCCTCACTCGCCGCCGCCGCTGGACTCGGATTCTTCACAGGGCTCTCACCGGAGCGGCCAGCCGGACAACCACGCTGCAGCGAGACGCCACCGGTCCCGCTCCAACTGGCGTGCCAAGGGCCACCCAGAGACAGCCGACTGATCTTGCATTGGCCATGAAACATCCGTCTTCTATCCACATCTTGTGTTCTAGGCCTTGTAGCAGGGGCTCCATAGAGGGCGATGTTAGATTTCAAGGTGTCTGGGCCAAATATACACGCTCTGAGGGGTATTTGCCATAGTCCGCCCCGGACGTGTAGGAAATGTTGGGCAACGTTGGGTGGGGGGATCCATGGGGAAACCACTTGAGTCATCCTGTTGAGGGCTTAGGTCAGGATTTCACCGCGACAGATGCTTTACGTTCATGGAAGTATTGGGGTGGGGGGAGCGGGGGAGGGAATGAGGGGTTTCAGTTTTGTTATTGTTATACTTTGCTCTGCGCACTAGCCACATGACTACCAACTACGACACCACTACATTGTAGGCCATTACACACTAAAGAAATTAGGAATGGCACATAACTCACGTAAAACTCCAATGGGGGAACTCAATATTCTGGCGTGGAATGTACGGGGACTCCTAAACAAAGTCAAACGGGGGCGGTGCTTCAACTGGCAAAGCGGCACTCTGCTGACATCCTACTATTACAGGAGACTCATCTCCTGGGCACTAAAGCCCCCTGCCTGTCCAGATTCGGGTTTGCCACGGTGTACCACTCAGGCTTCGTAAGGGGCGCCCGCGGCACGGCGATACTTATTCATCGTCGAGTGCCGCTCCAGGTAACGCGCCATCGGTTAGATCCAGGTGGACGCTACACGATCATCACCGGCACCCTAGCGGGTGAACAGATCACCATTGGGAGTATATACGCTCCTCTCCACTAGGTCAGACATTTGTAGACAAATTAACACAACTCTGGGGGGACCTTCCAGGGGGCTTGACAATCTTGGGCGGGATTGGAATGACATTATGACCCCTCGGGACAGATGGCATGCACTCCCGCAAGATACACCCCTTCCTCGATCCAAACTACAGACTTTGGCACATACACTGGGCTGGGCAGACTCTTGGCGGGCTTTCCACCCCTCAGAAGCAGGGTTCACATATGCCTCATCAGTGCATCCCACCCTTTCACGCCTAGACTATTTGTTCCTCCCCCATAGCTACATACACCGGGTATCTCACACCTCCATTATGCCCCGGGGCCTAGCTGATCATTCCCCGATCCAACTCAAGCTGCGCCTTCAGACACATCGGGCCCCCCGTAGATGGCGCATGTCTCCTTGGTCTCTCCGCAGCGTGGACTATCAGGAGATGCTCCAGCGGGCAATTCAGGACTACCTCAGTTTCAATGTAGGGTCCACGTCGTCCCTGGTCTCCCTCTGGGAGGCCCTTAAACCTACGGTTAGGGGGGCGGACATCAGCTTTCGCTCCGGGGAGAAACGCCGGCGCTTGGAACAGGTAGAGGAACTGGAGGACCGGCAGGTTCGCCTGCAGGCTCAACTAGTGGAGGAATCTGACCCCGTCGCCCGCCGTAATCTCCTCCATGCCCAACAACAGCTTCATCAACTACATACTGACGCCGCCAAGGAGGCGTGGCTAGCGACTCAATATAGAATTTACCAGTGGGGCGATAAGTCCAGCCAAATGCTCCATAGACTGTGTCAGGCTCGGATGTCCCCGGCCCCGGTTCCAGTCCTGAAGTCCCCTGACGGCAGTGTATGCTCCTCTCCCAAGGCTGTGGTCCAGGCATTCACCCGGTACTACACTGCTCTATATGAAGAGCGTGAGGTGATAGCCGCACCCCTGATAGACGCCTTTTTAACAGACATTCCACCCCGCCGTCTTCCCCATGATGTACGCGATACACTAGATAAGCCCATCACTTTGGATGAGCTGCAGGCGGCTCTGTCCAATCTGTATCTGGGCCACTCCCCGGGCCTGAATGGGTTTCCAAGTGAATTCCTGAGCCGACATACTGCCATCCTGGGTCCACATCTGTTGGGGGCGCTTCATGAAGCCCTAGAGCAGCACATTCTACCCCCTGATTGGCGGCACGCTGAGATCGTGGTCTTTCTCAAACCCGGTCGTCCCCCGGACGACCCGGGCTCATACCGCCCTATCGCTCTATTAAACATTGAGCCTAAACTGCTGGGCAAGGTCTTGGCCGATCGCCTCCGCACCTGTATTCAGGATTTGGTGCATCCGGACTAATCCGGTTTCATGCCACAACATTAGACGGGTACATAACGCCATCGCGGAAGCCCCGCGCCTAGGTCACCCTGCGGCGCTCCTACTAGCGGACATAGACAAAGCATTCGACTCCCTGAGTTGGACGTACCTTTTTAAACTCCTAGCAGCCATCAATCTGGGGCCCCGGTTCCTGGCGTATGTGAAGCTTTTATACACAGACCTCACGGCCTCTGCCCCCTTTCCGATTCGCAGGGTCACTCGACAGGGGTGTCCCCTGTCCCCATTCTTATTTGCCTTAACGATCGAACCTTTGGCCGCATGGGTGCGCTTTGACTTTGTTGTCAGGGGACTAGACTGGACGCCGGACTACTCAGACAAGATCGCGCTTTACGCCTACGATGTCCTGTTTTTTATGTCCGATCCGTGGTTCTCTGGGCCCCGTGTCCTCCAGATCCTTCGCATTTTCGGAGAGACCTCCGGTCTCTGTGCTAACCCGTCTAAATCTACAATTTTCCCCATACACGGGGACCAGCGAAGCCAGGCATGGGCCTCGCAACTGCTCATCGCGGATACAGGCCTTAAGTATCTAGGGGTCATTGTAACTCGCTGCCCCGATGATGCCTGGTCGCGCAACATTGCCCCGCTGCTCTTCGCCGTCCGAGATGAGACAACGATCTGGTCTCAGTTGCCCCTATCACTCTATGGCAGGTCCGCAATTTTTAAAATGGTATCTCTCCCCCGCCTACTCTACCGACTCCAGAATTATCCGTACCCTATTCCCCCGTCGTGGTTCCTCCAGGTTAATGCTCTACTGAATAGATTCCTATGGCAAGGGGGCGCGATTCGAGGGGCGCTTGCAACCTGCGTACAGTCCACGTACTGCGGGGGGAACGCGGCGGCGGATGTCCGTGCGTACTACTGGGCCTCGCAACTCTTGGTAATCAACGAGTGGTGGTATGGCTCCCATGCAGATCCAGCCTACGCCGTGGAACGGTCAGCTATGGAGGGCACCCCCCTGCTCCACCTCTTGTACAGCAGTTCCCCCCTGACGGCGCTTCCTCCTGCCTATAGAGTAGTCATTCAGATGTGGAGGTGAGCGGTTAAGACCATGGGCTGGTGGGGCACGTTAACTGGCGCCACTCCCCGAAGGCAAGGCACATTTCTCCGGCCAGTTGCGTCACTGATGGGGTTTCGCAGATGGGATGATATTGGCATTTCGACGCTGGGGGACGTGATGCAGGGGACCACCCTTAAATCCTTTCAATCACTACAGACGGAGTTTGACCTTCACAAATCACCGTTCCACCGTTTCCTGCTGCTCAGACACGCATTGACCCCTCTGATACGACAATTAGAGTCATTACCTGAGTTCCACCCACTGGAGGGGCGTTTGCTGATGGGGGACCTTGGGGCCCATAAAATTAGACAAATTTGCCAAACTCTCACGACAGACTCCAAGACCACCATTCAACGCACCCGGGCAGCCTGGGAGGCAGATCTACCCAGCTTGACAGATGACGATTGGGCCGAGGCGCTAGCTAGTCCCCGATACGCCGCCGTCTCCACTAGATATCGGCTCATCCAATTCAAATACCTCCACAGGGTATATTATACACGTCTTCGCCTATGGAAAATGGGAGCAATCCCGTCTCCTGCCTGTCTCCGCTGCGGCACGGATGAGGGGTCGTTTTTGCATACGGTGTAGAGCTGTGGAGCATTACAGTCCTTCTGGTCTGGTGTACCTTCTTGCATGGGGCGTGTTCTGGCATGGGATATCCCGTCTGACCCTAGATTGGTACTCTTACATAGCACTGAAGACATTGGGGGGAACAAGTATAAACAGCACTTGCTATTTTTGGGCCTCACCCTAGCCAAGCGGGACATAGCACAACATTGGAAAAATACGTCCCCGCCTTCTGTATCCAACTGGAAAAAAGCCCTGGACAGATGTATGTCAGCGGAAGTTGCTGTGTTTCGGGCGCGGGGATGCCCACAGAAACATGGAAAGATCTGGTCCAGTTGGGCCAAGTTTAGAGGTATAGATCTATCCCTGGTGTTACCGCCTGCCATCAGAGACCCCATAGAACGACTAGTGGTAAATGACCTACCAGTGTAAAATTCTAGCGCTACTGAGACGTAGTTGGACATTCCTTTTGTATATACAGTGTATATTGCTTACAACTATGTGGTACGTGCGCAGGGGGGGGTCTGGGGGTTCTCGTGGTCTGATGTTCTGCAGACCTTTGGGGTGGGCGTTTACAGTACCTGAAGGCCTGTCATACTGCATTTCAACTGTACTTTGTCTACTGGGCTTTGCCCTTCTGGTATGCTGAAAACCCAATAAAATCTGTTGTAAAAAAAAAAAAATCTTACCGCTAACATATAACAGATTTATTTGCTGATTTTTGCGCGCATAGGTTTAATTTAGGGGCGGGCAGAGAACTCCGCTCCACTGGCGGAGTTCACAGATTTTTGCCTACTCCGCGTTCCGCTGAGAACGCGGAGTTTAGGCAAAACTCCGACTCCACAGCAGAGCGGAATTCAGCCCTGGGCCGCACAGTAAAAGCTCCCCGCCTCCATCCCCCCCAATAAATACTTTAAAAAAAAGAAAGAAAGAAGATAAAAAAACACACTTACTTCTATCACGGCGTCTCCGGGCTGCCCTCCTCCTCCTCGCCGTGGTCTCTCCTGCAGAAACCCCTACATCAGACGTACGTTGTATTAGGACTGCGCATGTGCGCTCAGTCCTACAAGACGTACGTCTGACGTAGGGGTTTTGGTTTGCAGAAGAGACCATGGCAAGGAGGAGGGCAGCCCGGAGACGCCGCAATAGAGGTAAGTGTGTTTTTTATCTAATTTAAAAAATATATATTTATCGGGGTGGAGGCGCGGAGCGGAGTTCCACTGAGTTTTTGCCCAACTCTGTGGAACTCCGCGTAGTGCAACTACGCGAGCTCCGCCCGGGCCTGGTTTAATTACCACTCCCTTCCAACTATCCGGAAATCTTCCTATCCAAAGAATTCCCTGAAAAAGGACATGGAATCACGGCACTTCACTATAGGGATAGAGGATATTTGATAGCTGTTTTTTTTTAGGACTAAAGTGCTCCCAGAAGAAGCCTTTTGAAGAGTCACTTTATTACTCATTCTCCATCTAAAGTCAAGTTTTAAGGGGTGGCACAGCTCCTCCTGCTCCACTAGTTCCAGCGCCACTGCTTCATTTACAAAGATGTGGGAGTTATCAGGATGAGTCCTGTGCCCGACACATTGCACAGATTTTACGACAGGTTACCTGTTTCAGTAATTCTCTCCCAGCCCTAAATTTACCATCTGGGTGAGATTGTCATGGAAGGGTACATGCTTTGTGTATATTTCTGGTGTAGCCTTTTCCCCCTTTACCTGTGTGGACAAAAATTTAGGATATCAATAGAATTCCTAATACTCTTGTGATCACTTTTTAGGTCGATTTGCTAACGACATCTTGGGGACATTCGGAAAGCTTCCTTGGGAATGTATTCTGCCCATTGCTTACCATTGGCTTTGTGGTTTGTAACTCATATTTGCTTGCTTTATATTTGCTGGCTTTATTTGTTTTGGGCTGGTCTGCTTGAGTTTGTCCTTTCTGTGGCCCATACCCTATTTACGGTATCCTTCCACCAGTGCTCGATTTCTGTAAACAGGCCTTTGAATCTTGTTCTTATCTTATCACATTTGCTGTGCATTCAAAGACAGAGGTCAAATGTTTTCCAAGGGAGCTTGGTGTTTACTTTTCTTTCTCTGACTTCAAAGTGAGAGGAGTTATGTGACAATCATGCTGGCTACTGGGGGATGTACTGGACGTAAGGCTGTACGATGTTATTTTTTTCTAGCACACAACAAAATGTAAATGTCTGTAAATGAACTGTGCAGATATTTCATAATATATCAGAATTAGGGAAGCACAAATGAAGCAAATTGTTTTGGTAATTCTGAAGTATAATGGAAACAAATATTTTAATACGATAAAAAAAATCAATACAATGGGTGCTGATAGTTCCACAAATTATTATTTGTGCCTGTATACTTTTATCAGTAAAACTGCTTGTCTGTGCAAATGTAATGGTCATTTCAATTGATAATGTGTTGTTTGTAATGGCAATGCGCTTACCACACCATGCATACTCCATTTTACCCCAGTCCACTTTACTCTGCACCACTCCACGCCACTGCACTCTACTTTGCACCACTTCACAGCTCTACTCTACGCCACTCCACACTGCATCACTGAACTCTACTCTGCACCACTCCACTCTGTGCCACTTCACTCTACGCCTCTCTACTCTACTCTGCACCACTCTACTCTATGCCAATGCACTCTACCCTACCCTACTGCACTCTTTACCACTGCACTCTACACCACTCCTGTCTAGGCCACTGCACTCTGCCCTGCACCACTCCACTCCGCGCCGCTTCACTCTACTCTGAAACAATCTACTCTATGCCACTGTACTTTCTGCCACTGCGATCTATGCTGCTCCACTCTATTTTACTTTGCACCACTATTCTCTATACCACTGCACTCTTGCCACTCTGTTCTAAACCACTGCACTCTCTGTCAGTGCACTCTACCCCACTTTGCTCAAAATCAATGCACTGTGCTCCATTGCACTCTACGCTGCTCCACTCTACTTTACTTGGCACCATTCTACTCCACTCCACTGAGCTCTACATCACTCTACTTTAAACCACTGCACTCTCCGCCAATGCACTCTACAGCACTTTAATCAAAACCAATGTACTTTGCACTCTACAGCACTGTACTCTACGCTTCTCCACTCTACTTAACTTTGCAACATTCTACTCTATACTACTGCGCTCTATGCTACTCTACTCTAAACCACTGCACTCTCTTCCAATGCACTCTACTCCACTTTGATCAAAAACCAATGCACTCTATGCCACTGCATTCTCTGCTGCTCAACTCTACTTTACTTTACTTTGCACTATTCTACTTTACACCACTGTGTTCTACACCACTCTACTCAAACCACTGAGGGGCAGATGTACGACCATGACAATTTGCGACTCGCAAATTGCGCTCGATTGCGAGTCGCAATTTGCGAGTCGCAAAATGCCATGTACAACAGTGTCTGAGACACTGTTTGCGATTCCCAATGGGGTCGCAAATTGCATGCCTCATCAATATTCATGAGGCACTCGCAATTTGCGACCCCATTGGGAATGGCTGGCCCTCCCAGGGATGGTGGCCTGCTGGGCTCAGCAGACCTCCATGTCTGGGACTGCTTTTAAATAGAGCAGTTTTTTTTTTTTTAAATGCCGCCTGTTTTCCTTAAAAGAAAACAGGATGCTTTAAAAAAAAAAAAATGAAACGTTTTCGTTTCATTTTTTAAGGGCAGGTAGTGGTCCCTGGCACCACTGCCTGCCCCTAAAAAATATTTCCCCCTGCATTTGCAAAGGGGAAGTGGTCCCCTGGGCACCCCTTCCCATTTGCGAGTGCATTACCATCCTCTTGAAGAGGGCAGTAAATTTGCAAGTGTTTTTTTACCGCAATTGCGGTCTCAAAACATTCATACATGAGGTAGAGAGCCGCTATTAGGAAGGGACGCCCTTGAAACGCCCCTTCCTAATAGCGAGTCACAATTCCTATTTAGCGAGTCGGAAAAAAAATTGCGACTCGCTAAATAGGGATTGTACATGGCCCTATTTGTTTTTGCATGCGCAAACGGGTCGCTAACCCGTTTGCACATGCATTTTAGGGTCGTACATCTGGCCCCTAATTCTCTGCCAATGCACTTTACACCACTTTACTCAAAACAAATGCACTCTACTACACTGCACTCTATGCCAACTACTCTGCACCACTGCACTCTATGCCACTATACTCTACAACAATCTACTCATGCCACTGCACTCTACACCACTGCATGCTACGCCACTCTACATCATTGCAGTCTATGTCTATGCGCTCTATGCCACTCTATTCTAATCTGCACCATTTCCCTTTACCCTGCACCATTCCACTCTATGCCACTTCACTCTACTTGCAAACAATCTACTCTACACCAGTACACTTCACAATACTCCACTCTATGATGCTCTACTCCATTAAACTCTACTCCACTCTACTCCACTCTACGTCTCTCCACAACACCCTACAGCACTACTCCACTCTACGATGCTCTACGCAACTCCCTCTACGCCACTTTATTCCACTCTTTTCCATGACTCCATGGCACACTACTCCACGCCACTCCACTCTATGCCATTCCACTCTACTCAACACTATGACACTCTACTTCACTCTATGACATTCCACTCTGCTACACTACAGCACTCTATGACACTCCACTCTACGACAATTTACTCCGCTCTACGCCACTCTACTCTACAACTCTCTACTCCACTCTATGCAACACCCTCTATGCCACTCCGCTCTGCTCTATGACACTCCATCCTATGACACTCTATGCCAGTCCAATCTATGACACGCTACTCCACTCTATGACACTCTGCTCCACTCTATGCCACTCAAAAATAAGATCCTCTACTCCACTCTACACCCTTCCACTCTACGACACTCTACTTCCTCCATGACACTCCACAACACTATGTCACTCGACATCACTCAACTCTACTTTACGCCACTCTATGCCACCCCAATCCACGCTACTCCACACCACTCCGCCGCCTCCACCACTCCACTGGCCATAATAGGGCGGTTGGAAGATTACCCGTGCTGTGCCCCCGTGAGTCTGATGGTCCGTGGACCACCAGCCTCGTAAGGCGGCCCTTGGCCATATTACTTAAAATATAACTAGGCTGTCCGGTTTTAGGTTTAAACCTATAATAACTGATAAAAACCCACCAAAAGGGAAATAGCCCTCACCAGTGTAAACATATAAACACTGAAAAAACACCTGCACAACCACAAAATAAATGCCATTCAAAGAAAGGAAAAGGCGAGTGAAGGAGTCATTTTTTTCTTCCTGAAGGGGCCAATACAATGTAATTTTGCTATACAAGATAGCAGCAAGAAAGACTGGGCTAACATTATTCTGCTTAAGTTTTGTTGTTTATGGATGTCACTAAAATATTGTTTCTTCTTCCTTTTGCTTTTTTCAGTTTTGTGGTCTTTGGTCTAAAGATGCAGGGTTTAGAAGCATGTTTTAGGTCTTGTTTAATTATTTTATAAACTGTAGAGAATCAGGAAATATAAAAATTATATTTGATATTTTGGCTGCTTTTGATTCTTTCACCAACAGGTAAAATGGCTGGTTTCATAAGAATCTTTCCCAATATGTGCCATCACATTTACCCACAGAGAATGGGTAAAACCCTTGATACATCGGTCCCCAGTTTCTAGTGAGTCAGTATAGATAGTAGGTGAATTGCCAACACCTCAGGCTTTAAACATTCAATGCAAGGTATAGTGACAAGTATATGTGAAAAGAGTGCTATCACAAAGCATCTGGGATAGTGGTGAAAACATGACACCAGACTTTTGGAAAGCATGGAACGCAGTGTCACTTGGAATGCTGCTGCAAAAAGGTTCTTTCCAAGTTCAACCAAGATTGGAGTGATATTGTTTGTATTTGCAATGATTCAGCTACGTATATGAAAAAGTTGTGTGATGGCCTGTCAAAATCGATAACGGAGCTGAAGTGCTTCCCTGTAAGAAATCCTTGCCACTTGTTAGATGGTATGCTGAAAGCATCTTTACAGTCTTCAGAGTTAATGAAGAATGCTATTGACTTTTTAGTCCATTCTGTGCACTGTTTTGTTACACGCGGGAACTAAAACGCAAATATTTCTCGCTTTGTGTGGCATCAAAGAAAGAGTCACCCCAACTGTGTCACTTAGCTGATGGTTCTCAGTACAAGGGGCTGTGAATACTATATTATCCATGTGGCAACCGTTTACAGAATTTTGCTGAGAGATGATGCCAAAGGCAAGAAATGTGAGGATCTTTGGTCGCATATTGATAAGCGATGTGAAAGTAGTACACTCTACTGCATGCTTAGATTTTTACAAGAAAACATAACTGCTGTAGTGGACATTATAAAAAAACTAGAGTCTGCCAACATCCTTGTCTGCCAAGTGTTCAGCATAATTGGTGTAGATGTAAAACATCTCCTTGAGAGTAGGCTGGGCGACACCTTTAGTGACTTTGGCACTGCAACATGCTCCATGTTAGAGTGCTTGCCACTTGGTAAGCAAAGCAATGTTGAATAGCAATTCAGGAACTTTTATTTTACAATGAAATGGCTTGCAATGATGCATAGAAATGTCCCTTCACCAACCATGGCATTTGAAGTCAATGAAACCTCACTGTGGTACTCTGTACAAGTTCTAGATCCCTTCCGTAAAGGGGAATTTTCTCCATAGTTTCAAAAGTGCTGCTTCATTTTTGACCGCTTCAATAACTCTGAGGGTATAAGCGCCCAGTTTAACGCAAATGTTGCAGAACCTGCACAGAGAATCGCAATCTTCAAGTGCACCAGTATTGGCATGGAAAGCTATGTCAGTGGCCAGAGTTAGCAAATTGTGTACTGGCTGTTTTGGCGTTGCCCGACTCAAGTGCCAATGTTGAGAGGGCCTTTTCACAGAAAAAAGTTTACATGGGAAGGAAAAAGCGAGTGCACATTACCAAAGACTCACTGAAGAAGTATTGTATGGTGTACTGCAATAAGTTTGATTTGCAAAAATGTATTTGGACCTCATATACACTGAACGTGTTGTCTATATACCATGCACTATCAGTGCAGAAAGCACGCAACAATAAAAGCAAAACGTTCCATAAACACCGAAAAACACAGTTTCTTTAGTTTTTAATAGCGCGAAAATGTGTAACCACTGATAACCACTGTTTTTTTAAGGTATTAAAATCACTTGAAAACACTGAAAAAACCCCACCAGAATTTACCAAAAATAGAAACTGAAAACAGGAAAGCCTAAATATAACGCAGTAGCGCCATTGTAATATTATAGTACAAGCCCGATGACAACTCGGGAGCTAATGCGAGGGTGCACTTTTTGCTCCTGCTGCTTACTGACTGCATGGGGTATGGTAATTACAACTTGTGCTATTTGCACCAGTATAGCACATTTCAGAAAGAAGGTAATGCATAACTTGTGCTTGTCTTTCCCCATTCTGAGGTGTGCAAACTAACATGTTCTGCTTTGTATGCCCTCCAGAATTTCACTAGACACTATCTTGCAAAAATCATGAAGGTGGCATAAATTGCAAGGGCTTGACTCCTGATTACCACCTGAGGTATAATTCTATTGTGGGCACGTGTACTTGTTTGAACCTAAAATATAATTGCATTATTACTGTAAGTGCAGCTCCTTTATCAAGTTAATATTCACTCTCATCCTTTTCAACCTTTTTTATTATCTCAAACACTTTCCTTAACCCATCTTTAGTCCGTGTTTCTTTGCTCTTTAGATCTACCAAAAAGTCACCTGAACAATTTGACAGTTAGAGTTTCAGTCAAACTGATTGATCGAGACAGTGAATTGAAAATCATTTACAGAGTGTTGGCCAATCAACATGGCTAAAAATGGAGGACTCACATGCAACAGCCAGTGCTGTTCCTTATGTTCAATAAACATTTTGTCAGAAGTGAAATCCTAATGGAATACCCAAACCTCTCCAAACATTGATCAACACCTAAATTCAATTAAAATGTATTTTACTGAAATGATCCTTCCCATTTCTTGTCAATCGTATTTTGATCCCCAATCATTTTCTTCTGTGTCCCATTTTCCCAAAATCGGAGTCACATTCGTCCTCCATCCCCATCCAGCCCTTTTTCTTACGCCCCATTTTGACTATTTGGCACCATCGATCTCCCTTCTTCTCCTGGTCTGCATGCTCCCTCTTTGTCTTTCTCTTCCAGCCTTCCGGAAGCTTTCGCCATAAAGAAATTGTAAAAGAATGCAAGTGAAAAAGATAGGGGAACCTACAAGGCATGTGGCCTAAGGAACATAGCTAAAAAACGTTCAAGAAAGGCACGGGCTATGTTGCTAATGGCACAGCTTAACAGATGTGAAATAGAATCCTTTGCTTGACAGACTCATAAGTAAAGTCAAAGGATATCCACAATCTACAGGCAATAAAATCATTCTTTAACAGTTTATATCTTGGGTTGATAGAAATGAAACTCTTGACAATGGAAATTTAAAATTGTGATAACTTGTTATTAGTTTGGAATGAAATAGTACATGAGGCCCTGAAACAGCATGGTAAACTCAACAGTGTGCGCTATGTTTCTTTTTCCCTGTGACACAAAGGTGACTTCTGATGACATTTCCCTGTAGCTCCAGCACATGGCATGCAGGATGGTGCGGTTTTTTTCTGCTGTAGGTGAAGAACAAAGATAGAGGGCCATAAAGAGGCCAGCCGCGGTCCGTGCATGTAAGAGCCGGGTGGGGGGGATTTCGACAGACGATGATGAGGGAGAATTAATTATTTATTTAATTTCCCCTCATCATCGTACATTGAAATCGGCCCCACCGCTCTTACCTACACGGGCCACGGCTGAAAGAAGCTGGGTTCAGTGTCTCTACGTTTGCTTGCTCGTCAACTTAGAACACTGGTGAGATTTCTACAAATGTGGTTAGATGATGAAATTGGGAAGTCATACGGGCACCACGACCAACATACCTTGCAAAACGCTCCACTGAGCAGGATCCCGTGGAGTGAGAACTTTTAATGTAATGCGTTATCGTCTATCACACAGACAGGGGAACTCCAGCTGCGGTCCCTGCAGGGAAGAGCGGTGGGGCCGGGTGGGGGGTTGGGCAGGGGGATTTCGACAGACGACAACAAGGGAAAATTAATTATTTATTTAATTTTCCCTCGCCATTGTCCATCGAAATCCCCCCCACCCGGCCCCACCGCTCTTACCTGGAGGGGCCGCAGCTGGGGAACTCGTGCTTGATTCAGTATTGTACTTATTGTTCATTGGATGCTCCCCTTGGCATATATACTGCTGTGTCTCTTTGACACCCTTCTGCTTACTCTCCCAGCCAGTAAGAATGTACTGACAGCAACCACCAGTGATTCCATGTATGTGGAAACCTGTTTCTGTATCATCATGTAGTTGCTGATACTCTCCTGTAATTTTTTTAATTTTTAATAAAGCATTAAAAGACAGATATTGAAATTGGGCACAGGTAGATAGAGTAATGCACTGAATATCAGTTTTGGCTAGTTGAAGATACAATCCTTCTTGCAAACTAATGGCACTTATTGTACTGCGAAGAGAGAAAACTGGTACATTGAGTCCTCCTTTCTGCAACTCACACAGATGAAGTACTTGCAGCTGTTATCAATCCTCTAAAATATTTATAGGAAATAATTTTTTTTTAAATCTATGCCAAAGACGCTCAACTTCTTTTTAAAGTTTTACGCAACTGAATCGCAATTTGCTAAAAAAAAAACTAGATGGATATATTGGTTAAGCATAAACAGAGATCAAACAGATCTCCTAAAGGGATTTAAACACGACCTCAATTAAAACACACACATACATTCAATGATTTTCTATTGCAAGATCCTGCAGACAATGATTCTTCTGAAAGGTTTTTACCAAGGAAAATCTTCAACACATAAGGGGGTCGATTCCGATTCGGGCCGGAAATTTCACCGACCGAGCCGGACCCGGAGAGATTTCTGACCGAATCGGACCCGTGCAGTCCGACCGAACGAGTACGATGCGTCCGTATGTTATCGGACTCGAGTCGGTCGGACTCCCATTGAAGTCAATGGGAGCCGGTCGTACAACGCGTACGCGGGCTCCCATTGACTCAATGGGTGCGAGTCGGACAAGTGCGCCCCTACAGCGGGTACACGGCGAAGCGATTCGCGCCGCACACGCACAGGTAGGGGGACCCATGGGTCCCCCCTGTGTGCGACTCGCGCGGCTACGAGCACAGGGGGGTCCGACACTGACCCCCAAAGTACGGCTCCGACAGCTCTTTCGAGCCGGAATGCGCGGCTCGGTCGGACTGCTCGCGGCGCGCATCGTACTTACCCGGCCGGGGAACGTCTCCATTGCGCAGTGCGAGTCGAGTCCGAGCGAGTCGGTCGGTGCGGTTCGAGCCGGGAACGAGTCGGTCGGAGCGGTCGGGACGCCCGGACGAGTCGGTCGGCGAATTCGCATCGTACTCGCTCGGCCGGACCCGCGTACGGTTCGGTCGGGAAACAGGGCTCCGAATCGGATCCGGTAAAGCCGAATCCGATTCGGAGCCCTACCGGCCGAGATCGGAATCGGCCCCCAGGTCTTTCAAAGCCAAAAAACTTGCCTGAAAAGACTGTCTGTGGCATTTCATGTAACAAAATAAATGTCTGCAGGCTTTAACTCATTGCAATAATAATCCAACCCTAAAGGCCCATTGGCTTTAAAATATGTATTTCCTAATTAATAATTCAGGCCTGCTGCCATTGTCATATCTTTTAATAATAAAGAGATCAGACCTTTGGCATTTGAAATAATTTCCCAATTAACCAATAAGGCCTATAGCCTCTTGTCACCATAACCAACTCATACCTACTGTAGTGAGCATAAACTTTTCCACAAGACAACTATCAGGTGTACCCTAATAAAATAATGAATATGTGTAAAATTACAGTTGTAAAAACAATATAAAATCCCTCCTATGGGAGCCTAATAAGTATTATCAAACTGCAAATCTTTTTTCCTGATGTTTTTTTTTTCGATTAGCTAATCAAAAAAAAACATTGCCTAATACGTAAGTCTGTGAGATTCCATGTACCAAAATATCTGCCTACAGGTTAAAGCACAGTTGTAAAATAATCCGCTCTTAAAGGTGTATTACAACAGTAAATACGGCCTACTGGCAGTGTCATAACGTTTCATAATAAACTGATCAAATCTAAAGAATCTGACAACTTTTCCCAGAGAACCAGTAAGGCCTAGAACCTTTACTATTGGCTTGACACCATAACCAACACATGCCTACTGAAATATGCATAAACTGGCAACCATCATAAATACAGGTGTAAAATTATAAATATGTACAAGATTACAGTTGGCAAAACAATTTGTAGCCTCTCTCGAAAGGCCGAATAAAGATTACCATAGTGTAAAATATTCTACCCCCAGGTTTTGTCAGATGGGTAGGCCAGAACCAAAACCCTTGCCTACTACATTCTGAAAGATTTCATGTAACAAAATACCTGTCTACAGCCTGTTACACAGTGTGATAATCCCAGTTAAAGGCTTGTTGAATTTTACAAATGCTATTCACAGTAAATAGGCCAGGCCACCCGCCTTTGTCAAAACATTTTATAATAACAGTTCATACATATTTCATCAGACATAGCTTTTCTCAGTGAACAATCAGGCCTAAAGCCTTTATCATTGGCTGTTCACCATAATCAACTCAGGCCTATTGTATTGAGAAAAATCTTTCCAACAAGGCAATCATCAGGCATACAGTCATCAAATTACAATTATATGCAAAATTATATTGAAAATCAAAATGCTATCTCTCAGAAAATGGCCTAACAAGGATTATTCAAGTTCAAATATTCTATCACCACAGTTTCTCAGAGGGGTTACCAACAGCAACAGCCTGGCCTACAACTGTTCTCTGTGAGACTCCACGTAACAAAATGTCATGATCCCACAACAGGCTCTGCAACATCTGTCCAAGTCTAATATTGTAAGAGTCCTTTATAGACCCAAGACACATAGTACTCAGTAAAAAACCCACCCTTGCGGGGATGTTAGCTGGCATAGAGTTCATGGGAAAGATGCTGTGAGAATATGTGCCTTTTGCTGGGGAGCTGGAGAGGACACCTTTGGAGGGTTGGACCAGGGATAGGGCCCGAGAAGGAAGCTGTTGACCTGAAATTTGCTCTGCAAGGTTATTCAGATTCTGGTAGAGGTGTTCAGGGGTGCCAATGAAACAGTTTTGTTTACCACACTGATAACATGGATGGTTTTTGGAGCCTTTTGGGTGCCTGAATTGTTGGGGGGGGGAGGGTGGGTGCTGGGTTGATGTGTTAAAATGATAGGCACAGTGGAAAGTGTGTTTACACAAGTCCAAGACAGGTCAGAGGATGGCAGGTTGGAAGGTTATTTTGAGATCCTATCTGATTATGAGGTTTTTCCCGGTGTATTGCGGTATAGGCTGTGGGCTGAGTGGGATCACAGTAATGGAGGTATATTTCAGTACAGGGGCGGTATGGGTGTGTCAGCATCTCACTGCTGCCGGTATCGCGGAAGACACTAGTGCTGCTGGGGGTGCCGGTGGGAGAGTATGGTACACACTCTTTTCGAATTGGGGTGGTAATAGAGGCGTGAAGGAAGGGTTGGAACCACACAAACAATATGCAGCTGGGGGGTGGTCCTCTGATTGTTACAGGAGGTATGTGAGAACAGAGAGTGGCGAAGGTTGAGATACGGGGTTCATGGGGGTCCAAACCTGAGCTGTTACAGGTTTGGTTACAGGTCCAGAGTGCAAGGGCCTTTTTATTTGAATCGTGGGCCACTCTTTTGTTAAGTGGGCAGAGAGACAAGCAGCAAAGAGGGGACACAGGGTCAATTTTGGTTTCGATTCCCAGTTGTTTTCCGTTAGTTGTCATGGCACAGGAGTATGCGATAGAAAGGTTTGTTGACATGTTTGAGCGTGCTGTTACAGGGTAAGTGGTATCCGGATGTGCTGGTGATTCATCTGGAGGAGAATGATTTGGTGGTGGAAAAAGGTTTGGCACTGTCGCACGCCATGAAGAAGGATTTGTAGGAGTTTAAACAGCATTGGAAAGGTTGTTTTGCAATTTGGAGGGAGTCTGTCCCTAGGCGGATTAGGCGCATTGCTAATAGACTAGCCACAATTAACAAAGCTAGGCACAAGATCAATATAGAAATTTGAACTTTTTGTAGGGAGGAAGGATTTGGCAGGATTTAACATGCGAATCTCAGTTACGAGAATGTTGCTTTTTTTTCGGGGCAGGGGGTTCATCGTTCCCAGTATGGGATGGATCTGTTCCCGGCTGCAGCTGAGGGAGGTCTTGGCTAAGGCCTTGAACATACGGCTATAAAATAAATAAATACATTATTGAGGAGTCTGCGGAGGTGCTTGGGGGGGCAGAGTTCAGTGTTAGGCCTTTTCCTGAGTGGCCGTTGGCCGAGAAGTGTGCATGGTTTTAGATAAGTTTATTGTTGATGCCATTGGTGAACCTGGCTAAAAAGGAAGCTGTGAACAAGCTCATATCTGGATGGGGCAGGAAGTGAACGATTACAATAGCATAGTGAGGAATTAGTTTTGCATGGCAGAATGCATAGGAAAATGTGTGATGTGCACCTGTTTCAATTAAAGAGGCCTTTTCCACACAAACCTTGGTCAGTGGTCTGGGCTGTGCCTCTCTCACCCAATAGGGGTTTGGGGTCAGCCTTCTGGGATGATTGGGAGAGGTGGTACAGTATGAGAATGTACTAGGTTTGGGCTATTTGAGCTCTTTGGTTTGTGTTCCTTTATAGCCCTTGGTCATTTGGGCTATAAACCACCATTCTAAACTAGTTGACCTGGTGGCTGCTAGGGTATTGGTAAAAGGTGGGAGGGAAAGTTGCCCACCCACCCTCTCCAAAATATTTTTGGGGTCCCTGGGGAATTTGGAGAATGTGGTTTTGTTCATGCAAGTGTGCTTTTCAATGGAATAGCTGTGCAGGGGATTAACAAGATGTATGGTTGTCGTTTTTGAGACAGGTGAGGTTGGAGGTTGGCTAAGAGGTTTGCATGGATTTAGATACATTTATTGCTGTTGCCATCGGCAAACCACGTTGAAAGGGAGGCTGTGAACAAGCTCACGTCTGGACAGGGTAGGAAGTGAAAGATTACTATCTAGGAAGTTAGTTTAGTTATATGTTAAAGCATGAAGTGATAAGTGGTAGGAGAGGTTAAAGGTTACAATTGCAGAGTTCCAGTTACGATATGAGTGTGGATAGTTACTGTGTTAGATTACGTAGCGGGGGGACATTTAGGGCTGGGGTAGTTAAATCGTATATGTAAAGTTTTGTGTAGTGAGGCATTAGTTTTTAAGGTGGAATGCCTAGTAAAATGTTTGATGTGCACCTGTTTCAATAAATGCCGCCTTTTCCACACACACCTTGGTCAATGGTCTGTGCTGTGCCTCTCTCACCCAATGGATGAATTGTTTAAATGTGTGAGTCTCTAATTCTTTTTAGGTCTGTTATTAAGCTAGCATCGACCCAACACCTTTTAAATTGTATTTTTCTGTTTCAGTTCAGTATTGCTAATCTATATTATCCCATTATAAATTTCAACAAAGGCTTCTCTCTCTTGACCTGCCCTGCTACACTGCTTTCAGACTTGCCTATCTCCGACTTCCCCCTCCTCTGGTGCCATGACTGCAGATTTCTAATTCAGCTAGAGAAAGCTTAGAGGACAGACACATTTCTCCGACTCAGGGGAAATGAAATTCAGCAGATTTTTGCTAAGGGCAGAAATAGTTTAAAAACGGAAACGTGAAGTTTGTTTCATTTTATGACATAAAAGACGGTTGAATCTCGTAGCTTGCACAGCCACATTTCCTGAAATGGGAAAAAAACTGCCACCAGAACAAGCAGCAGAGGTGGATGGATGCCTGGGGGGTGTCACTGAAAAAAGATGCACGTACCTTTAATGTATTGACTCTATTATGAGTTTAACTACAAGGGTATGGCCTTAGTTGACTCTAATCCCTATGGACAGGACTGCTACAGTCTTTGCAAATGTGCAGGACTAATTTATGCAGCAGGGTTGGCTAAATTATGTGACGAAAAATGCAAAATATGTGACATATCTGCAACAAATTTGGCAGCAGTATTATTGAGATATTTTGCCATCTTAACACACATTAATTTTGTAAGAAAAAAATGTTCACCTCTGCAAAGGGTTTGGCAGTCTGTGGCACAACATGTAGGACTTGATTTAGTAACTTTTGATCCATTTGAGCTACAGACAATTTGTTGTTGGAATCTGCAAATTATGCAAGAGAGGATGGATTAAGTGGCAAGTTCGGAAAATCCATAATCAAGTAGAAAACATCACAACCACAGAATCGCATAATTCCAGTGGCCCTACCTACAGACACTGCCATTTCTATACACATTTTAGTGGCTGCAGCAGGGGAAACAGTCAGAACACCGTGGCCTCAGCTACACGTGTTCCGACATCGCTTGCCTTAACCACGCATATGCCTTAACCACGCATATGTGTGGTTAAGGCATATGCGCGGTCTAGTTGCTGGCTGGCTGGCTGAAGCAGGAAGAGGAAGTTTCTGGAAGGACACAACGCAGTGAGTTCAGTGGCGGCTGGTGACATTTGAAAGAGGTTGGGCGTAAAAGTTGCGGGCAGCGCACTGTGGTGAGCGAGCATAGTGAGCATGCCCGAACGTATATAGGGAGGTTCGGGGGGGTTCTCCCCCCAAGAAAATTTTGAAAAAAGAGTGGCCAAATGGTGCATTTTCACGGACATTTCAGGCTGATAAAACATTGTATCCTCTTTCAGGATGAAAACATCACATGGGGCGCGGGTGCACATTATTCGGTGAAACATCTTTCTAGATTGTGCGACTTGTCCATTGAATCCCACAGCACATAGTCTGCACACACGCAGCTTTAATGGAGTGACGAGGGCTGCACCCCAGACAAAGGTTTCTTGAATATAACCTAACGACAGTTGATACAGCTTTTTACCGTGTCTCAGAGGTTTACATGTCTCCCATTGTGCTAGGATTGCTACATTTAAACAGTATTACCAATAAATTATCAAAGGTAGGATTTCTTATAAAGAAAGTGTTTGTATGTTAGTGGTGTTTAACGAGATTTTTACATCTATTTTTCCACATAACAATAACTGAGTTTAGGAACAAAATGTGTAATTTGAATTCTGAGTGAATATATTACTTGTATTTTTTCTACTAAGGGCTTGCAGCATTCTCCTCCTTTAGCATGTACGAAGCCAAAAGATTAACCCCCACCACGACCACTCCCACAAATAAAGAGGATGCCGCCAGTAAGACTGAGAGTTAAAAATGCCCCAAGGCTGCTTTGAACACTAGGTCTGCTGGTGCCGGCCCCGCACAAGGCGACAGCACCGACACCTACAAGCCTCCATCAGCCTCGGGCTAAGAAGAACCGGCGCACCCTTCTAAATGTGGGGGCACTGGTACACCGCGTCTTACCCCGACTTGTACCCTGAGGGCGACGCGACAAGTCTCTTAATTTATTTCTTTACTTCATGCTGCATCCCCGTGATTTTCCCACATTCTAGCCGGGTTCCCGCAAACAAACACATCTGCTCTCCTAAGATGCACCATCCCCAAGAATATTGCTCTGGGGGAATGTCAAGCAAACCAAGTGTTAGTGTTACCCCCATCGATGCGTCGACACAGGTGACCCCACCCTGCCCGCTGTGCCAATCTACGTGCCCCCCCGGCCCCCTTTTACTTCGATGCCTGAGTATCTTTTGTGGGCTCTATCGGCCCAGCTCCAGACATGCCCCTCGATGGCGCAGCGGGGGTACCATGGGTCTTCATGTAAGCAATGGAAAATGGTCCTCCAAGGTCCGATTAAGGTGGGGGATACAGCCACAATGGGGTGCAGAGGGGCCCCTCCCGACTTTAGGGCCCGGTACCATGGAACATACTACCCTTTCGATAGTATGCCCCGGCCTAGTGTCCCTTCGGGCCTACTTCATACAGTGCTGTCGCCTGACACTCCTCCCATTGCCCTCTCTCGTTTACCTCGTCGGCTCAGACTTGCTCCCGTGGGGAGTCTCCTCTCTGCACTCCCCAGGGTCCATCCATTCTCCCACGACAGAAAAACATGGATTTGGCCCATCCTGCCGTCCCGCTAGTGCTGTCTACTCTGACTCAAGGCTCCCATGTCACGGTCACGCTCGCTCCCACCCTGAGGGGGAGGGACTGACAGGCAGCAACAGGCTGGCTGAACAGCCCAGCAACGTAGAAATGGCCCATCACTGCATGGCTTCACAATAAGCCATGACAGTGATTGGTCATACACCATGTTAGTGCCACCCATGCGTGGCGAACAATGCTCAGGACTGCGGGGAGGCATGGCAAACACGTACATCTCAGCCAATCCAGACGCTGCTCCAGCAGCGCCAGGATTGGCTTGAGCAGGGATATTCGCCGCTCATTAGGAGACCGGGGGCTGTGGCATGAAACAACCCTCGCTCTCCTAATGTGCAGCCTAGTGCACATGTTCAGGCTGGTCGGAAAAATTATCAGCCCAAAACCGAACATGCGCACTCTTGCTGTGCGCTAGACCACCCTTACGATCATCGTGATGTCAGTCATCATGATGACGACGACTTCACTGAACCTGCTGCCCTGCCCCCTTCAGAGCTGCTGACTCCTGACTGCCTCAGGCGTGGCCCAGTGGCCGGGCGGCCCGGATTAATTTCAAAGTAAGTTGTTAGTGACGGCATGCGACTTGTGAATGTGGCCTCAATATATTAGTGGGGCAACGCCCCAGCGCCCTAATGGACGCACTGCCACTGAGTGAGGTAAGTGGGATTTTGGGGGGGTGAGAGATAGTTTGTATGGGTTGGGGATAGATTTCAGGGCTGGGGGTCGGGGTAGTTTTCAGGGCTGGGGATAGGAAAGGGGCAGTTTTCAGGCAGAGGGGTCAGTTGGACTTGGGCAAATCGGAGGTAGGTAGGTTTTAGGGGGTGGGGGCTGGTTTTAGGGCTCAGTGAAGGGGCTGGGGTCAAAGTAGTTTTTAGGGGGCTGAGTTTGAGGGCTCAGGGCAGGGGACAGGAAATGGGCAGTTTTCAGCCTGAGGGGGGGTTTAGTGGGTGGGGGCTGGTTTTAGGGCTCAGGGAGGGGGACTGGGGTCGGGGTAGTTTTTTGGGGCTGGGGCGGGTAGAATAGACTGCAGGAGGGACAAATTTTAGGGCTCAGGGTAGAGGGGCAGGAGTGTGATCTTTACTACACATATCCGTTTAGCAATCATGTAATTACCACAAAATTGTGTGGTAAAGGCCTTCATGGTAGCTACGCTGTCGTGGTTAAGACCACGCAGTTCAGGCATTCGTTGTTGAGGCATGTGTTGTTCCATCACACGACCATGCAGCAGTCTCCGCGTAAATATGGATTTTCCACTCAACCCATTATTTGCTGCATAGTTTGTAGGTTTTACCAAAAAAACGTTGTACAGTGAGTGCAGCACAATGCTAGACAGATTGTTGTATTCAGGTAGCTAAAGAGGTAATCACTTATCCCTGCTACTGTTAACATTACCAATTGATGCTCAGGGAAAGGCTTTGGTCCACAGCTTAAAACATACTGGCATATTTTCAAGCCCCTATCACCACAGGAACGTCACTGTAAGTGCCGTTCCTGTGGCAATAAAGTCTTCACCTTATTTACAAGTCAGCCTTAAACCACTTAGCATGACTTAACGTGGCTTAACGCTGCCTTGTAAATAAGGCACCCTTTCACGCTATACTTAGGGTCGATTCCGATCTCGGCCGGGAGGGCTCCGAATCGGATTTGGCATAACCGGATCCGATTCGGAGCCCTATTTCCCGACCGATTCGTACGCGCGTCCAGACGAGCGAGTACGATGCGAATTCGCCGACCGACTCGTTCGGGCATCCCAACCGCTCCGACCGACTCGTTCCCGGGTCTAACCGCACGACCGACTCGCTCGGACACGACTCGCACCGCGCAATGGAGACGTTCCCCGGCCGGGTAAGTACGATGCGCGCCGCGAGCAGTCCGACCGACACGCGCCGTCCGGCTCGAAAGAGCAGTCGGAGCCATACTTCGGGGGTCCATGTCGGACCCCCCTGTACGCGTAGCCATGCGAGTCGCACAGAAGGGGGACCCATGGGTCCCCCCTACCTGTGCGTGTACGGCGCGAGTCGCTTCGCCGCGTACCCGCTGTAGGGGCCCCCTTGTTCGCCTCGCATCCATTGAGGCAATGGGAGCCCGCGTACGCGTTGTACGACCGGCTCCCATTGACTTCAATGGGAGTCCGACCGACTCGAGTACGATAGCATACGGACGCATCGTACTCGTTCGGTCGGGCTGCACGGGTCCGATTCGGTCGGAAATCTCTCCGGGTCCGGCTGGGTCGGAGAGATTTCCGGGCCGAATCGGAATCGGCCCCTATGTGTGAAAGGGGCAGGCTATGGGTGTTGTGGTGGGTGCTCCACCACAACACCCATTGATTTTGACACTGCCCCATATTTACAAGGGTGGCGTAAATATGGGGCAGCACCAAAATTAAGACCAGCAAAAACCTGGTGTTACCCTTGCGAAACGAGGAGAAAAGCTTTATTTCTCCTCCTTTTTGCTGTTTCTATGGGTACTGCGTTGTGCAGCACAAATAGAAACAGCAAAATGCCATGCATGATTGTTTATGTGCATGAAGGGACACCTTCCTGCACATAAAAAGTCCTTCCCCTCAACGCAGGCACCCTTGCACTATGGTGCAAGGGTGCCTGGTTGGCGCTAGGCAGCTGTAATTAGCACCAGCACAGGGGAAAACGCAGGGCTGCACCATATTCTTGTGAATACAGTGCAGCCCTGCGTTTCAGAAGTGGCGGAGAGCTGCGTAAAGCCAACAAGGCTAATGCCGTGCTCCGTCACTTCTTTTGTAAATATGCCCCAAAATCTTAGGGCCTGATTACAATGACAGTGGGACCACCACCAACAGCCCATCAGTGGCGGTCCCACCGCCATCATGATACTGTTTACTGCCCGCCACATTAGGATGGCTGGCTGATGTCTGGCGGTGGGAGAGACTGACCGCCATGCATCCGACAGGCTCAACAGCCCGTAGATGCATTGGAGGGAGTTGTATCCCTACAACGGTGGCAGTGTCTGCTGAGGCACCACAGTAGGGATTACAATGTCCCTTTCCGCCAGCTGTTTCATGGCAGTTAGCCTGCCATGAAAAGGCTGGCGGAAAGGGACTTTGGGGGGCCATAGCGGGCCCCTGTTTCCCCCCTGGACCTCCGATTTGGGCCCTGGGGGGCACCAAAGTATCCCTGCACTATGTGGCAGGAACCTTGAGTGCAGGGATATGTCAGATGTGTATTTTTTGTATTGCAGCATGTGCTGCAGGCCAAGGCACACGTGAATAGTCAAGTCAAGTCAACTCAACACATGCTTTATTCGGCAACTGAAAGTCATAAAAGCCAACATGTTAAAAAGGCAATCATTTCATCAACATAGATTAAAATTTTAAAAACCTTGGTCATTTAAAAAAGGTTAAAAGAAAAGCATCCGTTGTGTCAATAAAAGGTACAAGTTTCAAGTGTTTTAAAATTACACAGAAATACATTTAGTAAAGTGCAGAGTGCTAAAGGGCAAGTGTAAGGGCAAAATATCGACAAATGCATATGCAAACATAATGTGAGCCCTAGGCCCGGCTGGCTATTATAAAAACAACTTTTTCCTATGCCTGATATCTCCTGTTAAAAAACTCGCAACCCCGAAACAAACCATGGGAGAGGATAACATTTGCAATAGGGCAGGCCTAACTTGGGTAAAATGGCGACCTCTGAGCAGTGGGAGTAGAAACCTTTTACGAAGTGAGTGATAAAAATCACAAAAGAAAATAAAGTGTAAGGTATCTTGCTCTGAAAAGTTGTCACAGGGGCAGGGTTTTATAGTACCAGGTTTAGTAAAGCCTTGGGGAACCGCCAAGAGCCAAGGGACCAAGAGCAGCCGAAATCTGGTCAATACGAAGCAGTGAAAAGCATTGTTAACAACAAGTAAATATGGTTAGACTTGCTTGCTCAGGGAAAGTGTAACATACCTTCTCACAGTGGGTTTTGCCAACTCATTTTCTTCCCTGAGCCCTTAGCGTTTATCCAGGAACTGTTGTTTAATAAATCTGACTGCGGGTTTACCCAAAGGTTTAGGGCTCAGGTACAAGTCAGGGCAGCCGAGCCACTTTGTCAGATCCATTACATATTTTAGCCAGGGAATGTGCTTTTCTCCCTCCAATGCTACACAATCAGTAATTATAAGCTGGTTTAAGTTGGTGGTGGGACAGGCCCATATTCTCAGCCAGCGCAGTAAAGGGACTACCGCTATCAGATCCGAAATATATCCCACACCTAGTTCTTAGTGTATATATAAAAGCTGTGATAGTGGGCGGGACAGCAAGAAGCTTACGTAAGAACTTGTTCTCTGCCCCCTGGATATCCTTTCCGTCCTTGTAGCCCCAAGCATCACATCCATAGGTTGCCATGGGGATGCACTTTTCTTTATAGATCTTCAGCAGGGCAGGAAAGGGTTTTGACCCTAGTCTTTTGGCAAAATTCAAGGTAGCCCCTGCCGCTCTAGTTAGGGTATTCATTTTTTGTGTGGTTTGGGCACGCCAAGACCCATGCTCATCAAATAGTACCCCTAAGTGAGGGAAGGTCGGGAGTTTAGTTAATTCAGCCCCCTTACAGTACAATTTGGCCTTTAAGGCCTTTCGGGGGCCTATGGACATAGTATGTGATTTTGTAAAATTAGTGGTCAGGTCTAGGGAATCCATAAAAGTTATAAAATTATCTAAAAGTAATTGGTGGCCCACGGCGGTTCTGGCAAGCAGAACCACATCATCTGCATAAAGGAGTGCAGGTATCATCTTGGCACCAACCCTGGGGATATCTTTACATCTTGAGATTAAAAAATCCCCTAACTTATTAATGTACAGTGTGAACAACAGGGGGCCAAGATGCAACCCTGTTGAACCCCTCTCTTCACAGCCCAGGTATCCGTCAGACCGCCATCCCTATTATATCTAACTGCTGCCATGGTGTTTTCGTGGGCAGTACGTAAAAAAGCCACCAGCTCTGCATCGAGGCCCATAATACTTAAAATCAGCCATAACTTGGACCTGTTCACACAATCAAAGGCTAGAGTCAAATCCATAAAAGCCAGGTGTAAAATTCCCCTCTTGGCAAGGGTATATTTACCGATCACTAGATGTAAATTAAGACATTGATCCAAAGCCCCTTTTCCCTTCCTAAAACCGTACTGTAAATCAGAAATAACATTAAAATGACCGAGCCATGCCGTTATACGTTCCAATATCACTTTGCCCATAATTTTAGTAGCAGAATCTAAAAGTGAGATCGGTCTGTAGCATGCCGGATCATCCCTTGCTCCTTTTTTAAAAATGGGGATAATGACTGCCATTGCCCATAAAGGTGGGAAACCACATGAGCACGCTGCATTAAAAAAATGAGTTAAAATCTTGGCCCAAACCTTGGGATCAGCCTTGTAAAGGTCTGCTGGTACCCCATCAGGGCCGGGAGCCTTACCCCCAGATGTAGAGATGATTGCCTTATGGACCTCATCTATACTGAAGTGGAGAGGTACACTGGGAGGCCCACCATCCATATGAGCCTCAGATTCTCTTGTGTTAGTGCCGCTAAAAATATGTCCAAAGTGCTGTACCCACTGGTCAGCCGGAATTATGCAATCTATGTTGGAATTTTGCATATCAGAAAAAAAGGGGCTATTAACCACTGACCAAAATTTGGAGCTATCTGCCAGGACACTTGCTTGCCCTAGAACCTCCCAGGCCTGCTCTCTTATCATCTTCTTCCTCACCTGCACAGCAAGTTTGTATGCCTTTCTTCTGCTTCTGGCCATCACCTCATCCCTTGGGTTAAGCTTAAGGGCCTGCAAAAGTTCCCTATGGGCCGCGGAGCAGGTCCCATCGAACCAGCTCTTAGCCTTGGGACAACTTGCTCTGCTCGCGACAGCTAGGTTGGATGATATCTGCTTAGTAATTTTTTCAAAGGCCTCTAGGGTGAGTCTACCATGCATCGTGGGGTCCATGCATGCTTGGACCTCTGTGGCACAAACAGCATATAGATTGTCCAGAAAACTTTCCGGGATGATCCTTTCCCACTTCAGCCTGCAAGCTTGATCATTGGTACTAATGCTTTTATGTGTAACACAGGTGGTCATCTCCCCTGTTAAGATGGCGGCAAGGGATAACACGAGTGTGAGGGGATTATGATCACTAAGGCCAGACCAGGAGCCGCTAAAGTGCTCTACAACCACAACTTGTGGCGCAGACAGCAATATGTAATCAATGGTACTGGGCCTTCCATTGCCTACATAGGTGGGAACCGGAGCCAGTGTCTTTGTTTGCTGTAGGCAGTACAGATCATACGTTGAAAGTAAACCTTCTAAGAATGTGCCTGATGGTGTGTGTTCAAAATTGTTAAATGTTAAAACACAGTTAGAATAGCACTGATGGATGTTAAAATCCCCTACGATTATCAGGTCGTAATGGCCTGAATTAGCTTCCTCATAGCATTCCAGGAATTCTTCTAGAGCTAGGAGGTGTTCTAACTCATGGCTTTTGGTAAAGGAGTTGTAGAAATTAACCACTAGTATGGTAGGGAGGTTCTTAAAAGACAACTCTACTGCTAGCACATGGGATGAACGACATTCAATCAATCTAGATTTACAAGAAAGTTTTAGTGAAAACATTAAATGCAGACCCCCTCTAGCTCTTCCCATATTTGAAGGTGTAGCGTGTTTGCAGAATGAAACAAAACCATCTAGATGAAAACAATCTCTAGCCTCCCACGTTTCTTGTATGGCAATAATATGGTGCGTTAAAAGGAAATTTTCCCAAAGCATATTACCCCTTTTTGATCTAAGTCCTGCTATATTCCACGAGAGGACATTGGCATGTTGGGTAACTGTAGAGGTTAATGTGACAGGGGAACCAGGAGATTTAACACTTGTTTGGCAGGGCATAGGGGCTAGTGGGGATACAGAGTGTGAATAGTCAATTTTAGCACTCCGCTATCCAACACCTTCCCTACTGTTGTACTGACTGGAGTGGAAATAATACATTTTAGCCCTCCACTATCCAACACTTTCCATACTGTTGTACTGACTGGAGTGGGAATAGTAAATTTTACTCCTCCGCAATCCAACACTTTTCCAACTGTTACAGTAATTGGAGTGCGAATAGTAAATTTTACCCCTCCACCATCCAACACTTTTCTTACTTTTATACTGACTGGAGTGGGAATAGTAAATTTTACCGCAATGCAATCCAACACTTTCCCTATTGTTGCACTAATTGGAGTGGGAATAGTACATTTTACCATCCGCATTCCAACACTTTCCCTACTGTTGCACTTAGTAGAGTTGGAATAGTAAATTTTACCTTTCCGCAATTCGATACTTTCCCCACTGTTGTATAGAGTGGAGTGGGAATAGTAAATTTTACCCCTCCGCAATCCAACACTTTCCCTACTGTTACACTCATTGGGGTGGGAATAGTTAATTTTACCCCTCCGCAATCCAACACTTTCCCTACTGTTGTAGTGATTGGAGTGGGAATCGTAAATATTACCCCTTCGCACTCCAACAGTTTTTCTACAGTTGTTCTGGCAGGAATGGGTACAGTAATTATTACCTATCGGCAATCCAATGCTTTTACTACTGTTGCATTTATTGGAGGGAGATTTGTAAATTTTACCCAGTTTTAATATTTTTGAGTTGTGTGAAGTGCGAGTGGTATATCTTTATATGATTATTTTGATAGTTTGCTTAGTTTTGTATAAATTGTAGTGGGAATAGAATATGTATTACATTTTATATTTTTATGATATAAAATATTGCGTTTATGTTTATTTTAAATTATAATCTTTTTAATTATTAATATTTTTAATGTGTAAAATAATTGTTACTAAATATTAGGAATTTTTAGTTGTTCATTTTTTTTATTAAACAGTTGGTTTTTTAAAGATTTTGGGGGTCATTCGGATAGTGGTTTGACCTTATCCAATGGCTCATTGGATGCGGTCCAACCACCATCTGCTGCTGCGATCCGACCAACGCATTACAATGTGTGCGGTCGGAGGCAGCAGGCAGAGGGACAGTCCAACGCTTTCAGACCATTGGAGGGTCAGTAATCCCTACAATAGGGGTGGTGCCTGCTCAGTCACCGCTGTAGGGATTACAATGTCCCTTTCCGCCTACCCTTTCTTGGCGGTTCGTCCACCATGAAAAGGCAGGCAGCAAGTGACTTTGGGGACAGTAACTCTGTCTCTGTGTCTCTGATATATGAGCTCTGGTCTTGTGCTATCAGTGCCAAATATTGATTCACATATTTTGATACATTCTCATAGAGAGAGTCACAAGAGGACACAATTGGTCTGCCCGGTGGGTTGTCTAAGGTCTTGTGAATTTTGGGCAGAAAATAAATTGTTGGAATAGTTGGAAAACTTTGGTCAAAAATTGAAATTCATCAACATTTAATAAACCTGCTGTATGCCACTCATATAGTTTCTGATTCAGATCTATTGTCATGTCATTAATGGGATTTTTGAGAAGTTTGCTGTATTTCATTCTGTCTCCCAATTGTCTCTGCGCCTCTTTTTTATAGTGTTCCGTATTCAAAATGACTATATTTCCACCTTTGTCCGCGGGCTTAATTATGATTTCATGATTTTCCATAAGAGTTTTCAAAGCCTTTCGTTCATTATAACTCAAATTTTCTTTTTTCTTTAGATTTCTCTTCTTGAGCATTTTTTCAAGTTCTTTTATTACTGCGTCAGCAAACAGATCGAATTTGTTGCCTGGTGCTAATGTAGGACACTATTTTGATTTCTTCTTTAGTCCACTTGACTTGTGTTTGTTAGTTTCAATTGCAAGTTCCTGCAAAATTTGTTCTTCTGTCATTGCTTCATCACTCTGATCAAACATCAAATCAAACATGTTCTTTAGATCTGGTATTTGATCTATGCTTAGTGTCGTTATATCCTCATTTGATGGTTCTTCCCCACTTTCCCTTAGTGTCATCGATGGTTTATTTGCATGTGTTTTTGTTAATTTTATTTTCCTTACATATTTGTATAAGTCAATTCTCATCTGAGTATAATCGTAGTGACTTTCAGGGCAAAATGAGAGGCCTTTGTTCAGTGAAGTTGTTTCATCCTTTGTCAATGTATGTTTCGATAAATTTATTATTAAGTTGTTGTTCCTTATTTCTTCTTGGTTATATTGCGCAGTGGGTATTGTTTTCTTCCGTTTGGACCGTCTCATTTTTCTAGTGCTTTTGCGGTTTTTTGTTCTCCTCTTCCACGGCCTTTGTTCATCCCTCTTCCACGCCCTCTTCCTCTTGTTAGCGATTGATCTATATGTATCAATCGCATTTCTTCTAAAAAAGTGGTTTTTGGAAGTGTTTTGCTTCCACTTGCCCCTTCCCCTTCACTTATATCAGATTCACTAGTTTCTTCGTTCCTTGGAACACTTTCATTAGCTGGATAATTCTGTTTTAGCATATCGAATCTTTTAGCAAAAGGTAGTATTCTGTCTTGTTTGTAATCCTGTTCGTCTCTTGAATTTTCTATTTTTGCGTTTTTGTATTTCTGTTTCATATTTCTCTAACCGTGTTTCCATTTCTTTTCTTATTCTAGTGATTTCTTCTTTATCCGCTTGAGAATTGATTTTTTCTTCTAAGTCTCCTATTTTTTGAGTTAATTCATCCAATTCAATTTTCGCATGCTTTATTAATATTTTCATCATATTAATTGAACATTGTGTATTATTCTGCCCCCAATCCTCTAAGAGTTCTTTTTTCATATCCGGATGCGTTGGCATTGTAAAAATACGCAATCCTCTGGGAATTCTATTGACTTCTATGTATTTCTCCAATGCTATTATTTCCCAGATTTTATTGAATTCCTTTCTGTACATTCGTTCCACTTGCAAGAATAATTGCTTGAGGGAAGTCTCTGATTCCCTTGATTATATTCTCTCACATAGCTTTCTTCTCTTTCTATGCCAGGTTGAAACAATGTAGCTGCTTTGGAAGCTCTTTTTGCTTTGCGTGCTTCCATTTTGCCAATGTGCTATTTCCAACAGTTCGTTCAAACTTACTGGAGCGTTGTGTAAGGGAAAACGTTTCTCCCCAGTTTCCCTGTTATTGGATTTTCGCAGTGTTCAACTGTCACAATCAGCCGTATGGTATACGTGCCTGACTCCAATTTCCCAGTGAACTCTGGCCGCTTCGCACTACACGCTATTATCTTAGCAGTGAATTCACTCACCTCGCGGGAGACTCCCGTACGGGCGTCGGCCTCCGGCCCCGTCCTCTGGCGCTCTACCAGCGAGGTGTTCCACTCTCCCTCCAAGTTGTTCTGCGTGTCTATGGCGGGTGCTGCCGATTTGTTTTCGAATTGCTGCACAATAGGATTCACCTCCGGCGCACACAACAGCGGGTGCAGGCGGGGGGACCGAATCCAAGTCCCAAATTCATTAAGCACAAGGAAACGCTGCACTCTCAATCCAATATTCAGTTAAGTTTTATTTTACAACGCACCACCAACGCGTTTCAGCCTCACCGGGCCTTTGTCACGGTTTGTAAGTCCTTTCTTTATTGCACTCTTTATACTTTGTATATTACCAGATCACCTTAGCCTTTTATGTGGCATTGTGGGTAATGTAGTGCTCAATTAATTTACAACTTATATACAATATATACAAAGTGATTATTTCCACTGCTGATGGCACATTGGCTATATGTTCATACGTAGTTAGTATAGTACATTTTACTTTAAGCGCATTGTTGAGGACAATTATTATTGATCGCAAGATATGTTCACTGACAGTGATGTAAACATTTTTAGTTTTTGTTTACCATTCAAGATTGACAATTCATTTTTACTTCTTGGTGTAACATTATGCTCTGTTGCCAAATCAATAATTGTATTAACCACTAGTATGGTAGGGAGGTTCTTAAAAGACAACTCTACTGCAAGCACATGGGATGATCGACATTCAATCAATCTAGATTTACAAGAAAGTTTTAGTGAAAACATTCAAAGCAGACCCCCTCTAGCTCTTCCCATATTTGAAGGTGTAGCGTGTTTGCAGAATGAAACAAAACCATCTAGATTAAAACAATCTTTAGCCTCCCACGTTTCTTGTATGGCAATAATATGGTGCGTTAAAAGGAAATTTTCCCAAAGTATATTACCCCTTTTTGATCTAAGTCCTGCTATATTCCACGAGAGGACCTTGGCATGTTGGGTAACTGTAGAGGTTAATGTGACAGGGGAACCAGGAGATTTAACACTCGTTTGGCAGGGCATAGGGGCTGGTGGGGATACAGAGTGTGAATAGTCAATTTTAGCACTCCGCAATCCAACACTTTCCCTACTGTTGTACTGACTGGAGTGGAAATAATTAATTTTAGCCCTCCGCTATCCAACACTTTCCATACTGTTGTACTGACTGGAGTGGGAATAGTAAATTGTGCCCCTCTGCTATCCAACAATTTCCCTACTGCTGCACTTACTGGAGTGAGAATAGTTCATTTTTCTCCTCCTCTATCCAACACTTTCCCTACTGTTGTACTGACTGGAGTGGGAATAGTAATTTTTACCCCTCCCCAATCCAACACTTTCCCTACTGTTACAGTAATTGGAGTGCGAATAGTAAATTTTACCCCTCCACCATCCAACACTTTTCTTACTTTTATACTGACTGGAGTGGGAATAGTAAATTTTACCACAATGCAACCCAATACTTTCCCTATTGTTGCACTAATTGGAGTGGGAATAGTACATTTTACCATCCGCATTCCAACACTTTCCCTACTGTTGCACTTAGTGGAGTTGGAATAGTAAATTTTACCTTTCCGCAATCCGATACTTTCCCTACTGTTGTATACAGTGGAGTGGGAATAGTACATTTTACCCCTCCTCAATCCAACACTTTCCCTACTGTTACACTCATTGGGTTGGGAATAGTACATTTTACCCCTCCGCAATCCAACACTTTCCCTACTGTTGTAGTGATTGGAGTGGGAATCGTAAATATTACCCCTTCGCACTCCAACAGTTTTTCTACAGTTGTTCTGGCTGGAATGGGTACAGTAATTATTACCTATCGGCAATCCAATGCTTTTAGTACTGTTGCATTTATTGAAGGGAGATTTGTAAATTTTACCCAGTTTTAATATTTTTGAGTTGTGTGAAGTGTGAGTGGTATATTTTTTATATGTTTATTTTGATAGTTTGCTTAGTTTTGTGTAAATTGTAGTGGGAATAGTATATGTATTACATTTTATATTTTTATGATATAAAATATTGTGTTTATGTTTATTTTAATTATTAATATTTTTAATGTGTAAAATAATTGTTACTAAATATTAGGAATTTTTAGTTGTTCATTTTTTTTATTAAACAGTTGGTTTTTTAAAGATTTTGGGGGTTATTCGGATAGTGGTTTGACCTTAACCAATGGCTCATTGGATGCAGTCCAACCACCATCTGCTGCTGCGATCCGACCAACGCATTACAATGTGTGCGGTCGGAGGCAGCAGGCAGAGGGACAGTCCAACGCTTTCAGACCATCGGAGGGTCAGTAATCCCTACAATAGGGGCGGTGCCTGCTCAGGCACCGCTGTAGGGATTACAATGTCCCTTTCCGCCTACCCTTTCTTGGCGGCTCGTCCACCATGAAAAGGCAGGCAGCAAGTGACTTTGGGGGACAGTAACGGGGCCCCCATATGCCCTAGCCCTCCGCTATGAGATCTGGGGGGGCATCTATGGTACCCCTCTAAACATCCCTGCACTGGTGTGGCAGGCACCGCATGGTGCCTGCCACACGGTGTACATTTTCTATTGCGGCTTGTTCTGTAGCCCACAGCACAAGTCACAATAGAAAATACACACTTTGCGACTGCCGTAATAATTGTAATAAGGTCAGCGGGAACACCGCCTCCTTGTCGGGCTGTTCCGCTTCCTCTATGGCATTGTAATGATGTCCTAAATGTTAGTGGTATATGTATATGTGTATATAATATTGTTATATTTTTATATTATTTTTTAATTATGATATAAATTAAATGTATTAGTTTAAAAACTGTTTTTTAAGTAGATATATGTAAAATGTATTATATTAATTATTATATATGTGTGTTTAACTTTTTTACATTAATTATATTTGTTATATTTGTTAAGATATATATTAAGTCTTTTTAAAAAAATAATTAATTAATGTTGCTATTTAATATATTAAAATTGTTATTTTATTTTATATAGATTTATAAAATGATATTTAATACACCTATATTAATGACATCGATATTGTATTTTTGATATTTTTGTACTTACCATTATAAGTATAAGATGATGATATTTTTGACATTGATATTTTGTTCACGATAATTTCATATAGGGATATTTTGGGGGTCGATATTTTGTCAGTGAACCGATAATTGAGTCCGTAATGAGAGAATTAGAAGGCATTCCGCTCTCTGGGATTGGAGATGGCTTGTTCATGCTGACATTATTTGGCCAAATGATTGCTAAACCTGTCTTTCATTTGAAAATGATCAAAACTACCAGGAGCAGCATGATTGATGACCAATATGATTGGTTCAGTGCCGAATGTTGGCTAAGGATTATTTGGCACTGGCACTAAAAAATGTCCATTGCTCCATGGATGGGGAATTAATGTTAAAGAACCACAGAAGAAACTATAAAAATTTGATATTGAACAAAAAATATTAACTACAGTTTAAGATCTGGGACGATCTCAAGCAGGCCACACAGTTGAGACCAAGAAATTCTGGGAATTTGTGTCATGGGGTTACAATGGACAATGAAGTGGCCCACAGGTATGTTCTGGGGTCCATGAATGTCTTGCCCTACTTCAAGAAATTGTAAAATTGGAGTACAAGTGATTCAGCAAAAAGAACATGCCATAAGTACCATCAGGATCCAGATGGCTGCTTAAAGCTAGCCTTCTTAGTCTCAGAGATGGAAATAGTATAGCTTGCCAAAAATCAACAAGGTCCCTTCATCAGATGGAAACCAGTGGATTTCATAGAAATGAACCTAACGTATAGGTCTCTGTTGTTAACAGAGTCTTTAATGCAATATCATCCACTAATGTCCCCAGATCCAGCTGCAGTATCACAATTACTCCTTTGCACAAAAAGGTGGCCAAACAAACCCTGTCAATTACAGATCGGCATCACTAATGGACGTGGCAGAAAAGAATTATGGCCATGTTCTATTGGACCGTATATTAGACTGGCTTAAAGCAGAAGACATACTTGTTAACTTATAGGATGGCTTCAGGAATGGCATTGGCATTGTTGACCAGGCTTTGAGACTTCAAATCTGCTTTTGATCTAATGGACAGAGAAGAAGCGTGGTCTGCTCTACATTATCAAGGTTTTGACAATACTCTGATAGTATCTGTAAAGGACTTACATACCGACAGCATGGCAACAGTATGCTATGGGCTGCAAGTTTAATGTATTGAAGCTTTTCCTATTATGGCAGCAATCAGTCAAGGTTCTGTTATTGCACCCCTAGTATTGAGTTTATTTTTGAATGACGTGAGTTCCTATCTTAATGGCTTAAATCTAGGCCTGGGCGGACCTCGTGAAGTTTCACTCAATGGAATTACTCAGAGTTGCCAAAAAACTCAACGGAATTCCGCAGAGTTTTGCAAGCGAGCAGAGTATTTCTCACCACCCTAATAATAGTTTAACACAAGCCAGAAGTGACCAACCAGCAGATACTGTTCAACTTTTAGCCTGCAGGTGGCAGTAGCTACCCACCTATCTTGCATCAAATGCTATGGGGCCGATTGCGATGGCGGTCAGACGAGTGTCCGACCACCATTGTTGCGGGAATGGGACCGACCGACAGGTAGTCGGTGGTCCCGCCTGCCAAACTAGGCTACGACCGCCGTGGAGGTGGTCGGAAACATGCCTCTTTGTATTGAGGCTTGTGCTGCGGCCCAAAAAAGGGCTGCAGCTCAAGCCCCAATGCAAAAAGGCATGTTTTCAAACATCCCTGCACCCTGTGGCAGGCACCTCGCAGTGCCACACGATGCAGGGATGTTTAGGGGGGCACCACAGGTGCCCTCCAGGGCCTATAGCTGAGGGCCACGGGGGATAGGGGAACCAACATGAAATGGCTAGTGGAAAGGTGGATGGGTTTTGTGGGTCATCTTCATTTCAAATCTATAAAAAGACGGAAAACTACCTTTTAAAGATCAATTCTTAGATTAGGTCAAAGTACCCATTAATTCCATTACATCTTGAGCGTGGTCTTGGTATCAATTCAACTTCCGATTATACTACTCCCAATAATTTATTGGCTGAGGCTACATAAGAATTCACATGCCGAAGCCGGTATTTGGACAAAATATCACATTATAATTATCAGGAGACAGAAATATTGGAAAAAAATATTGTGATACAAAAATATCCTGATGCAGAAAAATCGTTGCCAAGAGTATAATTTTTCAGGTAAGTAATATCGTTGTTAAGAATATCATTGTTGTTAATATAATTTCAATAATATAGTTGTAAAGAATATTGTTTTTTTTATTATTTTGATGTATTTTAGTTTGTATATTAGTTTTATGTATTTTAGAATATGTAATTTAATTGTGAACAGTAATCTGTAGTGTCGTAGCAGGTTGTTTGGTTTGTAGGGGAATAAGGTGGAAAGTTAATTAAGTAATATTTAATGATTAATTAATACATTTTAAGTAACTAAGGGCCTCATTACTATGGCAGTCGGATGTCCTCACAAGCCCTTTCTGACCACTGAGGCCAGGAAGCTACTCCCCACCATATTACGATGCAACCGCTGCTACTGCAGCAGTCGCATCAACGGCGGAGTACATACCTCCAAATATGTCACTACAAATGCATACAAAACTCACAGAAAACATGTGAATTGTACATGTATGCATAACATATGTAGAGATATGCCTTGTGCACCATGTACCGCATTACTGGAGTGTAGCGGATTGTACACAGTCCAGTTAATGAGGATGCATACCGTATGAGGACTTACCTGGATTCCTGCGCCCACAGGATCATAGACTTCGGGGTGCAGCTGCCCAGGTGTAGGGGGTACATAGAGCAAGGGATCCACGGTGGAGGCTGCTGGAAAGAAGGTCTGTGTTATATTATGTAATAATGTTTATATTTAGAGTTTTGTATTCTTTTCAAAATTAATACCGTATTCAAATATGTAATGTGTTTGAAGTGAAGTAGTTTGCCTACTGTTGCACAGACTGGAGTAGGAATAGTAAATTTAATCTCTCTAAAGTCCAAAGCTTTCACTGCTGTTGCACAGACTGGATGGAAATTGTAAATCTTACCACTCCTAAGACCAACGCTTTCCCTACTGTTACACAGACTGGAGCTGGAATGGTAAATTTAACTCCAACTAAGTCCAATGCTTTCCCTACTGCTGCACAGACTGCAGTGGGAATAGTATATCTATTATTCCTAGACTCCAATCCATTTCTTAATATTGGTTAAATATATGTTTTATTAATATTTGTTTATAATTTTAATTTTATAGTGTCTGTTTATATATTTTTATTTTAACTAAGCCTGGGTGGCTAACTCCGCTCCGCCAGTGGAGTTTGTCGAGTTTTAGAACTCCGCACTCCGTTTGGAGTGCGAAGTTTTCAAAAACTCTGCACTCGTATCGGAGCGGAGTTTACCGGTGCCAGGAGGACAGGAGTCTATGACTTACCTACTCCTGCTGCTGGCTGCACTAGTCTTTCGCTGCTCTGGCTGGCTCATAGAATTCATTTAACAGGAAAAACTGCAGTGCGCATGCGTGAAGGCATGCCTGACCCTATTATAGGGTCAGGCATGCCTTCACGCATGCGCACTGCAGTTCTTCCTATTAATTGAATTCTACGAGCCAGCCGGAGCAGCGGAAGACGATTGCAGCCAGCAGCAGGAAAAGGAAGGAACTGGAACCAGGAGGGAAGCCAGCGCCGCCATACCCACCCACCAAGTACAGGAGGTGGCCCAGGACAGGTAAGGTCAGGCCTTACTATGTGAGGGGGGGTGGGGGGTGCAGGGGGGGCGATGTGGAGGGTGCGGATGTAACTCTGCCAGGCCACGGAGCTCCCTGGAATTTCACTGAGTTTTCCACTTACTTAATGAAATTCCGCAGAGTATAACTCCTTGGACATAACGGTACATCCAAGGCAGTGGCGCTCAGGTGCCAAGGACGTAACTGTTACATCCAAGGCACACTACTTAGAAATCCCTCTGCTGCAAATAGCAGAGCGATTTCCTTTTTTTTTTCAGCCTCAGGATCTGGGGATGAGCTTCCTCAGCTGCCTGAGGCATTTTTTTTTCAGTGTAGAGACGATCGGTGCACATGGCATGCCAACGTCACTACACTGAAAGTGAAAGTGAAATGAGCTGATTCATTTCACTTTCACTGCCTACGTGCTCCTAGGGCTATCTCAGCCCGAGCATGTAGGCAGATGGGAGAGGTATCATTGGAAAGGGGAGACTCTCTTCCCTAGTGGATCTCTGCTTGGACATTGCTGCAGGAGGGCGATTCCCAAGCAGGCATCCACCCACTAGACACCAGGGAGGGGGGGAATGATCCCTTGGGCAAGGGCATTTGCTCCCCCCATAGAATTTGGCCATATTCAGTCTTTTTGCCCGCCTGAGGGGGAAGAAAGCACACTAGATACCAGGGATTCTTTTTTTATCCCCTTAGGGCTTGGGGCTGCCCTAAATGAGCATTATAATGCCCCCACTCCTCCCAAAAATTGGCACAGTCTTTCTGCCCCCCTGGGGCACAGTTGGAGCAATAGCCCTCGATCTGCTTCCGGGGAGGGGGGCAGAAAGCACCATTAGGCACCACGGATTATTGGTTTTTTTTTAATAAAAGAGAAGGGTGGGGGCTGCCCACAATGGGCACGCCAATGCCCCCACCCCAACACAAAAGGGGCAGTCTTTCTCCCCCAGAGGTAGATGGGGGTTAATACCCCCGATCTGCCCCCCGGGGGGCAGAAAATCCACTGGACACTAGGGATTTTTTTTCCTATCTAAAAGAGGGGTGGAGGCTGCGCAGAGTGGGCATGCTAATGTCCCCACCCCCAAAACAAAAGGGACAGTCTGTCTGCCCCCCTGGGGGCAGATGAGGGTTATTACCCCCTATCGGCCCCCCGGGGGCAGAAAGCCCACTAGATGCCAGGGATTTTATTTTTATTATAAAAGAGGGATGGGGGCTGCCCACAATGGGAAGGCCATGTCCCCACCCACAATAATAAAAACAGAAGTCTTTCTGCAGATAAGGGTAGTAGCCCCCGATTTGCCCCCCTAGGGGGGTACAAAGTCCACTAGGCACAGGGATTTTTTGTTTTTAATATGTAGGGGTGGGGGCTGCCCAAAATAGGCATGCCAATGCCCCCACCCACTCAAACAAAAAAGGGACAGTCATTTAAATAAAAGTTGGGTGTGGACTGCCCGTAATCAATCAATCAATCAGGGAATTGTAAGCGCGCTACTCACCAGTGAGGGTCTCAAGGCGCTGAGGGGGGGTCCGCAGATCTGTTAGCCGAAGAGCCAGGTCTTGAGGGTCTTCCTGAAGGTGTTCAGGGAGGGTGCGCGTCTGATGCCTGCCGGTAACTCGTTCCAGGTCTTGGCTGCAATGTGAGAGAAGGATCTTCCGCCTGCTCTGGCTCTCTGGATGCGCGGGGTTTCGGCCAGTGCAAGGTTGGAAGATCGGAGGTTTCTTTTGGGTACGTGGAAGTTGATTCTGTCGTTGAGGTATTTGGGTCCGTTGTTGTGTAGGCATTTGTAGGCATGAGTGAGGATTTTGAAAGTAACTCTTTTCTCCACGGGGAGCCAGTGGAGACTTCGTAGGTGTTGGCTGATGTGTTCGTGTCGGGGGATGCCGAGGACGAGTCTGGGGGCGGTGTTCTGTATTGTCTGGAGCTTGCGGAGTAGGGATTTGTTGATGCCGGCGTAGAGTGCGTTTCCATAGTCCAGTCTGCTGGTGATGAGTGCGTGGGTGACTGTCTTCCTTGACTCAGGGGGGATCCACTTGAAGGTCTTGCGGAGGATGCGGAGTGTGTTGAAGCAACTGGAGGTGACGGCGTTGACCTGTCGGTTCATGGAAAGTGATGAGTCGAGTACGATGCCGAGGTTCTTGGCGTGGTCTGAGGGGGGTAGGTGGGCTTCCGAGGGCAGTCGGCCACCAGGTGCTGTCCCATGCAGAAGGGGTGGTACCGAGGACGAGGACTTCTCTCTTCTCGGCATTGAGCTTCAGGCAGCTGTTGGTCATCCAGACTGCGACGTCTTGCATTCCTTTCTGGAAGTTGAGTTTGGTAGTGGTGGGGTCTTTGGTGAGGGAGAGGATGAGCTGGGTGTCGAGGGCGTAGGATACGATGTTGAGGCCGTGTTGTCGGACGATGGCTGCGAGGGGGGCCATGTAGATGTTGAAGAGGGTGGGGCTCAGTGATGAACCCTGTGGGACTCCGCAGGTGATTTTCGTGGGGTCGGAGAGGAAGGGTAGGAGTCTGATCCTTTGGCTTCTTCCGGTGAGGAATGATCGGATCCAGTCCAGGGCTGTTCCTTGTATGCCTGCGTCGTGCAGTCTGGCGACTAGTGTGCGGTGGGAGATGGTGTCGAAGGCCACTTATAGGTCGAGTAGGATGAGGGCTGCGGAGTGGCCTTGGCCCAGGAGGGTGCGGATGTCATCTGTGGCGGCGAGTAGGGCGGTCTCTGTGCTGTGGTTGCTTCGGAATCCGGATTGGGACGGGTCGAGGACGGCGTTCTCTTCAATGAATCATGTCAGTTTCCTGTTGACTGTTTTCTCTGCAACTTTGGCTGCGAAGGGGAGGAGCGAGATGGGCAGATAGTTCTTGAGGTCGGTGGGGACAGCTGTGGGCTTCTTGAGCAGGGGTCTGACTTCTGCGCGCTTCCAGTCATCTGGGAAGGTGCCTGTTTTGAAGGTGGTGTTGATGGTGCGTTGTAGTTCAGGTGCGATGGCAGCCGCGGCTCTGGGCGATGCCAATGCCCCCTCCCCCAAAAATAGCCCCAGTCTTGCTGCCCCCCAGGGGGCAGAAAGCCCATTAGGCATCAGAGATATGTTTGCGGGCATGTCAGGGAGTGGTCCCTTAGGCAAGGGTTGCTCCCCTTTATTTTGTGAACACATTTTGACTGCTTCTGCCCCCCCCTCCCCTTGGGGGCAGATCAGAAATATTTTTAGGCTCAATTGCCCCCAAGGTAGCAGAAAACCACCAGACACTAACAAACGTTTCTGTGTGTGTGTGAACTGGAGTTCGGCTGATGGTCTGGCGTTTGGCTGTCTGTGTGTGAACCTGCATTTTGCTGGCAGTGTATATGGACTTACGCTTAGCTGGCAGTGTGTGTGGACTAGCGCTTGGTTGGCAGTGTGTGTGGACTAGCGCTTGGTTGGCAGTGTGTGTGAACTGTTGCTTGGCTATCGGTCTGTGTGGATGGCACATGTCTGGCGGTGTGTGTGGACTGTCGTTTGGCTGCCGGTGTGCATTTACTATCACTTGGCTGACAATGTGCGTGGATGGTGTTTGGCTGGCGGTGTACATGGATGGTGCTTGGTTGGTGGTGTGCATGGATGGCACTTGGCTGGCGGTGTGGCTTGTGTGTATCCTCCAGCGTTTTATTACCCAGATTCCCCTGCAAACCTTAAACTCAGATAAACATCACACTTTCCTCATTTCTGTGTGGAAAAGATGTTGGATAACCACACAGACACAAATTTCCCCCCACCCAGCGTTCCCCTCTGTCTCCTAATAAAAATGATACCTAAAAATGTATAAAATGAAAAACTGAGGGGCAACCAAAGTGGGTTCTCCGCTTTGGGCACCCACACAAGTGAGGTATCATTTTTATCGGGATACTGAGGGGAATGCTGGGTGGTGAGAAATGTGTGCCGGCATAGTGATCTCACAATCTTGCCACACAGAAATATAAGGAAAATTTGATTTTTTAGCTAAATTTGAAGTTTGCAGGGGATTCTGGTCAAGAAAACTTTGGGAGATCGGTTGTCTGTCAATCAATCAATCAGGGTTTTGTAAAGAGCACTACTCACCCGTGAGGGTCTCAAGGTGCTGGGGGTGGGTGTGAGCAGCTCCGTTGGGGTGGAAAGATTTGATGTATCCATGTTACGTTTTGGGCCGTTTCATGTCGTGGGCACTATGCCTACCTACACAAGTGAGATACATTTTTATTGGGCGATTTGGCGAAATGCTGGGTGGGTGGAAGTTTGTGGCTCCCCATGGATTCCAGAATGTTCCATCACAGAAATGTGAGGAAATAGAGTTGTTTGGGACAAAGTTTGAGGTTTGCAAGGGATTCTGGGTAACAGAACCTGGTGAGAGCCATACAAGTCACCCCATCCTGGATTCCCCTGAGTATCTAGTTTTCAAAAATGTACAGGTTTGATTGATTTCCCTAGGTGCCAGATGAGCTAGGCCCCAAAATCCACAGCTAGGCACATTGCAAAAAAAGGGTCAGTTTTCTGTGGAAAAAAGTGATGTGTCCACGTTGTGTTTTGGGCCGTTTCCTGTCGCGGGCACTAGGCCTACCCACACAAGTGAGGTACCATTTTTGTTGGGAGAATTGTGGGAATGCTGGGTGGGTGAAAGTTTGTGGCTCCCCACAGATTCCAGAACTTTCATCACAGAATTGTGAGGAAAATGTGTTTTCTTTTGGCAAAGTTTGAGGTTTGAAAGGGATTTTGGGGAACAGAACCTGGTGAGAGCCACACAAGTCACCTCATCCTTGATTTCCCTGAGTGTCTAGTTTTCAAAAATTTACAGTTTGCTAGGTTTCCCTAGGTGCTTGCTGAGCTAGGGCCAAAATCCACAGCTAAGCACACTGCAAAAAAAGGGTCAGTTTTCTGTGGAAAAATGTGATACGTCTACATTGCGTTTTGGGCCGTTTCCTGTCACGGGCACTAGGCCTACCCACACAAGTCAGGTACCATTTGTATTGGGAGACTTAGGGGAACACAGAATAGTAGAACAACTGTTATTACCCATTGTTTTTCTGTGCAATTCTGCCTTCCAAATGTAAGGTAGTGTGTAAAAAAGAAGACATTTTGAAAAATGCCCCCTAATTCACATGCTAGTAAGGCTACACGCAAATTCAGAGATGTGCAAATAACCACAGCTTCAAAACTCCACATCTTGTTCCCATTTCGGAAATACATAGGTTTCCTTAATACCTATCTTTCCCTCTTTATATTTTACCAAATGAATTGCTGTATACCCAGTACACAATGAAAAACCATTCCAAGGTGCAGCTTAGTTATTGGCTCTGGGTACCTCAGGTTCATAGTGAACCTATAAGCCCTATATATCCTCGCAACCAGAAGGGTCTCGTGGACGTAACGGTATATTGATTTAAAAAATATAGCATAGTTAGAAGAAGTAAACATGTAGGCACAAATGTCTGTTTTTTTCAACTCAATTTCAATATTGTTTTTATTTCTACTGTTACTTTCTATAGGAAAACCTTGACGGATCTACACAAATGACCTCTTGATGAATTCAGAATTTTGTCTTCTTTCCAGAAATGTATAGCTTTCTGGGATCCATTATTGGTTTCATACCCATTTCTACCACTAACTGGAAGGAGGTTTAAAGAACAAAAATAGGAAAAATAGGCTATGTCCCAGTAAAATGTCAAACTGTATAAAAAATGTTGATTTTCTGACAAAAGTCTGCCTGTTCCTAAAAGCTGAGAAGATGGCAATTTTAGCACCATAAACACTTGGTTGATACCATTTTCAGGGGAAAAAAAGACGCTGTCTTCTGCAGCACGTCTTTCCCATTTTTCCCCCAAAAACTCAACATTTAGCTGTATTTTGCCTAATTTCTTGGTCCCCTCCAAGGTAATCCACAAACCCTAGGTACCATTAGAATCCTCAGGATGTTGGAAGAAAAGGACACAAATTTGACGTGGATACCTTATGTGGACAAAAAGGTATGGGGGCCTAAGTGCGAACTACCCCAAATATTTTAAAGAAGTACATGGCACGGGGGGAGGCCTGGGGGCAAAGGGGTTACATTTTTATAATATTTTCTGTAAATGTATTTTTTTGCTTTTTACATTTTTTTAATTTTATGTGTTTAGTAATTTATTTAATGTTTTGTGCTTTGGAAATGAATTGCTGATATATATTTTTCTGTTTCATGTAAATATATATATATATATATATATATATATATATATATATATATATATATATATATATATATATATATATATATATATATATATATATATATTATCTACTAGCGGTCCCAGTAGATAGTTATAGTTAGGACCTATTTTCCATAGGAAATCCGCAACATTCTATTTGAAATAACTCCTGCGTCGGTTGACGAATCTTCGCGAAATTTTCAAACTTTATGGCCCGCTCCGGTCCGCTCCTACCCTGAAAGTTTCGGGGTGATTCATCAAGCGGGGGCTGAGAAAAAAGGGGGGTCCCAAAACGTGTTTTCCCCATTCATTTTCCCTTAGGAAACTTTAGCCACGGCTACAGCCCGAACTGCTGAACGGAATTACACCAAATTTGGCAAAGAGGTAGTTCTTGGTTCAGAAAGAACCTTTTTGTTAAATGGTGTAAATCCGTTCAGTAGTTGCTGAGAAAATCAAAAGGAAAATGACATATATATCTATGGCTGCGTCGGATTTGCGCACCCTGAGCGCACCCTCCCGATCACGAGCTGCATGCTAATTGGCTTTCAAGTGGCTGTCAACACTCCAAATCAGGAAGTGTTGGCAGCCATTTTGTCCCTCGGTAGAACCGAGGCACAAGAAACAAGTGCGCAAAACGCACAAAGGGGGCAGGGTAGAAACACCCTGACCCCTAGGTCTGCTCAGGGGGTCCCACAAGGACCCCTGGGCAGAAAAAGCATTTTTTTTTTTAAACTGGTGGGATGCGCTTAGGGTGCGCGGATCCCGCCGATAAAAAAAAAATCGAAGCGTGGTCTCCCGCGCTTCGATGCTAATTTGCCCCCGGGTGGGCGAAGTCCCGGGGGCATGCGGGGGTTGGTTTTAATTTTATGTGGGGGGCCTCTAAGGCCCCCCAAGCCCTGGGGACCGCCACCCCCCGGGGCTTTTAAAAAAAATAGTGCGGGAGGGCTCTCCGCCCTCCCGCAGCCCTGGGGACTGCCACCTCCCCGGGGCTTCTTTTTTTTAAAAAGAATGACCTGTGTGGGGGGGCTCCTGCCCCCCCACACGCCCCGGGGACCGCCACCTACCCGGGGTACTAAGAAAATACATGTGGGAGTCCGTTTCGGACCCCCGAAGCCCCAGGGACCACCACCTCCCCGGGGCTATGTAGAAGTGGGGAGGGGGGCCGCGCGGCCCCCCTCCTGGAGCCCTTGATAGCCCTGGGGACCACCATCCCCCAGGGCCGGCTCCTGCAGTGTCCCGGGGTGCCTACCCCGGGACACTGTAGTTTGCAATCACAGGACGGGAGCCTCGCGGCTCCGTCCTGTGATTGCAAACTTGCTTGCTTCATTGAAGCGAGAGCAGGAAACCTGCTCTAGCTTCAATGAAGCAACAGCAATTGCTTTTCCATAAGGGAGCTGCATGTCAGCAGCTCCCCTTATGGAAAGCAATGCCGGCTCCCGCAGGACGCGGGGAGCCGGCGGGACCGTGCGGGGATTGGGGACCCCCACGTTCCCCAACGATTGGCCAGGCCCCGGGGATGGGGTCCCCGGGGCCATTAGTGGCCCGGAAGGGGGGCCACGCGGCCCCCCTCCCAAAAATGTAATTAAAATTTTAAAAAAAATAAAAAATACAAAGGCCGGCCCCGGGGGATGGGGTCCCCGGGGCCATAAGTGGCCTCAGGAGGGGGGCCACGCGGCCCCCTTCCAAAATTAAAAAAATAATAATAATAATTAGGGGGCAGGCCCTGGGGGATGGGGTCCCCAGGGCCAAAAGATTAGAAAAAGAAGGGGGGCCACACAGCCCCCCTTCTTAAAAAAATGAATAAAAAAAGACTGGCATCGCGCCGGAAGCCACGCCCCCCTGCTTGCAGCACTCTGCAAACACGCCCCCTGGCGCGTTTGCAAAGGGGGAACGAATTCCCCTTGAATACTGGGGGTCCCTGGGGGACAACTAGCCCACCAGGAACCTCCAGTATGCGCCAGGGGGCTGCGTTGCAGAGAGGTGTACAGAGGCCACGCCCCTTTTACACCTCTCTGCAACGCAGCTCTGTGGCGCTTTTTGGACGTACATGGTGGGCTAGTTGGACTCCAGGGACCCTCAGGATTCAAGGGAACTTAATCCCCCAACTTAAAACGCGCCACGGGGCGCGTTTGCACAGTGGTGAACGGAGGGGGCAGGGCTTCAGGTGACATGTGTGCAAACAGGCCCCGTGGCGCTTTTTAAGATGGGGAATTAAATCCCCTTCAATCCTGAGGGTCCCTGGGGGCCAACTAGCCCACCAGGTACGTCCAGAAAGCGCCACAGAGCTGCGTTGCAGAGAGGTGCAAAAAGGGCGTGGCCTCTGAACACCTCTCTGCAACGCAGCTCTCTGGCGCATACTGGAGGTATCTGGTGGGCTAGTTGGCCCCTAGGGACCCTCGGGATTGAGGAGGAATTAATTCTCCAACTTAAAACGCGCCACAGGGCGTGTTTGCAGACATGTCACCTCAGGCCCCACCCCCTTCCTTCACCATTGTGCAAATATTCTTCTAAAATCAGCCGAACTACGAATTCCGATTTACTCACCTGTTATCAGGAGAGATCTCAGTGCTGCATCTTTGAGCCCAGTACAGAGATCCTGAAAAGTAATTCTAACCGTACTTACCAGTAACTTGAATTTCCTTCCATAGGCTAACATTGACTGGTTTCACTTGGAAATTCTTCTAAGTGTGGAGTTTTGGAACTTTATAATATTCCTCTAAAATCAGCCGAACTACGAATTCCAATTTACTCACCTGTTATCAGGAGAGACCTCAGGGCTGCATCTTTGAGCCCAGTACAGATCCTGAAAAGTAATTCTAACCGTACTTACCAGTAACTTGAATTTCCTTCCATAGGAATCCATTGTCTGTTTTTCAGCAGAAAAGTTTCAGTGTCGATTTTCACAAACTACAAATATTCCTTAAAAATCGCCTGTATGACTTAAACGCATTCTTTCAACTGTTTACAGGAGATGCACTAGTGCTGGATCCAGGATCCACCACTGAGTAAGAAAATGTAACGATAACACTACTTACCTGCTAAGTGAATTTCATCCCATAGGATAACATTGGTGATTCTATTTGAAAAAGTTTCTAAGTGTCAACTTTTAAAATACAATAATATTCCTTAAAAATCACTACTGTAACCAAAACGCTTTTACTCAACTGTTTACAGGAGATGTCCCAGGACTGAATCTAGGATCCAGTCCTGTGGTTAGAAAAGTAATCCATAAAGTAACTAATTGCATTTAACTTGAAATTCACATTGAGCTCAATGTTGCATTGTGTTTGAAATTGTGTTGCCCATTGCAACAACTGTAACTACTGTACTTAAAAGTCTATTGCCTATTTGCAAAGTATTTAAACTAAAGTAATTCATTCTGAGAAAGTATATTTTGTAATGTAATGTATAATGTAATTATAATGTAATTTAAAAAATAAAATATCTAAAAATAAATAGTTTAAAAAAATGTAGTAAATCAGTATCAAAAAAATAAATATAACAATTAATACATTTAAAAATTGTCATTTACAAAACCTTTGAAATTCATTGAAAAAAACCATAGGTTTGAGGCACGTTACAGTTAGGAATTAGCATTTAAAAAACCTTTGAAATTCACTGAAAAAACCATAGGTTTCAGGCACGTTATAGTTAGAAATTAGCATTTAAAAAACCATTGAAATTCACTGAAAAAACCATAGGTTTCAGGCACGTTATAGTTAGAAATTAGCATTTAAAAAACCTTACAAATTCACTGAAAAAACCATAGGTTTTAGGGACAGTTATAGTTAGTTGGACATTGCATTCGTAGAAAACCCGTGAAATTCCCCGTTATAGTTAGTTCAGCTAACTATAACTCGCGCCACGCAATGCACTGCTGATGACGTCACATATTACATCACTCATGACATGGTCAGTGACATCACTGATGACATCACTGATGACATCTCAAATGACATCACTGATGACATCACTGATGACATCATCCATATGATAATTTGATGCATCTTCTCACACCCTAATATAACCTTTGATACACCCACTCTAAATTACTGACTGCCATTCTCAAAACCATAGACCCTCCAACACCAATAACTACAATCCCACTCACTGATTCTTAGGTCTACACACACATTCACTCACTCACCCGTACAGGCACTCATACTTACGATCACTCAGTACAGGACTATCATATGCACTCATACTCCTATATAGACACTCACACACCGACACTCATCCATACAGTTACTCACACACCTAGTCAGTCATGCAAATAATTAATCACACTCCCATTTAGTCACCTATACAGTTATACACACACCAGCTCACTTACTCATACAAATACTAGCACATTCTTACACTCTTATACAATCACTGATACAAGCACACACTCATCCATACAGTCACTCTCACAATCACACACTCTCGCTTATAGCTATTTATATACTCCAACACACATATATACTGCCTTTCACATATGTAGTTACTCACACATGTACCACTGGGACATACATTCACTCACTAACACACTCTTACACACACTTACCCACCCATACAGTCTATCACAGATGCACTCTTGAAACCATCCACCCAGTGAATCACCCACTCACACATCTATGCACAGAGTCGCACACACCCCACCCACACAAACACTCAGGCACCCATACAGATACTCAGACAACCAATCAATAACTCATATAGACACTCATGTAGCTATTCACAAACCCATGCAGCCACTTACACAGCAACAGACAGACGGATACAGACATTCACCCAGTTTAGTCACTAACCCATGCATTCAGTAAGATACGTTTAATCACTCACTTATAGAGTTAGTCACGCACCTACTAAATCATCCATTCAGACACTTATACACCCACTCATTCTTCAATACGCCTTTCCCTACATATATTAAACATATTTAAACTTTACAGAAACACACAGTCACTGGATGATGTCATCAGTGATGTCATTTGAGATGTCATCAGTGATGTCATGAGTGATGTCACTGACCATGTCATGAGTGATGTAATATGTGACGTCATCAGCAGTGCATTGCGGGGGCGCGAGTTATAGTTAGCTGAACTAACTATAACGGGGGAATTTCACGGGTTTTCTACGAGTGCAATGTCCAACTAACTATAACTGTCCCTAAAACCTATAGTTTTTTCAGTGAATTTGTAAGGTTTTTTAAATGCTAATTTCTAACTATAACGTGCCTGAAACCTATGGTTTTTTCAGTGAATATATATATATATATTATCTATTGGCGGTCGCCAGTAGACAGTTATAGTTTGGACCTATTTTCCATAGGAAATCCGCAACATTCTATTCCCAATAACTTTGGCGCCGGTTGACGAATTTTCGCGAAATTTTCAAAACTTATGGCCCGCTCCGGTCCGCTCTTATCTTGAAAGTTTCGGGGTGATTCGTCAAGTGGCGGCTGAGAAAAAAGGGGGGTCCCAAAACGTGTTTTCCCCAAGCAATTTTCCTTAGGAACCTTTAGTCGCAGCTACAGCCCGAACTGCTGAACGGAATTACACCAAATTTGGCAAAAAAGGTAGCCCTTGGTTCAGAGTTGTGCCTTTTGGTTAAATGGTGTAAATCCGTTCAGTAGTTCCTGAGAAATTTGAAAAAGAAAACACATATATATCTGGGCGGAGCCTAACCACACATGTCATCGTGAGATCTGATTGGCTGTCAGCACTTCATCCTGGAATTGCTGGCAGCCATCTTGGGACCAATAAAAATGATAGTACCCCATTGAAATGCATTGTAGTGAATCGAAGATTTTGAGGGTTACCAAAAGGAGAACTATAAAGGGTGATAACAGACTTTAGTTACATTAGAATTCATTTGTTGATGGTACCATACTAATTTCAGGAATTGTGGTGTGTTCTAAGGTGATTTTACCCTGTGAAAAACCTTCTGCTGGGATATCATGAATCATGTTTGAGAGAAAACTATTTTCACATGCTTGTCCCATACAGTTTTGGAAGGTGCTCCAGAAGCTAAAATGAGAGCATATTTTCTGTAAATTCACATTATCTTTCTCAGTCATGTGAGAATGAAGTCTGACATTCTCAGTAAAACATGTACATCCAAAAAGGGCAGAGACTGTCAGTTGATTCCTTTGTGTTCTACTGCAGCTTCCCAGAGTGTTCTAAAGAACAACTAGAGTGCTAACAGCCTTACTTATGACAAAAGTATGGCACACATGAAGCCATCTTGATTGGAATAAACTGGTAACACTTAAAACATTTAATTTAAAAAGGAACAAAATGATGGGGTTCATTTTGTCATAGAAATTATGGTTAGTGCTGTAGAAAGAAAAATTAGGACGTTTCAAGTGTGATCTCAAATATCTTCCAGTTATATTTCAACAGGAGAAGCCTGTCAGTTGATGCCTTTGTGTTCTACTGCAGCTTCCCAGAGTGTTCTAAAGAACAACTAGAGCGCTAACAGTCTTACTTATGACAAAATTATGGCACACCTGAAGCCATCTTGATTGGAATAAACTGGTAACATTTAATTTCAAAAGGAACAAAATGAGGGGTTCATTTTGTCATAGAAATTATGGTTAGTGCGGTAGAAAGAAAAATTAGGACATGTTTTAAGTGAGATCTCAAATATCTTCCTGTTATATTTCAACAGGAGCAGCCTGTCAGTTGATGCCTTTGTGTTCTACTGCAGCTTCCCAGAGTGTTCTAAAGAACAACTAGAGTGCTAACAGTCTTACTTATGACAAAAGTATGGCACACCTGAAGCCATCTTGATTGGAATAAACTGGTAACACTTAAAACATTTAATTTAAAAAGGAACAAAATGAGGGGGTTCATTTTGCCATAGAAATTATGGTTAGTGCTGCAGAAAGAAAATTTAGGGCATGTTTTAAGTGAGATCTCAAATCCTCTTCTATTTCATTAGAAAATTCTGACATGCAGACTGAAACAATCACTTTCAATACCAGCAGTAGACTTCCAGTTAACTCCCTGGTGAGCAGTAGCTTTACTACAGTGATCTAATGAACAACTAGAGTGCTAACATTATGAATTTATGGCAAATGTGTGACACATCTGAATGCCTTCTTGATGGAATCAAAGTAAAAAACTGAAAGCATTTCCTACTGAGGAGACTGCAGTAAATGACGAAATTAGGAAACTTCATAACAAATAAGTCTCTCAAGATGGCCACCAGAGAAAAAAGAGCCCAAATGTAGCACAAATATCACCCAAATGTAGCCCACATATAGCCCAATGACAGAAGTGTGCAAAACACTTTTTATTTTTAGTTTTTCTGCAGTTTTATATAGTGCAAACTGGTCAGGTATTGGAGCGTTACATCTTACTTGGACCCCTTATTGCGTATTTTGCACGAAGTACATGAGATTGATCTTGCGAAACATTGAACTTTACGATTCTGTTAACCTGAAGTTGCTCTGAACCGGGCTTTGTAACACCCGTTTTTACCTACTGGTTTTAATTAATTCTCACTGTATTGTATTAGGAAAGAGGATTTACTGTTTTTATGTACACTTTTATGATCTATGTTTCTAAATCAGATCAAATAAAGTTTAATGAATTCTATGGCAGGACGGAGGCGAGGATTATGCATATCTTTCCTCACTTTATTTGCATAGCAGTTCAAAGAAAACGTAACACAACAATCATTAAACAAAAGACTACACAACCCATGAACCATTAGGGGGTAGTCTCCAAGGCAACTATAGTCCAATCATATCACAGTCCATCGTATATAATATCGTGACATCCCTTCCGCTTCCTCTTTCTTCACTGCTCGTCAGTTAAGTGCATTCCTTACATTCTTGGCTTAATCTGACGTTGTTGCTGTTTGTATAGCGGTTTCTTGTGCACGTTATTAGCATTATTGCCTTGGTATTGTTTCATATTCCCTGCGCAGCAGGCTCTTGCCCGAGCGCGTTCTCCCCCTCGTAGTTTCTCCCGCTGTGTGCTCTGCGCGCGGTGAGATCCTGTCAGTCGCGTCTGGTCCGAGCGAGGCAGCTCCGTCGAGCGCTCCCCCTGGTCTTTACGCGCGTTTGGGAATCCGGTCACTCCTTTAGTGTCCGCTTGATTCCCGACCAACCCTCGCCTAATTTTGACACCGCTACGCGGTGATTTCCCCACATGGCCAAGTTAGTGACCAGCGCCACCTGGTGGTGGTAGTTGGTATTGCGCCTCAGTCTATTCTTATAACAGCTTCGGGAAAGCCCAGCTGTTGGAGCATCGGCGAGGGGGCTGTCTTAAGGATTTTAAGGGCATTTGTTCTGTGCTCACACCCTCTGCTATCATGTCTTCTCCAGAAGACCATTTTTACTCCTCCTACCAGGAAGTGGAGGAGGAATGGCCCCCAACTTCTCCCTCCAGCAGAGGACCAAGCCCTCTCTCTGGCTATTTTTAGGGCGCTGGCTCCTCTTAGGGATCAGGTTGATAAGCTGGCGAAAAGCATCCCTGGGGTGTTCAGTGACCCAGATCTGGTGGTGTCGGGTCCAAGTAGCTCCCAGATGGGGAATAAAAGGGCCGTTAAGCAAAACGCGGGGCACTTGGAAGAATTTGATAAACTTACGGAGACCTTCCTCAAGAGTGCGCGAACGCTAAAACATGCACCCTGCCGGGAGGAGGAGGGGCCCGGAGAAAATTGCGACACTGTCACCACTATTGTAGACCCCGACGGCGGGTTTCCCTTAGAGGGAGAGGGTGTATCGGAGGACGATTTCTCCTCCGATGAGGATAAGGACTCGGGGCATCCCTGGCGTCCAGAGTCCCACTCCTCTCAGTCCCCGGTTGGGGACGGGGTCCACTCGGACATGTTCGAGCCTACCCAAATTTACCATCCTAGGTCGGCAGAGTGGACACCTGACGCCAAAGTGGCAGAGTATGTGGTGGGGAAAATCCATCAACCCCTTGAAAGGGAGGTCAGGAATAGGATGAGGGGAGAATGCCCCAGGCCCTCACTGAAGGGGAAGGGGGCACACACGCCTGAAATTGATGAGAAACTATGTACCTTTTTCTCCAAGTATATGAGGGATCCCAAGAAAGGAATTGATAGGTCTTGGACGTGGTAGGGCCCTTGACCCAAATTATTCAATTGACAGAGCGTTCCAAAGAGTCAGGATCCCCTTTGTCCACGGATATTGTGGCTGGTTGGGTGCACTACCCTAAACCCTAAAACACTACCCCCTCCACTACCCAAACACCACTGCACTACCCTAAACCCTAAAACACTACCCCCAGCACGACACCCTACACTACCCAAACATAACTGCACTACCCTAAACCCTAAAACACTACCACCAGCACGACTCCCTACACTACCCAAACACCACTGCACTACCCTAAACCCTAAAACACTACCCCCAGCATGACTCCCTACACTACCCAAACACCACTGCACTACACTAAACCCTAAATATACCCCCAGCATGACCTCCCACACTACACAAACACCACTGCACTACCCTAAACCCTAAAACACTACCCCCAGCACGACCCCTACACTACCCAAACACCACTGCACTACCCTAAACCCTAAAACACTAACCCCAGCATGACCCCTACACTACCCAAACACCACTGCACTACCCTATACCCTAAAACACGACCCCTACACTACACAAACACGACTGCACTACCCTAAACCCTAAAAACCTACCCACAGCATGACCCCCTTCACTACACAAACACCACTGCCCTGCCCTAAACCCTAAAAAAACTACCCCAGCACTGGCCCCTACACTACCCAAACACCACTGCACTAACATAAACCCTAAAACACTACCCCCAGCACAACCCCCTACACTACACAAACACCACTCCACTACCCTAACCCCTAAAACACTACCCCCAGCACGACTCCCTACACTACCCAAACACCACTGCACTACCCTAAACCCTAAATCTACCCCCAGCACGACCCCCTACACTACCCAAACACCACTGCACTACCCTAAACCATAAAACACTACCCCCAGCATGACCCCCTACACTACACAAACACCACTGCACTACCCTAAACCCTAAAACACTACCACCAGCATGACCCCCTACACTACCCATACACCACTGCACTACCCTAAACCCTAAAACACTACCCCCAGCACGACCCCTTACACTACTGCACTACCCTAAACCCTAAAACACTACCCACAGCACGACCCCCTACACTACCCAAACACCACTGCACTACCCTAAACCCTAAAACACTACCCCCAGCACTACCCCCTACACCACCCAAACACCACTGCACTACCCTAAACCCTAGAAAAGAAACCCCCACCCCATGCCCAATCCCCCTTACCTCTCACTCCTCATGGTTCCTCTCTCCTCGTGGTTCCTGCTTCAGGTCATCTCCGAGGGGCGGTGCACGTCATTGTGAGGAAACGGAACAGCCTCTGTTTCCTTACAACGACATGGATCGTCTACATGTTTTTAGAACGCATGGTCATTTACCATACATACCTTTACAACAAAATTCGTTGTAAAGGCATGCGTGGTAAATGACCATGCGTTCTAAAAATGCGTAGTAATAACTTCGTGATGTACAACGCATGCGTGGTAATGCATGCGTTGTAATGGTATCGCAAAGTAAAAAGTCATTGTAACGGCTGTTTACCGATCGAAGCTGGCCCCTGTTCTTCAGTGAGACATTTATTTGATTAATTAGGAGGAAGGAATGTGTTTTTTACCGAAAAGTGCATTCCCGGCTGTTGTATTCTGAAAGTGCCCGCGTGGCCTGGTTTCACTTCCGGTGAGAGAGTGGAAGAGTCTGTTTGGATCTAAAGGAGTTCTGTTGTTGGACGGGGCCGGCGCGACATGTCATCAGAAAACATAGCTAATGGAAAGCGTCCTCCCTGAAGTGTGGAGCAGTGCCATGAGAGGTCAACGAGTGTGCGTCCCACCACAGTATGACCGTACCGCGTGACCCATGTGCCGCCTCCAGGTTACGGGAGGCAGAAGCGGCATCGCAGGTCCTCTTGAAGACCGTTGTAGCACTAATTCCTCATTTTGGTACTAGGGCATTTTAACTTCGTTGTTCCTGCCAGATACGAAGAGAAGATCCTGTGTTATTCAGTGCCCTCGTTAACTTTTTTGTGGGTTGTGGTGCTTGTCACTTCGCTGCCCCGCCGGTGCACACGACTGGGCACCCCACCTCGTGTGCCATCTGCAGGGTCTCTGCCCTCGGATCACTGGTTTCGGTTTCTGGAGTGGCAACATAAACAGTTGCTCCCAAAGGACTAGCCTGAACACTTAGGTGAATATCCCCTGCACCAGCATTCCACGGAAATTCTTTCCTAGCTCTCCCACGTCAACGAGCACGGCTCCGCTCGCGACACCGTATGACGTCATCGGAGCCATAAGAGGACCTCGTCGGGGTGCTGACGTCAGTTCCACCCATTTTTTCCGTGCCACCGAGGCAAACAGGGGACCGAGACATTTTCACATGTATACATAGTATAATAAATATATATATATTCACTGAAAAAACCATAGGTTTCAGGCACGTTATAGTTAGAAATTAGCATTTAAAAAACCTTAGAAATTCACTGAAAAAACCATAGGTTTCAGGCATGTTATAGTTAGAAATTAGCATTTAAAAACCTTAGAAATTCACTGAAAAAACCATAGGTTTCAGGGCGTTATAGTTAGTTGGACATTTCACTCGTACAAAACCATAGAAATTCCACCGTTATAGTTAGTTCAGCTAACTATAACTCGCGCTTCCGCAATGCACTTCTGATGACGTCACATATTACATCACTCATGACATGGTCAGTGACATCACTCATGACATCACTGATGACATCTCAAATGACATCACTGATGACATCATCCAGTGAATGTGTGTTTTTCTGAAAATTTAATATGTTTTATATATGTATATCTCAAGGTCGATGGAAGAATAAATGGGTATATAAGTGTCTAAATGGATGATTTTTTTTGCAAAATTGATTGTATAACTGACTAAGTGTATCTTAGTGAATACGTGGGTTAGTGAGTAATGTTTAAATATGAAAATATCTGTATCAGTCTCTCACTTTGTGTATAAGTGGCTGCATGGGTTGGTGAGTAGCTACATGAGTGTCTATATGGGTTATTAGTTGGTTTTGAGTATCAGTATGAGTGTCTGTATGGTTCGGTGGGGGTATTACTTAGTGCATAGATGCATGAATGAGTGACTCACTGTTTGTATGTGTTGAAGACAGCATGTGTGCAGGACTGTATAGGTGGATGAGTATGTGTATGGGTGTGTTAGTGAGTGAATGACTGTCTCAATAGTGTCTTTATGAGTAACTACATATGTTTTAAACTAGTATATGTGAGTATTGGTGTATATAAGTGAGTATATGTGAGAGTGAGAGATTGGAAGAGTTCCTGTACAAATAAGTAGGTGTTTCTATAAGTGATTGTTTAAGAGAGTAAGTATGTGTAAGTTTCTGTAGAAGTAAGTGTGGTAGTGTGTGTATAACTGTATATGCAAGTAAATGGATGTTTGATACTTTGTTTGCATGTGTGACTATGTATGTGAGTAACTCTATGGATGAGTGGCGGTGTGTAACAGGATGTATAGGTGTATGAGTACATATGATGAGTGAGTACATGTATGAGTGACTGTATAGGGACTGTTGGTGAATGAGTGGATGTGTGTGTAGATCTTGGAATTACTGAATAGGTGTGTTGTAACTGGTATTGGTATGTCCATTGTTTTGAAAATGTTAGTTTGTATTTTTGAGTGTGTGTATCAAAGGTTATATTAGGGTGAGAGGAAGTCTGCCACTCTATCACAAGGATGATGTCATCAGTGATGTCATCAGTGATGTCATTTGAGATGTCATCAGTGATGTCATGAGTGATGTCACTGACCATGTCATGAGTGATGTAATATGTGACGTCATCAGCAGTGCATTGCGGGCGCGCGAGTTATAGTTAGCTGAACTAATTATAACGGGGGAATTTCTATGGTTTTGTACGAGTGAAATGTCCAACTAACTATAACGCCCCTGAAACCTATGGTTTTTTCAGTGAATTTATATATATACACACATACATATCATGATACATCGACTGTCAAAGTGCTACCACAATGCTAAGACTAAAACCAATGGAACAAAAACCTCAGAAAAAAAGTCCTTTGAAGTGGACTCACTAAGGATCCGCTGTGTCACCCAGATTATCTTTAATATTTTCTAATATGGGCAGCTCAAAAGTACTCACTGAGATATGTAAGATACAAATGCGCACTTACAATGGTTAAGAATATAACATTTTAAAACAATAGAACCTAATTAGGTGCCGTTAAACTGGTGTCATCATCACAAGGATTTATTCGATTCATCAGCCAAATCATAAAAGCACATAATCATATACAAGACAATTTAAAAGGGAGGTTCACTCATAGAAGTATTATAAAATCAAACCTAATTAAATATCATGTTCAGAAGATATTAAAACATTAAGCTAGGACGTCAACTTGCCATAAATACAGACATTGCCAACTTATGATGACAAGTCATCCCTTATAGAAATGTTTGTCACAATTATTATAAAAGTATCTCTGCATGTCACTCTTTGACAGGCTTTACCCGTACCGCTTTCTGATTACAAGGGCACCCCTTATAAAGTTCACAACAGCAGTATAGATGTCAACAGAGACCAATGAATATAGTTATTTAAAACCTTCTCTATAAGTGCAGAGATGTTGCTTTCTTAATAGTAGGAGCAAACATCTTATAGGTCGTCTTCTATGAAGAGTGGTGCACAGTTTAGCAGTCACATGAATTTATAGTTGCGTTTTAAATTATTTGGGGCATATTATCAACTGGCAGCGATAAATATCGCTAAGCGCGCTTAGCGCGATTTTAGTTATCGCCGGCTATCGCTGGAATTTATCGCTGAGACAGCGCGTTATTAGCAACGGCTATCTCCAAGGCGATAAAAATTCCAGCGAAGCGGCGAAATGCTGGAATATCGCTGGTAATCCAGCGATAATATTACATCGATAGGGAATTCCTTGATAATAAGCCATGGTGGATTTAGCCTGACAATCCACCTCCCATAGGGTAATATAGCTAAGTCAGAAATTTTTCTGACGTTAGAATCCAGCGTTAATGGTGCCTTAGCACAATTTTTATTGTCGCTACGCGGGTATGGGGCATCGTTGCTAATAGCGCGAAGCTGCGTTAGCGATGTTTTCCCATGTGGTGAATGTGAGGCACGCCTACTTTGCATCTCTTTAGCGATGAGATGCAAGGCGTTAGTGAAACGGGTGCTAACACAAGGAAACACACGCTAAAGCCTGTTAGCGTGTCCTTGTTAATACTGCGATAGAATTATCGCCGCTTTTCGGCCGAAAACGGCCGCTAAAGCGGCGATAATTGTGTTGATAATATGCCCCTTAGTTTTTATATTGTTGCTCTTTGAATGCAATGTAGTTTGTTTTTAAGCAAATAGTGTCAACTGTGTTATATGATATTTTTATATCTATTGTGTAAGATTTTACTGTACAATCTGACTGGTTGACTGGCAATACCTGATGAGGCACTTGCAATAAAACAAAAAAAAACTTTCTTTCTACTAAATGCTTTACACATTATATTCATTGCTGCCTAATTATCCTATCCTTTTGTACACGATTTAGTCAACCTAGCTATACACTTTGGGCAACTCTTGATGCATGATTCTAGTGGAATTGCCTGTAGAAAAGAATGGACATTACAGAAGTAAGAGAATGATGATTTAATTGTGATGGTCCGGGGTGCAACCAGTTGTTTTTTTTAACTTCAGGCAAGATTCAGTCATATGAGGACTTCATGATAGGGTTATTCAACAGCATCTATGGAGGCGCATTTGGCCCTGGGTAGTAAAATCTACATTTCTCAATGTTTGTTTTGGTTGGGATAGAAATATTTGAAAGCATCATGAAGGGGTTAAATATCTCTAAATTGACCCTGCTCCCTACTGTAGTCCAAAATGTCAAAAGACATCTGACCTCTCCAAGAAAACTGTAGTAAATCTACTGCATCTTATGACTCTTCGGACTATTGGGGGGATCATTTAGCTTTGTGTGACTTGTAAATGTTCACTGTTTCGGCACAGGAGTTGCCATTAGCCTTAGGAACCTCCAGCAATTGTTGATGTGCTGCATTGTTAGGTGTCCTCAGCCACCTCTCACACTCACATTTCTCTTCTCATTAAAAGAACTCCACTGATATCTGTTTCAATCCCCTTAGAATGAGGCATGGCTGAAATGATGAGATTACGTCAGCTTGGATGCAACGGTGCATTTTGCACTACGAAATTAGCACTAGATGCTTGATTACGTCTCTCGCGTAACAGGAGGACTCTGTTGCATTATAAATAACATGGCAATGTTTGATTTTTAAGTTCATCTGCTACTGTGTTATGTATGGCCAGTGTCATGAGTGGATCAGCACTTCATGCCTACATAATACCTTAGATTAAGATCAGTTTATGCTACATATGTGATGCATTCATATTTTGTGTCATTACTTCTTGTTTTTAAATACAGCTCATGCAACGTTACATTTTGCATGAAATACTACCCATAACCTTTTACTGTACTCTAAAGCAGTGCACATATGTAAGTGTTAGGGTCCCATGTCATTGACACTGAACATGACCAATGAATCTCATCAATGAGGAGACCAAACATAGTTTCTGATTGTTGGTGAATCACAGTTTTTGTCCAATCATAGTTCTGACGAATGTGAAGGGACCAATTGTGATTTCATACCAAATGGAAAGGCACCAATCACAGATCAGATTCTGACGAATTCGGAGTCACTCAATCATGTACCCTGACCAATGTGAAGACATGGCCATGTGTGACTATTGTGCTGAACTTCACTGGCATGGCCTAAAAAAGCTATAACCTATTTGGGAGTGCTTATGTTCCTATCTAGAGGAGACATGCCTGGCCTGTTCCTGCTGTAGCAGAACCAAGGCTCAATTGCATATGGCTGGTTCCAGTCTGGAGTAAGCAAAAAAATGATGGACTGGAATGGCGCCCTGAATGATCAGCAACGGGTGTGAATAATTCTAGCACTCCGCCAATCTCTCAAGTGATGGGTTCAGTACCCAGCCACTTAACCGAAATATAGACTCCTTGGTTTGGCTTTTACTCTTCAGTAAGTAAAGCACTACACCTATTTCTTTGCGTTTTTTTCTGCGCTTTACTCATTTTCTGGGTACTCATAAGCTATTGCAGCGCCATAGCATTTAATCACAGATGTTTGTGCTTTGCAAACAGTGACAGGAATAGAGGACTGGAAAACAGAGCTATGAATTAATAATGCACTCTGTCCCCAGTCGCTTGCGCTCTCCAGAGTGAAGGCGGGGCGGTGCAAATTGTTCAAATAAAACAGTGTGCTTTTGCAAACCCTGCCAATTGCATCTTAATGAAGCTCTCGAGATTGGAAACATTATGTTTTAATAAAAGGTTTGATCTCCCCAATTATGATTGCATTAATGTTCACTTACGAGAAGGCCATTTCCACAGCGCTGGGGCGCGGGATAATATGACAGAGTCAGACGGCTCTCCTGACAATTAGTCCTCAATGGCAGGCAGCGAGGACAGGCAAAGTCAGACCTTGCAGGTCCCTTTTCTTCTTTGCCCCTCATTTTACTTTTAGTTTAGTATTTTCGTTATTATTATTGCTTATTATACACACGCCCTGAGTTCCTAGCATACTTTCCACAGTTACATTATAACCACAAATGTTGTTTCATTTCCTACTGTATCCCACTTTTCCATTTTTTTCTGCCTCCTTCCACTAAGTTATTCCTCGGGGATCCTTCCTTCTCCTGTCCCGTCCTTCTTTCTTCTGTTCCCTACTGCTTTACAGTGACACTTGGGGGCAGATTTACAAGCCCCTTGTAACACTTTTGCGCCTCCGTTGCGTCACTTTTTGTGACGCAGCGTAAACAATGCGCCACATTGCGGCCCATTTACAATGTGACGCATCTAGGGAGATGCGTCAGCTTGTAAAGCCCTGCGCCACATTATACCTGCGTCAGGTATAATGTATGCAGGGTGGGCGTTCCCACGCAGGAAAGCCTTGTAGAAGTGACGCAGAGAAATCTACAAGATTTCACTGCGCCACTTCTAGGAACCACTGCGTCAAAACCCTACTCCTGCTTGGAGAAGGCTTAAGGAGTGACGCAGTGTATAAGGAATAGGCTTCCCCATAAATTGCTGGAGTTGCATCATGCTTGCGACACGCCTCCAGCAATGCGTGACTTTTGCGCCGACAGATGCGTCAACATTTCTGATGCATCTGTCAATACTTGTGCCATGGTGCGCTGTATTGTAAATACGGTGCATTCATGGTGGCACAAGGGTTTCACACACAGGCGCAGGGAAACTGACGCATCTATACTGATGCGTCAGTTTCTTGTAAATTAGCCCCTAGGTCAGCAAAGCTTTTATAGAAACAACTAAATCGCTTTGCACTGAAACTGGCAAACCTGCAGATAGTTCAGCTCCCCAAATTTGTTTACTCCTGCGCTCTACCTTACCAGCAGTTATTATCTCCTTTTTTAAGCACTTCCTTCTTTCTTTTGTTCATGCTCAGCCTTTTGACACAGTCTTAAGAAAAACATAAGAAGTGCACAAACACCAACATGGCATCATCCTATTCCCTCCTACCCTCTCTCGCAGGAATCGCCTTTCTCTCATGCCTTCTACTTGGGGCGTGGCCATTGAGGCTGATTTGTATATGGCTGGTCCCTGATGGCAGAATACAGTCTTCGTTCCCCTATGTGTGATGCCAATGACCCATCCCTCGGGCAGCATACTGTGTGGCCCTAACATCAATAGAAGAGGTCTTACGTGTTTGATCCATAGCGTTAGTGTATCCTGAAGAAATAAAGCTTCATCAAACTATATAAAAAACAACCTAGGGTCTCCATCAGGTTATTAGGGTTCGAGGGACACTGCGTACACAGTACACTGCTCATGTAGGAACAAATCCTTCCATCCAGATACGACCGTTGACAATCCTCTCCTCAACATCTATATCTCTCCTCAGTTATTGAAAACTCCTTTGCCTCTATAGCATGGTTTGTGCTATACAAATACTTACGCATACATATACTAGGCCTGGGGCCATACTCTGAATGTTTTTTACACATGAATGCATCTTTTGCAGTATACGGTAATCTCTCTGAACTGGTTACATCTCAAGGTCTACCTGGACAACTAGGTAGAAATACACTTCTCCCATGATGGGACACAAGCATCTCATCAGCATCGTTCTCTTTCACACTAGTCCTCGGTACGTCTCTCCGATGAACACAGGCAGGGCCATCTCTTTTCTCCCTGGTGGTACATGAAACATAAGTGACCTGCATCTCTTCACAGGAGTAGCACAATAAGTAGGGAGGCATTGCAGGGACATGGGAGCAGTTCTGTACGAAGGGCCCATCTAAAATGCAGCGTTTTCCAAGAGTTCCTTTCTAGAAAGCGTCTTGCATCATGGCATCCCTGGGGGTCAATGCCTGGAGCATGTCTACCCTCTGGCAGTGAATCACGATCCCACCTGTAGGAAAGTCATCTTTTTTGCCATGATAACCCCCTTTTTTTGATTGATGCTGGTGGTTACTGACTCTGAAAGTGCCCTGGTCTTTGCTAATCAGGTCCAGGGCCAGTGCTCTGCCCTTAAGCGGTATATGGTAATTGACGTAATTATACTTGGCCGAGACAACCTACCTGTAACTCCCTGCTATATATTAGGGCACATAGGTTTAGAGACCCCAGTGGACTTAATGCACTTAAGAGTGCAATGTTGTGATGTCTGGTGTCATTTTAAAGCCAGCCCTGCCTTACAGGCTCGTTACACATAAGTCATCCATAAGGTCTTCCCTAGGTGCCCCAAGGGTAGGGGCCCTTGTTATAAAAAGCAGGGAATTTATCAAATATGTTCTATATGCCCTGGTGGGGGTAAACACAGCCAAAGTCATTTCCTCATTGTAGCACTGCTAACTCCATAGGCTAACATGGGAAGGCTTTATTAAACTTTACTAAAGTCTAACTTTTGATTGGAAGTAGATAGCAACTTAATTCAAAATATCAAAATAAAAATTACAATAAATCCAACAACTTGCCAACGTCAGATTTATTATTACTATTGCAAAAAAGTAGTTTTAGAACTTGTTATCCACAAGTTACCTAAACCAACCCTGTAGCAGCCTCTTCTGATTGGCCAGCCTTTGACAGCCTGAGTCAAGATGCTCCCTGAGTAGGTATGAAGAGGCTTGGGGCTGAAACAATACGGCCATTTGGTGACAGGAGATTTGCTTCCTGGAGAAGCCAGGGAAAGGAAGGGGGCTGGAGAGATAAACTAGACTTTAAAAGTAGAAGCACAGATGTCACAGGCCCAAGGCCAGCCCCCACTTCCTTGATCCCCAGCTAGATGGGAGCCCCCCTAATTTGATTAGGAGAGGGACTGGAAGGGGACTATAGGAAAAAGTTGGCCACACCTGTGGGTTGGGTTAGCCAGACTTGCACTCCAAGGAGAGAATTTCTCCATTTTGATTTTCTGAGGACTGTGCATTCTGGATCACAAATATGCCACAATTCCCAGGAAGTGGTCATAGCAGAGGGTGACAACTTGAACCACATTAGTTGGGGTGTCCCCCTCTCTTGATGCTCAGAATGGGGAATAAATATGGGAGATCTGCGAGGAGCCCTTCAGATCACTGTTTGAAACATCTGGAGAAGAAGGACTGCCCTGCTGGATCTTTGGACTGTACCACAGAAGGCTGGCACTCAGAAGGACTGCATCTGCTGCACTCTCAAGGCTCCACACAAGAAAGGACTGTGCCTGTCTTAAAAGAAAAGAAGTGGACTCCCTGAGCAGGAACAGGTAGAAACGTTTTGGAAGATGCCACCTGTAACATCCACTGAAAGGACTACTCCAGCTGACCAGCTACACCTGGATTTTCCTAGACTGACCAAGTGCATTGTGGGAGATTAAGTCACAGACCCCAAGAGGCAAACGAGAGCTTCTGAAGCCTTAGCTGGTGCTGTTAGACATTTTCCGACCCAAAGGAAACCTTTCAGAAGAAGATCTGAATGTTTGGGAACTTTTTCCGAACGTTTGGTAAAAAGCTCCAGGAGAGGACCGTCTCGACGTTGAGAGTAAAGCTGCCATTGTAGACTCGAGAATTGCCCTGACCACGTTGGTTTGTCCCACTGAAAGCTCCAAAGATCCCTGTCATTGACGTAGAGGACAAAGACCTCTAGAGACCCACCGGGGTATCGAGCTGAAGCAGGCCTCTGTCGTCAAATCAAGCAGCGGATTTGAAAGACCCGAGGACCCGCCAATTAGCCCGTTGATTAAAGAAAAGCTCCAAAAGTAACTAAGTTCGAAGGTACAATCTTGACCTGGACCTAGCACTCATCGTATCCAACCCATGCTCTATCGTGGTCGGCCTGAAACTTTGACTTTATCGAGGTCCAGCATTACCAGATAGCTGTGATTTGCGTTTAAAGGTTTGTGGCACTAGGAAGAACATTTTTTAATTAATCTTATTCATATCTCTGGTTCTCTACATTAGATTTTTGTCATTTGGGTGTCATTTGAAAGATAAACATATTCTCTAGTTTTAACAATTGGTGTTGGATTTTTATTATGTTGTGTCTTTTACTTATTTACTCTTTTGGTGATATTTAATGCTTTACACACCTGCCTCCTAAGTTAAGCTTGGCTGCTCATCTGCCAAGCTACCAAGGGTTGAACAAGGACAAATGTATTGAGACTTGACTGGACCTTATTGGTGATTGTGGTAGTATTATTAGCTGTAGGTACCTACCTTCACCTACTATTAACCCACCTTTCTACACCGAGTGCCCAAATCTAGTTCAAAGGATCTGGAAGCTATAACATTTACTAGTGACACAGGAATCAGTAGTTCCAGGTTCCGGTGTCTCCTTTTCATTCTCTGAAACTCACTCCAGGCTCAGTGACAGAAATTACCCCATGGAATTACCTGTGAGGACCTACTCTAGCACCTGCTCTGCTAAAGACAGTTGAAGAACAATACCAAGGTCTAGATTCAAATCATAGTTCACTTTGAAACAATAAAAACATAAACTAGGGAGATGGTACAACAGAATGGTGCTTCAATAAGGAGAGGTCCACCTGGTGGTGGTACCAAATTACTGCAATAAAACACAAAACGTACTCTTTTCAGTGCATGAGTAACACAACAAGAAGCAAAGTTCTTTTTTGCTGGGTGGGCAGAAAATATTCTTACGACTTCTGATTTTCAACACTGACAATATTTAGCATGTGCGTCAAGAATGCTTTGAAGATAAAGCAACTGAACTTAATTGTTCAGCTACTTTGTTTATACTCATTCCACAAGGGCGCCAAAGGTGTAAATAGTTGTTTTGCTCATTGATGTAGTCAAATTATATACAAGTGATGTTTTATTTTTGCCAATGCATGTGAGCTCACCCTGCAATTACAATCAATTATTTTGCATTTTTCCCCACATTTAAGGCCTTTAGGCTAAAAACGAGCAAAGGAGTGCCCCAATAACGAAACTAGGAAAATGTATTCACCAAGATGTCAATGATGAGCTGTCCTCACTCAAGAGAGAGGAGGTTTTGGTTAATATATATTGAGATGCCAAGTCCTTGTCAAATAATCATACAGCAGGTGCAGTGGCACCGGGGCCCACTGTCTTTAACGGCCCACTCAGCCCAGATTATTAACCAGCAGTCAAGGAGCCAGTTTTCCTTGTTTGCATTAGGATCCATGGCACCCCTGATTCATCACTGGTCAAATCTCTTGCTTTTGTAGGCATCAGAAGACACGTTATAACAGTAGGGCTACGGTCCCAAATAACCAAGCAGAGGAACCACTTGCAACACCCTGATGCCCACCTCATTAGGGCACTGAAGTAATTAATGTCCATTTCACTCATGTGCTATAACGCTAGTGCTCTAATTTTTCACAGAGGGATATATGGAGCATACAGAGATTCCAGCCTCCTCCTTTTGAGCAACCCTCCTTAAACTGGTGAGTGCCCAACACATTTTCCATAATTCAGAAACCAAGCTAGAATTTTGAGGTAATCATTTTTTTGCTGTCTTATTTAGCGCAAATTGGCCCAATGGCATTGGAGCACTTTACATGAGCACTAGATTATATCTCCCATTTTTCTTTAGGGTGGGACTCAAATCTGGTTCCCCAGTTTCAAAGTCAGCAGCTCAACCGTTCTGCCGCATCTCCTCCCAAATCATGGATTATGCAAATCAATTTCATTTAGATTCACAGTTTGTAAATGTATCTCTGTGGTTATTCGGAAAACCTGACTTAGATCTGGACCTTCTGGACACTAAGGCCCTGATTATGAGATTTTGGCTGTGCGTTGGGGTGGCGGTGCAAACCGCCGTGCCACTGCTCCACCAAAGCCTGTGCTGTCCGCCCGCCAGATTACGACTTTTTCATAGTCTGGCAGGCGGGCGGCATGGCAGTCTCATGGTGGTGCCTCTTTTAAAGGCGGCTGTGCCATTAAAAAAGGCACCGCAATGGGACTGCACAACAAGGTTCCTGCATGGCATGGACTCGACAGGAACCCATGTGCAAGCACACAGGGTGGCACATGTCATTCCCCCGTGTGCATCCACATATGTTCGAGGCACAGGGGGACCCTGTATGGCCCCCTTTGTTTCCTCTCCATCAGGGTGTTTATGGTGGTGGAACTGCCATGAAAAGCCTGGCTGAGAGGAAACTCGTAATATGTTCGGCGGGACCGCGGCAGTCCCGCCAAGCATATTGCGGCCTCTGATCACCACTCCTGTGCCAGGGAACGGTGTTTCCCTGGCAGAGCCGGTGGCCTGACTGCCCAAGTCATAATCAGGCGGTCAGGCCGCCGGTGCGACAGTGGCTGGATCCGCCACCTCCGTGCCACCAAAATTCTGTGGTCCTCGTAATAGGGCCCTAAGCTGGGATCACATGCAATGGTGCTGGAACAATTTTCCAGGTGGGGATGTCGCCATCAATGTTACATCCCTGAATTGTGAATAATTGTGAAAAGTACAAGAGTCACACAAAGATCAAGTGTAGTAAACGAGCCATGCCCATTTGGCAAGAGAATGGTAAGGGTTATATTTAGCTGGTGGTGCATTTCGCAGAACAGTGTCACAAATATATTACTAAAATATAGTGTGGTAGCACACTGTCATTTACAAACAGCACATTGTCCCATGAAATTACCACTAAATTTGCAGAGATGTACATTTTTACTGATAAACCTATACAGCAAACAAATGATAATGTGTGAAAATCAGGTGTCAGTGAATATTTGTCATTTGTGCATCACCAAGTGAAGTGTCTGGATTTGTTTTCATCCTATTACAAGCTTTGTTTCCATCAGGCTTCCGAATTACAAAAAAAACCACTCAATTTTTGCTTTCCTGACTGCTGACATATTTGGAAATATTTGTACAGTTCATTTATAGCTATTTAAATTTTGTTGGGTGTTAGAAAAATGTACATCCTGCAGCCTTTCTTTTCCAGCAACATTCTCAGATAGATCGTTTTACAAAATCCTGTCACTTTTCAGTCAGAGAGAAAAAAGTAAGCACCAACTTCCACGTTACAAGACTAAGCAGTAATTTTTCAAAAGACATAGTAGGACAAAAGTTAAAGGCATCTATAGTGCTCATTTGCCTTCAGAATTTCAGCATGGCTATTTTAGGGGTGGCGCAGCACCTCCAGCATCCCTACTTCCAGCGCCCATGAACGCATGATTTTAAAAACTTCACCACCGCTGTGTCCTCGCTTGACCCTAAATCTAAGCGGCCATATTTGAAACCTGAGTTGTTCGATGTGTGAAATTATTGATATGCGCCTCCTGCTGTAGCTGAAAAGCTGCACTGCGCGTGCAGTCAACAGCAAGCGGTGCAAATGCGTAGCGGATGGTCGGAGCGCAGTGCAGTGTACTTGCTTCAAAGATCTCAGCGTGGCGTGGGACTCAGCGGTTGCTCTTGCAAGAAACACCTTGGTCTCCGGCGCCGCGCTTTACAATTCATCAGCATACTCCTGCTGAAGGAAGAGTCGAAGCTGCAATGCGGATGTAACCTTTCTTCACGGTAGGTAATTTGCACAATTTCTTCACCTTGCCAAAGGGAAAAGGTGTGCTGAGCTCCCCGTGCCCAGAGACATGGGGTTTTCAAACATTTTTGTTGCTGCTTTATATTTTAGCTACTGGCCCGGGGGCGATGGAAGGCTGAGTCACTTGCTCAGTGGTAATAATTTGACAAAAAAAATAGGGACTGAATCACGCAAAACCGAACACTGACTGACAGAACGGCAGATGTGAAATGTCATTCACAGGCTGTTACATGTGCCTTTTTAATGAGAGAACTTCCAACGAGACTGATATTCGCTTGCAAGACCAGGAAATATGACACGCGCTCTATATGCGACAGATATGACATTTAAAGTGAAAACTCAATCTGCAAATCATGCCAGACACATTCCATTGCAGTGTGTTACATTACCTTTCAATTAAATTGATTTTAATAAAGGTGTGTGTATATATCGAAACCGCTTCGCTTTGACCCTGTACAGCAACCGAAAGGCCTGTTAAAAAACACAAATACATCTCTCTCTCTATATATATATATATATATATATATATATATACACACACACACACACACACACACACACACACACACACACACACACACACACACACACACACACACACACACACACACACACACACACACACACACACACACACACACACGACAAAAACACTGAAAATCACCAGTTATAGCTTAACTGAGGTCAACAGACCACCTTGTCTGTGATTGCCTTTGGCGAAATGCTTTTTTTTAAGTGCAACCTGTTTTTCTTAAAGGAAAACGGGATGCGTTTCAACAATAAAAAATTAAGGGGCATATTAGCAAGAACATGCGATAAATATCGCAAACCTTGCTTAGTGCGCCTTTTTATACGCCGGCTATCGCTGGATATTACCGCGGAAATAACATGCTATTAGCAAGGTTTATCTCCATTGCGATAAAATATCCAGCGATAGCGGCGAAGCCCAACTTTAAGCGAGAAATCCAGCGATAAAATCCTATCGCTAATTCTGGGGACTTAACCTTACAATCCACCTCCCATTGACTTTCATTGCTAAGTCATGTTTTTATCAGTTCTAAAAAACAAGCGCTAATCGGGGTTAGCGCGCGTTTTGTTATCGCTTCACGGGTATTGCTAATAGGCGATAGGTATGTAAGCCACTGTTTTCTGTCGCTTTTAGTTGGGAACGCCTACCTTGCATGTCATTAGCGATAATTATCGCTGACATGCAAGGCGATGTAAACCCGGCCGCTATCGCCGGGAAAGCTGTCGCTAACGCCTGTTAGCGACAGCTTGCTAATAGGGCGTTAAAAATATCGCCGCTTTAGCGGCGATAAAGCCCTTGATAATATGCCCCTAAACGTTTTGTTTAAGAGCAGGCAGTGGTCTGTAGGACCGCTGCCTGCTCTTAAAAAATATTTTCCCAACATTCACAAAGGGAAAGAGGTCCCATGGAAACCCAAACCAATTTGCAAATTCATTACCACCAACTTTGAGTTGGTGGTAAAGTGCAAATGTTTTGCGAACACATTTCCAGTCACAAATATTCATGTATACCAATACAATTCAGTATTTGGAAGGGACGCCCTGAACACACCCATTCCAAATACTGAATCGCAAAACCCAAATTGCAATTCAGTAACAAGTATCAAAATCGCAATTTGGCCTTGTTACATTCCAAAAACCATTTGTTCGGATGCAAACTGCACAATTCTGCAATTCGGCCGGCTTGCGACCGATGAAAAATGCTTCGTACATATGGCCTTACCTTCACTGGCGTAGCAAGGGGGGGGCGGAGGGGGCGGTGCGCCCCGGGCGGCACGAGTTTTAGGGGCGGCGGCGGCCGCAAAAATCATCGCCAGCACCCCCCCCCCTCAGCGCGGTGGCAAAAGACAGGGACCGCCACGGGCGGCAGAGTGCCTAGCTACGCCACTGCTTACCTTCCACTCCCCTCAAACTCTTCTCATGACCCTACATATGACATCACTCATGGCATGTTAAATGACATCCCTGATGACATCCTAAATGACAGCAATGTGATCAAATATGTAATTATTTTCATAAGGGGTCATGGGGGGAGCCCTAAAGAACCCACAGCTCACAGCCCTGTACTTCCCACAGGAGTGAAACAGCCCTTCATCCTGCTCGCAGTCAGGGCAGGCAGGAGACCTGAGGCAGGGCATCCCCACCTCCCGGATATTGGCACGAGAGACAGAGGAGCTCCCTGCATGATCTGCTTTTGGGACTCTAGGGAGGTGGGAACCCTGGGGACCGATAACCAAGGAGTACATCAGTGCTCATTTCATCTTCCATTGCATCAGCTCCCGGGAATATGGGGGCCACCATGAGCGAATTGACTCATGGGAAGTGGGCTCACGCATGCCCCTCCCAGCCTGAATATGTTTTTTCTTCTTCCACTGACCACTTGGGCATTGACATGCTTTGGTGGTGAAGGAAACTTCACTAGTGGAGCACTATGCATGCCCATTTCTCTGAGGACTGAGCTTCTTTTGGCTTTCTCTTGGCCACTGGTAGACAGTTTTGGACACTTTTGGTATCCTTTTGTACCTGATGGCCCGTTCTAGCCAGCTAACGCTCAAATGGCTGAGGGTTAGGGAGTGGCAACCATTATCCTTTTGTAGCCTTTTATTTTTTTTTCAAGATTCTTGTAATGGTTGCCACAACATATTCTCCACGTTGTGGCCAGCCAATGAGGATCAAGCCACCCACTTCAAATGTGCCAGTCCAAGCATATCTGAACAGCGGACCAGATATCTCTAACTTTTTACCAACATTAATCCCTTCATGCCCACCTTCAGCACCATTTTTAAACACTAAGGGCCTGATTACGATGCTGGTTGGAATCTCGTCCGACAGGCACTGTGGCGGAGGCAGGACCTCCAAACTAGAAGTCAGTGGTCCCGCTGCCTGGGTTAGGATGCGACCTCCTTCACGGTGGTCGCAATGTGTATATTTCCAATTGCGGCGTGTGCTGTGGGCTGCAGCACTTGCCCCAATAGCAAATAAACACATTTAAAACATCTTTGCACTGTGTAGCAGGCAAAGAGATAAAACGACTCTCTTGGAACTACTAAAAATCCCCTTGTAACTAAGTATATTTTGCTATATATACCTTATACATTCAAACATCCACACCACTCCACTGGAGACACCATAAATGAACCCAAAAACCAATTGTAATTCACACAAAGATAAGGAACTTTACTTAAGATAAAAAATATTTATTCAGACATTGAGCTCCAATGAAAATACAGTTTAAAAACATGACATTTATGCAATATATAAAATAATATAATCCAAACAATAAAAACAATCAAAGAGAGACAGATGAAAATGTGAACAATTTAAATCATCATAATGAAGTTACTCCTAAGGGAATCCATATGTTGGCAAACATCAGTCTAATCATTCATAGTGATATTAGAAATGAGGAGGTTCCATGGATGTAACGTATTTAACACAAAAAGCGTCGACGCGTTTCGGTGGTATGAACTTATTGGGGTACCACCTTCATCAAGACTTGAACAATATTTGTCTCTCAAATGGGTGATATGAAATCCATAAACCTAATTAAAAAACATAAAAAGCATAAATACACAAAATCACAACCCACAATTCATAAATCATTAATCACTTTTCTAATAAGGATAAAAAACAGCCCCCCATTTATAAACATGAAAATTCTTTTCTTATCAAGTCTAATGATACACAAAAAAAGATATATTAAATAATTCGAAAATGAAAAGTGAAGGGACAATTCGCCAAGTATAAAAACATAAGAGTGCCCCTCACTCATTCATAGGGATATCTTATCACCGTGTTTGTACAATTGTTTCAGGGGTTCCCAATTCACGCAAGATGTACCACTTTCATTCCACTAAACAATACAATAGAATGCCTCAATAGTTATAATAGGCACTGATATCAACCCATGATGTAATAGGGTTTAATTGGCCTAATCCTTCAAAAAGTGTTAGCCCATATTTTCTATAGCTGTTATTCCCATTTCGTGAGTATGATACCCACCTTATAGATACGTCACTAGAGATAAGGAATTCATACAGAGTAATAATGCGGCCGTATCGAATCCTTTCCAACCTGAAATACATAGCCCATAGCTAAATAAAACTGGTCATACTAAACCATCTATGACTACTTTATAATAGGTCCTCTTTCAATATACCTACCACTGATGGCGAATGGTGTCACAATAAATATCTTCGTGACGGACTAAATCTTTGACCAGGTATAGTCTGTTCGGAGCTATAATGTTATGCTGTTGGTGAGTACCTAATGGGAGTAGAGTAAAAAAGATCTCACTTATAGATACTATAAGGAAACCAATGATAAATTAAATCCTCTAATTCCCTATGGAGTATAGCCGCATAATGAACAAAAACTCACCTCAATGGGTTCACATCAATAGATCCCTATAGATGCGGGATGATAGATCTCAGATCAGGACCCGATAAGGTATTTTTTAATATAAAATACCATGTGGAATACCCTACGGCTTAAAATATTTCCACACCTAAAATGACAACGAAAAATAATTATATAGGGCACCCGATGCCAAATGTAATGTTTTTATGTAAATCTACACATTTATCCATATCTTTTAAAGCAGAAGTGGACCGGGACGTATGAATCATATATCCAAAATATCGGAATATCCATTATCATATTAAAAAAAGGGAGAGCTGCCGGTTCACACATTGCTTATAAAAATCTTCCAGTATCCCTATACAATTAGGGGCCTCTCTCATTAATTAGCGTATTCAAAGTAAAGATACCGGTTCCCGCATTAGTCATAAGGATCTCCCGGTATCCCTGTACATTTAGGGGTCTCACTCTTTAAAAAAAATGTTTTACATTTTCCCAAACATATCTCACTCGTGTGACTACCGGGTGATTTAACTTCTCTTTTTGCTGGCTATAAAGCGCGCTGGTCTCTCCTTCACAGCGCAGCATACCCACCCATCTGGGGCTGCCTTAATCGTATGCAAACGTGGAAATAATTCCACTCTCTATACCCCACCTCGGTATTGTCGAACTACCTTTTAAATGATCTATTTTCGCCGTTGCTTACCTTCGTATGAGAAGTATAGGAATTTCCAAGGTCTAGTCCTGCCGTCACAGCTTCCCTCTGCCTTCAAGTTTATATCTCAATCTAAAACGGGCCTTAGAAATTCCATCTTGTTTATATATCCCTCCGGATTATTTCCACCTGGATTAACTACGTGTTAGTAAGGCGCCAAATGTTACGGATCTCTCTTAAAACGGCACTTGTTACCTGTGGACCCCACTCGTTTCTTTATTTCTAGGCTATATTTAAAAGGGCAACAGTGTGTCCACAAAGTCAAGTATATTTAAGCCATGATAAAACATCTATACAATACTACCTAAAGTAACTTTCAATAAACTCGTATTGTGAGGTAATTCCCCTTTTATACTATAAATGTCATGTTTTTAAACTGTATTTTCATTGGAGCTCAATGTCTGAATAAATATTTTTTATCTTAAGTAAAGTTCCTTATCCTTGTGTGAATTACAATTGGTTTTTGGGTTCATTTATGGTGTCTCCAGTGGAGTGGAGTGGATGTTTGAATGTATAAGGTATATATAGCAAAATATACTTAGTTACAAGGGGATTTTTAGTAGTTCCAAGAGAGTCGTTTTATCTCTTTACTTGTGGTACCCTGTCTCTTGGCAAGTGGGGTCGCTCCCTGTTTTTTATATATTTATATACTGTGTAGCAGGCACCATGCGTGGCCTGCCATGTGCTGCAGGGATGTTTAGGGGGGCACCATAGGTGCCCCCCAGTTCTCATAGCAGAGGGCCAGGAGGGAAGGGGGCCCTGCTAGGGGCCCCCAAAGTCACTATCTGCCTTGTCATGGTGGGTGAACCGACATGAAAGGGCAGGCGGAAAGGGACATTGTAATCTCTACGGCAGTGCCTTAGCAGGCACCGCCCTCATTGTAGGGATCACTGAACCTCCGACGCACCGACGGGCTCCTTGAGCCCGTCAGAATCGTGTGGGCGGTTCCTCCGCCAGATGCTTCTGCCTGCCGCATCATAATGCAGCGGGCGGACCGCAGGGTCCGATGTTGGTGGGTCCGCCACTGACGAGCCGTCGGTGTCAGACTCACCGACATCGTAATCAGGCCCTAATTTCTTAAAAACGGCTAAATGCATTAACACCAAATAACAAAAAGCATGCCTTCTGAGTAAAACTCTACTTTTGTGCTGTATAAAAAAAATAAGGCTAATCCTTTTTGTTAACCAATGTATTGTTTGAATTTATAAAGTATACATTTGATTACATTTGATTTCAACTACTGGTGACTTATTGACAAAAACTATAGATCTGATTTTTATATGATGATGGGCTGACCGCTCAATAGAGACAATAGGCTCACATTTTATATTTTGGTGTTCCGACCCTTTGACAAATTCAGTTGGTCTGCCTTACATAAAATGACACCCTTTATACTGTTATATCACATAGTCAGCTGTGCACACCTCCAGGGTCGGGGGCAGGGCCTTGCAGGTTGGGTGCTGGTCCTGACCCCACCCTGCACATGGCAATACAATACTTTACATTAAAAATAACCATAGAAAATCACTTACAAAAAGGTTAAAGTAACGTTGTAGTTAGGTGAAAAGATCAGTTAAAACATACCATTTTAAATTAACAAAACCACTGAAATTCACCAGCTATAGTCATCTCAAGTAACTATAATTCGTGCCCTAAAGTAACTATAACTTGGACCCTCACCATGCACGGCTAATTAACTCCAATATTACATAACTCATTACATGTTCTATGACACCATTAATAAAATCATTACAACATCTGAAATGACATCATTAATGACAACGCTGTGCATGGCAGGAACATGAGTTTTAACTGACATTTTCAACTGACTATAATGTCTCTTTAATTTTTGTCTTTTTTTCAGTGATATCTATCTATCTATCTATCTATCTACCTACCTACTGGCGGTCGCTAGTAGGTAGTTATAGTTATGACCATGTTTCCATAGGAAAATAATTTTTTGACTTGCCTATATCTTTGGCACCATTTGACGAATCTTCATGAGATTGTCCAAAAGGAGTGTGCCGGTGATTTTTGATGTACATAGAAAGTTTCGGGTGATCCTTCAAGCGGGGGCCGAGAAAAAGGGGGGGTCAAAAAGGTGTTTTTCTTATGCTAATTCCCATAGAGATTTTAGTCGCGACTACAGCCCTAACCTCTGGACGGTATTACACCAAATTTGTCAGGATGGTAGCTCTTGATCCAGAAAAAACCCTTTTTGTTATTTGGTGTAAATATGTTAAGTAGTTTTTGAGATATTAAAGAAAAAACAAACTTGTATATATAGGGAGTCGAAGGCTCCGCAAACCCTGCCGATCTCGTGCTGAGATCTGATTGGCTGCCAGGAATTATTTGAGATAATTGAGATGTCATCAGTGATGTCTTTGATCATGTCATGAGTGATGTAATATGTGAGGTCATAAGCAGTGCATTGCGGGGGTGTAAGCTATAGATAGCTCAGGTAATTGTAACTGCTGAATTGCAATTGTTTTGTACAAGTGAAATCTGAGCCTAACTATATCATCCCTCTAACCTGTGTTATTTTCAGCGAATATATATATATATATATATATATATATATATTATCTACTGGCGGTCGCCAGTAGATAGTTATAGTTAGGACCTATTTTCCATAGGAAATCCGCAACATTCTATTTGAAATAACGTTGGCGTCGGTTGGCGAATCTTCACGAAATTTTCCAACTTGTTGGGGCGCTCCAGTCCGCTCCTGAAAGTCTCGGGGTGATTCGTCAAGCAGGGAGTCGAGAAAAAGGGGGTCCCAAACGTGTTTTCCCCATTCATTTTTCCATAGGAACCGTTCATCGCGGCTACAGCCCGAACTGCTGAACGGAATTACACCAAATTTGGCAAAGAGGTAGCCTTTGGTTCAGACTCGTGCCTTTTGCTTAAATGGTGTAAATCCGTTCAGTAGTTCCTGAGAAAATCACAAGTAAAATCACATATATATCTATGGCCGAGTAGGGTCCGCGTACCCTCCCGATCACGAGCTGCATGCTAATTGGCTGTCAACACTCCAAATCAGGAAGTGTTGGCAGCCATTTTATGCCTAGGTAGAACCGAGGCACAGAAACAAGTGCGCAAAACGCAGAAAGGGGGCAGGGTAGAAACACCCTGACCCCCTAGGTCTGCTCAGGGGGTCCCACAAGGACCCTCTGGGCAGAAAAAAGCATTTTTTTTTTAAAATCGGCGGGATGCGCTTAGGGTGCGCGGATCCCGCCATAAAAAAAAAAAAATTGAAGCGCCGTCTCCCGCGCTTCGGTGCTATTTTGCCCCCGGGTGGGCCAAGTCCCGGGGGCATGCGGGGGGTGGGTTTATAGTTTATGGGGGGGGCCTCTAAGGCCCCCCAAGCCCCGGGGACCGCCACCCCCCGGGGCTTTAAATAAAAAATGGTGCGGGTGGGCTCTCCGCCCTCACGCAGCCCCGGGGACCGCCACCCCCCGGGGCTTCTTTTTAAAAAATTTAATAACCTGTGTGGGGGGGTCCAGCCCCCACATGCCCGAGGACTGCCACCTCCCGGGGCACTTAGAAAGAAATTTGGAGGTCCGTTTCGGACCCCGAAGCCCGGGGACCACCACCTCCCCGGGGCTGTGCAATTGAAGGGAGGGGGCCGCGCGGCCCCCTCCTGGAGCCTGTGGTGGCCCTGGGGACCGCCACCCCCAGGAGCCGGCTCCTGCAGTGTCCCGGGGTGCCTACCCCGGGACACTGCTGTTTGCAATGGCAGGACGGGAGCCTCGCGGCTCCCGTCCTGTCATTGCAAACTGCTGCTTCATTGAGCGAGAGCAGGGAAACCTGCTCTCGCTTCAATGAAGCAAAGCAGATGCTTTCCATAAGGGGAGCTGCATGTCAGCAGCTCCCTTATGGAAAAGCAATGCCGGCTCCCACAGGACGCGGGGAGCCGGCGGGACTGTGCGGGGATTGGGGACCCCCCCACGGTCCCCAATGAGTGGCCAGGCCCCAGGGGATGGGGTCCCCGGGGCCATTAGTGGCCCGGGAGGGGGGCCACGCAGCCCCCCTCACCCAAAATTTTAAAAAAGTAAAAAAAAAAAAAAAGGGCAAGGCCGGCCCCGGGGGATGGGGTCCCCGGGGCCTTAAATGGCCTGAGGAGGAGGCCACGCAGCCCCCTCCAAAGATTTTAATTTTTAAAAAAGAGGGCATGCCCGGGGGATGGGGTCCCCGGGGCCAATAGAGAGCCCAGGGAAGGGGGCCACGCGGCCCCCTTCCCATTTTTTTATTTAAAAAAAAAGAAAATCCTCAGGCCCGGGGGATGGGATCCCCGGGGCCAAAAGTGGCTGAGGGAAGGGGGCCACGCAGCCCCCCTCCCATACAAAAAATAAATAAATTTTTTTAAAAAGACCGACTCGTGCCGGAGGCCCGCCCCTCCCTGCAGCAGTCTGCAAACGCGCCCCCTGGCGCGTTTAAGAAAGAAGTAATTCCCCTTGAATACTGGGGGTCCCTGGGGGCCAACTAGCCCACCAGGAATCTCCAGTATATGCCAGGGAGCTGCGTTGCAGAGAGGGTGTACAGAGGCCACACCCCTTTTACACCTCTCTGCAACGCAGCTCTGTGGCTTTTTGGAGGTACATGGTGGGCTAGTTGGACTCCAGGGACCCTCAGGATTCAAGGGACTTAATCCCCCAACTTAAAACGCGCCACGGGGCGCATTTGCACAGTGGTGAAGGGAGGGGCGGGGCTTCAGGTGACATGTGTGCAAACAGGCCCCGTGGCGCATTTTAAGATGGGGAATTAAATCCCCTTCAATTCTGAGGGTCAACTAGCCCACCAGGTACCTCCAGTAAGCGCCACGGAGCTGCGTTGCAGTGTGTTGTAAAAAGGGGCGTGGCCTCTGAACACCTCTCTGCAACGCAGCTCTCTGGCGCATACTGGAGGTATCTGGTGGGCTAGTTGGCTCCTAGGGACCCTCGGGATTGAGGAGGAATTCATTCTCCAACTTAAAACGCTCCACAGGGCATGTTTGCAGACATGTCACCTCAGGCCCCACCCCCTTCCTTCACTATTGTGCAAATATTCCTCTAAAATCAGCCGAACTACGAATTCCGATTTACTCACCTGTTATCAGGAGAGACCTCAGTGCTGCATCTTTGAGCCCAGTACTGATCCTGAAAATTAATTTTAACCGTACTTACCAGTAACTTGAATTTCTTTCCATAGGATATCATTGCCTGCTTTTTGCTGAAAAAGTTTCTGTCGATTTTTGAAACATATAAATATTCCTCTAAAATCAGCAGAACTACGAATTCCGATTTACTCACCTGTTATCAGTAGAGACCTCAGTGCTGCATCTTTGAGCCCAGTACTGATCCTGAAAAGTAATTCTAACCGTACTTACCAGTAACTTGAATTTCCTTCCATAGGCTAACATTGACTGGTTTCACTTGGAAATTCTTCGAAGTGTGGAGTTTTGGAACTTTATAATATTCCTCTAAAATCAGCCGAACTACGAATTCTGATTTACTCACCTATTATCAGGAGAGAACCCAGTGCTGCATCTTTTAGCCCAGCACTGACCCTGAAAAGTAATTCTAACCGTACTTACCAGTAACTTGTATTTCCTTCCATAGGAATCCATTGTCTGGTTTTCAGCAGAAAAGTTTCAAAGTGTCGATTTTCACAAACTACAAATATTCCTTAAAAATCGCCTGTATGACTTAAACGCATTCTTTCAACTGTTTACAGGAGATGCACCAGTGCTGGATCCAGGATCCACCACTGAGTAAGAAAAAGTAACGATAACACTACTTACCTGCTAAGTGAATTTCCTCCCATAGGATAACATTGGTGATTCTATGTGAAAAGGTTTCTAAGTGTCAACTTTTAAAATACAATAATATTCCTTAAAAATCACTACTGTATCCAAAACGCTTTTACTCAACTGTTTACAGGAGATGTCCCAGGACAGAATCTAGGATCCAGTCCTGTGGTTAGAAAAGTAATCCATAAAGTAACTAATTGCATTTAACTAGAAATTCACATTGAGCTCAATGTTGCATTGTGTTTGAAATTGTGTTGCCCATTGCAACAACTGTAACTACTGCACTTAAAAGTCTATTGCCTATTTGCAAAGTTTTTAAACTAAAGTAATTCATTCTGAGAAAGTATATTTTGTAATGTAATGTTATAATGTAATTACAATGTAATTTAAAAAATAAAATATCTAAAAATAAATAGTTTAAAAAAATGTAGTAAATCAGTATCAAAAAAATAAATATAACAATTAATACATTTAAAAATTGTCATTTACAAAACCTTTGAAATTCACTGAAAAAAACCATAGGTTTCAGACATGTTATAGTTAGGAATTAGCATTTAAAAAACCTTTGAAATTCACTGAAAAAACCATAGGTTTCAGGCACGTTATAGTTAGAAATTAGCATTTAAAAAACCTTACAAATTCACTGAAAAAACCATAGGTTTTAGGGACAGTTATAGTTAGTTGGACATTGCACTCGTACAAAACCCGTGAAATTCCCCTGTTATAGTTAGTTCAGCTAACTATAACTCGCGCCCATAATGCACTGCTGATGACGTCACATATTACATCACTCATGACATGGTCAGTGACATCACTGATGACATCACTGATGACATCTCAAATGACATCACTGATGACATCACTGATGACATCATCCACGTGATAATCTGATGCACCTCCTCACACCTAATATAACCTTTGATACACCCACTCTAAATTACAGACTGCCATTCGCAAAACCATAGACACTCCAACACCAATAACTACATACCCACTCACTGATTCTTAGGTCTACACACACATCCACTCACTCACCCGTACAGTCACTCATACTTACGGTCACTCAGTACAGGACTATCATATGCACTCATACTCCTATATAGACACTCAAACACCGCCACTCATCCATAGAGGTACTCACACACCTAGTCAGTCATGCAAATAATTAAACACACTGCCATTTACTCACCTATACAGTTATACACACACCAGCTCACTTACTCATACAAATACTAGCACATTCTTACGCTCTTATACAATCACTGATACAAGCACACACTCATCCATACAGTCACTCTCACAATCACACACTCTCGCTTATAGCTATTTATATACTCCAACACACATATATACTGCCTTTCACATATGTAGTTACTCACACATGTACCACTGGGACATACATTCACTCACTAACACACTCTTACACACACTTACCCACCCATACAGTCTATCACAGATGCACTCTTGAAACCATCCACCCAGTGAATCACCCACTCACACATCTATGCACAGAGTCGCACACACCCCACCCACACAAACACTCAGGCACCCATACAGATACTCAGACAACCAATCAATAACTCATATAGACACTCATGTAGCTATTCACAAACCCATGCAGCCACTTACACAGCAACAGACAGACGGATACAGACATTCACCCAGTTTAGTCACTAACCCATGCATTCCGTAAGATACGTTTAATCACTCACTTATAGAGTTAGTCATGCACCTACTAAATCATCCATACAGACACTTATACACCCACTCATTCTTCAATACGCCTTTCCCTATATATATTAAAAATATTTAAACTTTACAGAAACACACAGTCACTGGATGATGTCATCAGTGATGTCATTTGAGATGTCATCAGTGATGTCATCAGTGATGTCACTGACCATGTCATGAGTGATGTAATATGTGACGTCATCAGCAGTGCATTGCGGGGGCTTGAGTTATAGTTAGCTGAACTAAATATAACGGGGGAATTTCACGGGTTTTGTACGAGTGCAATGTCCAACTAACTATAACTGTCCCTAAAACCTATGGTTTTTTCAGTGAATTTGTAAGGTTTTTTAAATGCTAATTTCTAACTATAACGTGCCTGAAACCTATGGTTTTTTCAGTGAATTTCAAAGGTTTTTTAAATGCTAATTCCTAACTATAACATGTCTGAAACCTATGGTTTTTTTCAGTGAATATATATATAAATATATTTATATATATATATATATGATCCAAAAGCCTTTTGACGCTGGGGACGCCCAGCCTCTCGGGTCGGGGCCTGTCAGGGTGCGTCAAACACCTATATATTCCAAACGAGGAGACATGCACTGTTTAGTGCTGTACAAACAGGCCCTCCAGACGTGCCTTTAAAACGGTTCTTTATTCCAGGCAAGCAAATGGAATTACGCGTTTCGGCTCCTCCGAGCCTTAATCATATGCACAAACTAATGGCAGATTAGTCTGATCTTTAAATAATGTAAGTCCAAACAGTGAAGAAGGACTGGGACGTTCACATGTTGCTCTTAATAAAAGTGGCTGTAACTCAATTATTCCAAAGTTATTATGATGTCAATTGCATGAAGACAGTGAATTTTCTTGCCAATTGCTGTGCAGATAAGTCTTTAGTAGTGACATGATTTAACACGTTTCATTTTAACACTGTCTTAATTTCGCACCTTTTATTTCCAATGCTCAGGACCACAATGCCCATAATGCCTTGTTCTTTCTTTTCCAATCCCGATCCTTCTCAGTTTTATAATTTGTTTGCTGATCCGAAATTGTCTCTTTAAAGCCTTTCAAGGATAAAATTCCACATTTAGCAAAGACATTCGGTTTCAGTTCGTTTCACGGTGATATTACTCCCAATCAAACCATAGGTATCAAATTAGCTTGTAACTTGCCTTAATTTTATGTCTTTCAAGGCGCACGTCGTGCAAGGGTGAAGTACCCCTACAAACCCTGGCCGGTCCAGTAAGTTTTCCAAAATAGAGGCGGGCCTCTCAGTAGTGGCCCTTCCAATCATACTTTGTTCACGTCCTGTTTTTTAGCCGGCGGGCATCCTTCTTTAATTATGATCCAAAAGCCTTTTCACGCTGGGGACGCCCAGCCTCTTGTGTCGGGGCCTGTCAGGGTGCGTCAAACACCTAAATATTTCAAACGAGGAGACATGCACTGTTTAGTGCTGTACAAACAGGCTCTCCAGACGTGCCTTTAGAACGGAATTTGGCAGAAAGCTAGTTGTTGGTCGAACAATTGTGCCTTTTGTGATTTGGTGTGAATTAATTCAGTAGTCTCAGAGATATTTAAGTTTAAAAAATATGGATATCTGGGAGCCCAACAGCCTACTGAAATTCGATTGGCTGCCAACACTTCAACCAGGAAGAAGAGCAAACAGCTGAAGAGCAAACAGCTCCAGCTGAAGTGCTTTAGAAAATATGTCAAGCTCTCCTGGGGTCATGAAATCAATGACCCTAATGACTCACTGATCTTTTAAAAATGTTGCTGTGGGGCTTCTGCACTCCCTGCAGCTCCCTACAACATTCGAAAAAAGGTTGGCGGTGCTGCTGCTTCTTCTAAGGGCACCACCAGGAGGAAAATATATTCTTTAAAAAAACCCTAGAGCATTATGGGGAGCTCCTTGTCGGAGCAGTGAATAATAAATGAGTGGCTCCTGATGCTCATTTTTGGGTGCCCTGATGCCCATACAGGGCTCCCACATCATGTCTACTCATTGGGGGCTAACTGGGGAGCCCTGGTTGTCCCAGCTGCCCCGGCAGGCTCACCAACCACTAGGGGTGGGCAGAATTTTTTATTCCGCCAGCGACATTGGAGGAATTTAGTAATTCCGGATTACTCTTGTAACAAGGAATCACTAACAAATTCTGCTGTTCCGCTCCACCAGTGGAATTAATCAGCACTACCATGTACCTAATATCTGCCTATCACCTGAAAACTCCTTGGACTACAAAACCCAGTAGGCCTCCTTCTCTACAGCTTCCGCCTTCCATTGTATACAGACGTCCCTTGAAATCTATGTGACTCCCATCAAACATATCGCAAGAGCTTCTCTATTGGTTTAATGGCTCTCTCAATCAAATTCACACCGGCAGGGAGTGGGTGGCAGTAAGGGCGTAAGTGAGGCGGGTTCTGAAAGAAGTGGCGAAAGGTGTAAGTGGAGGCCAGAGCCTGGGGGCAAGAGTGTGGTTGGGCCTAAGAGGAGCATCCCGGCTTCCATCAGCAGTGAGTGTCGTTTGTGCAACAGATTTAACTGATCCCAGTGATGCTATTGATTTGTGTACTTCCATCCACCCTCAGCCAGCAACAAGTTGCGGTCAGGGTCAGAGACCTGGACTGAGCTAACATCAGCGCTGTCTCCCACACCTGGCATTGGCCACTCCCCACCCCTGGAGAAGTGCCCTGGTCTTGAGGCATTTTGTGTCCCACCTTCCAGTGCCATATTTTATTTCCCCCTCCCACAGCATCACTGATACATAAAAAGACTCCCAACATCTTATATACTACCTCTGTCCACACCAGTGTATCCCCGTTATCCCTGTATCGTCTTAGCTAAACATCAGCTGAGAAGCAAAGGGTGGTTTAACACCATGACTGATGGCAAAACATACCGTGCACTAATCCACACGCTGAGCCTAAAACAAAATCTTAAACAAAGAGCCAAGCAAGCAGCAACAAGACACTACATCATCCACCGCAAAAACATAAAAACACGGGACAGAGATGACGTAGAGAGGAGGAGAATGCGCCGAAGATGAGCGAGTAAAGCCACACCAGGTCGACATTTCACACGCTCATATCTGCCTTAATATGCAGCACACTCAGTGGTCGCCATACAACGACCCCATGGTATTAGGTGCGCGCATTGTTTGCAGTAGCACATCTCTCATTATCAAGGCAGGAGGGCTCTGTACCACCACTCCACCCTGGCTCCCACAATATAATATATCAATGCTTTTTCTACCCCATGACCATATCATCAGAAACAAAGATGGGGTGGGCGGAACTCCATGGAATCTCACAAAGTTTTTATGTAACTCTGCGGAATTCCGCGGGGTAAAACTCCACGAGTTCTGCCCACCCCTCCCAACCACCACCATGTGGGAGCTGGCCATTTAAAAAAAAAATGTAGGTGGGTGCCATGGTACCCTGCCCGGAGCACCCACATCCACAAAAACGTTGGGGGTCACAGGGGAGCCCCAAGGACCCCACAGTGTCTGCCTGCTACCTCATGCAGTGGATCCACCTTGGATCCATTGCATGATTAAAAAAAAATAATTATCTGCCCAATATGCCCCAAAGTTGTTCTAATCATATGTTATGACAACAAAAACAGTAATTTACTGCAATCTTTTGAGGTGCAGAAATATTGAAGAACTACTGCAATTTTGTCAATTTTTATATCGGTGCATAGTAGCTTCTCTATTAGCCCAACTTTTTGAGTAAACTTATAGTTGGCATTATTCTCCATAAAATTTAAAAAATAATTCAAAAAAGTCTATCTGTGCAAACATGTTATCTTTAATGATTCTATCCATTATCTTTCGGTTTTCACTATTGCTCACAGTCATTGCCCATATGTTATTTCACCAAGTGGGCTTTTTTCCAATGTACCAAAACTGGTAGAAATTATGTATTTGAGTATTACTCAGTTTGTTACTCCACTTAAAGCCCAAGTGCACACCTAGTTTAAATCCCTCTTATTTGAGTTTAGATGGACTTCCTAAATTGAAAGGTTTCATCATTCATGTGTACCTAAAATTCGAAATATCTTAAGAGACTTTTCCTCCTACATGATAAAGTAAATGCCAATCATAAGAAACTGCATACATCTCAGCATCAAGGTCCAGGCATGTGGTTTCCATTGTTTCCAAATCCAGAATATATCTAGATTCAAGCCTTCTCAGGTTTTGTTCTGTGTTTCCCAGTTTATGAATTTTAGATTGGCATACTGAATAGTATGGTGAGTTTTGAATTGGGGATATTTCTTCTACATCCATTGACTTCCAAATGATCACAAAAAGATATTTGAGAAAATATTAATATTATTGATCAAATATGCGATAATATTTGAGGTATTTTTAAATTTGTGAAAAATTGTGTATATCGATTTATTGTAAGCAATGCCAAAAATGGACAGATCATTGATAGACACATCAATATGAATCATATATGATAAAATGTTTACAGAGATGGACTTTGTAATTCATTTTTTGACAATTTCAGAGTATAATGCCAAATATGAGTTCACTCTGAATATTGGGATATTAGAGAAGTTAATGTGCACAGTCATAATAAGCAGCAAACTTGAAGTATTTTTTCTCTGTTTATGTCTTTCAAACAGTTGCAGTAAATTACTGTTTTTATTGCCTTAACACACGACTTGAGCAACATTGTGATATATAGTAAAAGTATATTTTGAAATTGAGATTGACATACGGTGCACTATGATAAATTTTGAATTGGGGATTATGTTTTCCATGTCGAATGACTTACAAATAATCACAAAAGTTTATTTGAGGAAATATTAATATTATTAATATTATTGATGAATTATGTAATTATAATTAATACATTTCGATATTTGTCAAAAATGCCATCAATTGGTTGATTAAGGTGTTGATGGGTGTATGGACTTTAAAATTATTGTGAATCAAGGTGGCTACCATGCGTGAACAAGGCATTTGAGTGGCTGAAACATTTTGATTTATGTTGTTAATTAATACTTAATAGAAACAGTGTTTTTTAGAACAGAGAGGGTGTTTATTGAAACAGTTGCAGCCTTTTTGACTCATTGCACTTTACAATTAATAAAAAGTAATCAGTCAATCAAATCAGCTTTATTCGGCTGGCATGCAGCCATAAAAGTATGAAATAAAAACAATGAAACAATATAAAACCAGAGACCAATCATAAAACTACTCCTACATATGCAATTATAATGATTCAAAATAGCCTCTGTATAACATCTTTAAAAAGGCCTACTTAAAGTGCTATGTGCTTTAGGACACTAAAACAGTACATTAATCTAGTTTTCACACTTACAAATCAAAAACCGGCCTCATAAGTTAAATAAACAGCAGCTTAATCAAGGTGCATTGAGTGTCTCAAGTGTTCGGCAGCCCTTAAAAATAGGCTTACATAAAAATATGTTTCATCATCACGCAGTTGTTTCAGAAAGAGGTATAGTTGGTCACTGTCACTAGAAGTCCACGATCGTAATATAGGAACATATTAGAGAAGTAACCTAATTAACATTTTCTAAGTTACGTGTTTATTTTAGTGCAATTCACACAGAAACTGTGTTTTTTTAGGAAAGAGATATGTTTATCGAAACAGTTGCTGCCTTTTTGACTCATTGCACTTAACAACTAATAAAAAGTAATCAACTGTCTGTGCTTAAATGTTAAAATACGTTTTACATTGGAACTACCTATTTAACTCTAACCCCTAAATTGTATCTTGTAAGCCCACAAGGCAGGCTGCTAAAACACAAAAATGGAAAAAAGGTGATGAAAGGGTTGCTTGCAATTTGTCTAACCATTAGAAATCTCTTGGGTAGCATCCCAACCCATCGTTCTTTTACTCACCATGCCACCTCAGTTTGGACCCAGCCATATGCAAATCAGCCTTGACCCTGCTCCTTATGGGAACAGTTCAGCCGGAAATGCCAAGCCAGATCCTAATAGGACCAGAACACATGCAACCTAGGACTGGTTCCACCCAGTTGTTGTAATATAGCAAAATAGTAATTGTGGTTACTGGGCACTCACAGTGAAATAAAAGCCAAAAGCTAATTTACCCTGTGAGCCTTGCTATACATTTCCCAAATAGGCCTAGGTGAGGCTAAACGTTTTATTTTCCATCTCAGCTTAGGAAAGGGCAACAAAATGCTTCAAAGTTAATCCTTGCTTAGCTTTTAAAATCTGACTTAATGGTGAAATCAGATTTTTGGTAATTTTGTCAGAAAGTATCTTTGTAAAACTGTAATTAAGGCTGTCTGAGCTAGAACTTGGTTAAAACCAGTTCTACCGCTCATCACACCTCTAGAGCTGGAATACATGTTTTTGTGTGGAATAGTTAAAGACCGTAGCTTAGAGAATAAATAGCGTTCTTTGCGCCCAAAAAGACTAATGGGTGTCAACTGCTGACAACTTAGCAGTGATTAGCTATTGGGGAGCTAGCAGGAACAATTGCCAAAACAAAGAGCAGCCTTAGCACTACTGTTAGAACTTGGGGTCTCTAGTTGGCAGAGGTAGGTACCATTGTCCAAGTAGGGACCCTTGATTCAAGTCAGGGTAAGGGGGATACACACGTTAGATAACCCCTGCTCAGCCCCTTGGTAGCTTGGCACGAGCAGACAGGCTTATCCTAAAGGGAATGTGTAAAGTATTTGTACTCAAAACACACAGTAGCACAGTGATACCACCACAAATGGACGCACCAGTTTAGAAAAATAAAGTATCTTTATCTAAACTCAACAAGACCAAAATGACAAAAATCCAATATACATGTATCAAATTACGATTTTTGAACAGTTATTGCAAAAATAAAGCTCGTAGAAAACAAATATCTCCACCTGGAGCTATTACCATGTTGTGACAGCAGTATATCCAAAGTACGGCGCCGACAGCGAAGTGGGCGGTGTCAGGCACTGAGTCACACTGACCCCCAAACAAACAGTACCTTGGAAAACGAAGTCTATGATGATGCACGGTGCCGTGGAGTTGAGGCATCAATGCCGAGGTTGAAGCCAGCTCCTTGGCAGCCACGAGGGAGGCAAGGCATCGTGTCCGTGAGGAGACGATGTGTGGAATCCAGGACAGGGGAAGTCGGTTGCGTTGGCAATGAGGAGGTGCGAAGTCGGCGAGCTCGTGGAGTCACCCTGTGTAGTTATCGGTTAAGCGATAACTGGATGCAGGCGCTGGCGGTGACGGAGTCGGGGCAAGCGCTGGTGTCAGGAAGTCCGATAACTGCAGGCGTCGAAGGGCATCGGAGCTGCGGTGCAGGCAGGGCAGTGCGTTGTGCACTTCACGAGCGATGACCCTGGCCTCGGTGCAGGTCGCTGCACCACGGCGGCGGTGCTGACGGCATCGGAGATTGTTTTTCTTGCTTCTCTTAGGTTTCTTCCAGCTCCCAACAGCAGGAACAACCTCCAGAGGTCTAAAACTGGAACAGGCACCTCCTGGCAGGTTAGAACTCCCAGCAGTAGAGTTCAGGGGAGCTGGGGGTGAAGTCTTTGTGTCACTGAGACTTCAGAACAGGAGGCCAGCACACACAAGCCCTTGGAGATTCTTGTTCAAGCAGGTTTTTGAGCAAAGTTCCAGTCTTTGTCCTTTCCTTGGCAGAAGCAGCAACTGCAGGCCAACCCCACACAGCACACAGCTAAGGGGCAGTACTCCTCTTCACACTTCTCCAGCTCTTCTCCTTGGCAAAGGTTCCTCTCGAGTCCAGAAGTGATCTAAAATTCTGGGGTTTAAGGTCTACTACCTATACCCCATTTTGTCTTTGTTCTTCTTTGTGCCAGGGTCTCTGAGCCCAGTACAAATCAGTTCTGTACTCACTGGTGCAGTATGACCACAGGGGGTGGAGACAGCATTGTCCAAGGGATACAGGCCCTATTCAGGTGCAAGGAAAACTCTTCCCACTGCTCTAAATGCAGCCAAGGTCTATTCAGCTCAGTTCAGAGTCATCCAGGCAGGGCAAGGCACACCTCAACACTCCCCAGTGGCTGTCAACAGTGAATGCAAATCCCCAGCTTCTGTCACTCCAAAACCAGACAGTCAATCCACAAACAGGCAGAGGCACACAGAATGGTTATACAGGAAAATGGCTACTTTCTAAATGTGGCATTTTCAAACGAACATTTTAAAATCCATCTTTACTAAAAGGTGTATTATTAAATTCTGAGTTCAGAGAGCCTAAACTTTATTCTTCTATCTTGTCCCAATGGGAAGTTATACTTGTAAGATGTTACAAAGTATCTCCCATGTTGCTATCCTGTGGGACAGATAGCCTTTCAATAGTGAAAAACAAAATTGGCAGCATTTCACTATCAGGGCATGTCACACTAAATGTAGGAGTATGTTTAATATGTAATGTGATGCACTGAACATGACCATGCTTTCCATTTACTTGTATCGCAATCAGCGAAATAGCTGAATGACATATAAAAGGCAATAAAGTTTGTTTAAAAAAAAAAAAATCAGGGCATGTCACACACACCAGTACATGTCCTACCTTTCACATACACTGCACGCTGTTCATGGGGGTACCTTGGGCCTACCTGAGTGTTGTCTTATATGTAAGAAAATGGAAGGTTAGGGCCTGGCAAGTGGGTGCACTTGCCAGGTCGACATGGCATTTCAAAACTGTGTGCAGACACTGCAGTGGCAGGTCTGAGTTACATTTGCAGGGCTACTTTGGTGGATGGCACAATCATTGCTGCAGTCCCACTAGTAGTATTTGATTCACAGGCCCTGGGCACGACCAGTGCACTTTACTAGGGACTTAACAGTAAATCAAATAATGTCAAACATGGATAACCAATTGCAATAACAATTTATAGAGGGAGCACTTGCAATTTGACACTGATCAGCAGTGGCAAAGTGCCCAAAGCAACTAAGTCAGCAAAAATGAAATCAAGCACAGCATCAAAAATACAGGAGGTAGAGGCAAAAAGTCAGGGGGGAACTACGCCAAGTATGCCAAGTCTAACAACTACGTATTTTGACTTGGAGATGATAGGGAGGGTTGCTCCTTTTCATACTTAGGACTCTCGTAGAGTGGCAGTCTCCAGTCACAGTTAGAGGAAAAACCAGTTTTGTATCTCTCAGGTAGAGGAATGACAGCTGGATCCTACCATGTTGAAACTGAGGATACGGGGTAATTTTACAGTGAGGCCAAGGGAAAGTATTACAAAAGGGCATGGTGAACTGTGAGAAAATATTTAGTTTTGGCTGGTAGATTTTCTGCAAGCACTGGCTAGCACACAGGAAAGATTTGGCACCTCAACCATCAACTCCTCAGAGCATTCTTTTACTTGGAAAGACTCCTTCTAAAAAAGAAATCCCTAGTGGAAAAAGGATCCAGACTTCTGACTCCCGCTGGAAGAAGAGGGCTCATACATGGACTCAAGTTCTCAATACCTTCTGAATCCTGCTGGCACACAGGGACTGCAACAGCTCTCCAAGGAACAAGTGATTGGTTTCCTGTTTTTCTGTTTTAGGGACAGCAAGGTCTCCTGACACCAAGAGGGCCTAGCTGAACAAAGAGGAATGGATCCCACAGGAGACCTTGCAGGACAGGGAGCTGATGCCCACTATCCAGCCCTGAGGAGCTAGGGCTGCAAACCAAACCATACCAGAAGAAGCTTTGCCAGCAGTTGGAGACTAATCCTGATGGTAAACACAACCCATTTGGTGTATCCAACCTCTGCTCCTTCGTGATTGGCCAGATATTGCGCCTGGGTCCACCACAAACTGTTGTTTTTCCATGGTGATTAATTTTTTTGGGTGCTTCTTGCTTTAAAACATTAAAATTCATATTTCTGGTTTCCCTTAACCTATGTTGATGATCATGGAGTCTGTTCACTCATTAAAATTTCTCGATTTTTCTAAATTTCTTTGGTAATTTATTATGTTGTGTTCTTTACTTTAAAATTGTTGGTGCTGCTTGAGCTTAGTACGCACTTCTCCCCGGAGTGCCTGCTACCTGTGCCAGGGATAAAGCAGAGATTCTCACAGCAATGTGTTTTGACTTACCAGAGTGGGTTAATTGAGTTGGTAGGATTCACAGATCACAAATTAATAACCCTATTTCTGACATTGGTGTTCAACTTTTGGATTAGGAGTATGTCCAGCATTTGCCATTTCGTTTTAAAGTTTAATAATTAAAAATCCCATTCCCGATTTAAAGGGGGAAAAAAAGCATTTTTGATTTTTTTTTGTGCAAGCGGTATGTCAATTCATTTTTGATCAAGTTATATTTTGGATTTTTTATATACTTTGATCATATTTTGGCCTTGATGATTTTTGGGAGAAGATAGAGGTGGATCTGTCTACTATGAGTGGCATTACGATGGTGGAGATGAAGGCCATATGCAAGGAAAGAAACTGAAGCTATGACAGAAAGCCAAGAAGGAAGAATATGAGAAGGCTTTCAGGGCCTGGGAGAAGGTCTGCAAAGCACAGAACACCTCAATCAATCAATCAGGGAATTGTAAGCGCGCTACTCACCCGTGAGGGTCTCAAGGCGCTGAGGAGGGGGGGTCCGCAGATCTGTATAGCCTTAGAGCCAGGTCTTGAGGGTCTTCCTGAAGGTGTTCAGGGAGGGGGCGCGTCTGATGTCTGCCGGTAGCTCGTTCCAGGTCTTGGCTGCAATGTGAGAGAAGGATCTCTGCCTGCTCTGGCTCTGTGGATGCGCGGGGTTTCGGCCAATGCAAGGTTGGAAGATCGGAGGTTTCTTTTGGGTACGTGGAAGTTGACTCTGTCATTGAGGTATTTGGGTCCGTTGTTGTGTAGGCATTTGTAGGCGTGAGTGAGGATTTTGAAAGTGACTCTTTTCTCCACGGGGAGCCAGTGGAGACTTCGTAGGTGTTGGCTGATGTGTTCGTGTCGGGGGATGCCGAGGACGAGTCTGGCGGCGGTGTTGTGTATTGTTTGGAGTTTGCGGAGTAGGGACTTGTTGGTGCCGGCGTAGAGTGCATTTCCATAGTCCAGTCTGCTGGTGATGAGTGCGTGGGTGACTGTCTTCCTTGACTCAGGGGGGATCCACTTGAAGGTCTTGCGGAGGCTGCGGAGGATGTTGAAGCAGCTGGAGGTGACGGCGTTGACCTGTCCGTTCATGGTGAGTGATGAGTCGAGTACGATGCCGAGGTTCTTGGCGTGGTCTGAGGGGGTAGGTGGGCTTCCAAGGGCGGTCGGCCACCAGGTGCTGTCCCATGCAGAAGGGGTGGTACCGAGGACGAGGACTTCTGTCTTCTTGGCATTGAGCTTCAGGCAGCTGTTGGTCATCCAGACTGCGACATCTTGCATTCCTTTCTGGAAGTTGAGTTTGGAAGTGGTGGGGTCTTTGGTGAGGGAGAGGATGAGCTTGGTGTCGTCGGCGTAGGATACAATGTTGAGGCCGTGTTGTCGGACGATGGCTGCGAGGGGGGCCATGTAGATGTTGAAGAGGGTGGGGCTCAGTGATGAACCCTGTGGGACTCCGCAGGTGATTTTTGTGGGGTCGGAGAGGAAGGGTGGGAGTCTGATCCTTTGGCTTCTTCCGGTGAGGAATGATCGGATCCAGTCCAGGGCTGTTCCTTGTATGCCTGCGTCTTGTAGTCTGGCGACTAGTGTGCGGTGGGAGATGGTGTCGAAGGCCGCTGATAGGTCGAGTAGGATGAGGGCTGCGGAGTGGCCTTGGTCCAGGAGGGTGCGGATGTCATCGGTGGCGGCGAGTAGGGCGGTCTCTGTGCTGTGGTTGCTTCGGAATCCGGATTGGGACCGGTCGAAGACGGCGTTCTCTTCAATGAATCGTGTCAGTTTCCTGTTGACTGTTTTCTCTGCAACTTTGGCTGCGAAGGGGAGGAGCGAGATGGGCCGATAGTTCTTGAGGTCGGTGGTGTCAGCTGTGGGCTTCTTGAGCAGGGGACTGACGTCTGCGCGCTTCCAGTCATCTGGGAAGGTGCCTGTTTTGAAGGTGGTGTTGATGGTGCGTTGTAGTTCGGGTGCGATGGTGGCCGCAGCTCTGTGGTAGATGTGACAGGTAGATGTGACAGGGGTCGGTGGGGGCCCCCGAGTGGATGCTTTTCATGGTCGAGGCGGTGTCTTCGGCCGTGATCGGTGTCCAGTTGGAGATGGTGGGCTGGCTGGTGTTTCTGGGGGGCGGGGGGCCGTCTGTGGCACCTGGTGGACGGTCGATGAAGTTGTCATAGAGATTTTTGATCTTGAGGTGGAAATAGGTTCCAAGCTTGTCGCAGAGGTCTTGGGATGGTGTGATGTCTGTGGCTTCGCTGCGTGGGTTGGTGAATTCCTTAATGACACTGAAAAGTTCCTTGGAGTTGGTAGAGCTGGCCAGGATTTTGTTGTGGATGAAGTTCCTCTTGGTGACTCTGATCTGGTTATGGTAGTCCGTCAAGGCGTCCTTGTAGGTGGTGTGGTTTTCGGTTGTCTTGGTATTTCTCCAGTTCTTCTCCAGGCGTCTGCAGGTGCGTCTGGCTTCTTGGAGAGCAGTGGTGAATCAGGCGGCTTTCCTGGGGTGTTGTCTGTCGGGGTTGCGTAGCGGGGTGAGCTCGTCTGCGCAGTTGAAGATCCAGGTGAGGAGTTCTCTGGCTGCGTTGTTTGCGTCGGGTGCCCAGGTGTGGTTGTCTCGGGTGAGGGTGGAGTTAAGTTGCTCGTTGGTAACCTTGCTCCAGTTCCTTCGAGGTGGGCGTGGGGCTGGTTTGGGTGACTTGGGTTTGTTGATGGCGAAGTGTACGCAGTGGTGGTCGGTCCATGGCAGCTGCGTTGTGTGGCTGAATTGGACGCTGTTTCCTGCCGCGAAGATGGGGTCGAGGGTGTGTCCTGCTCTGTGGGTCTGTGTGTTGACAAGTTGTTTAAGTCCGATGCTGGCGAGGTTGTCACGAAGGATAGTGGAGTTGGGGTCACTGGGGTTGTCGAGGTGGAAGTTCAGGTCTCCAATGAGTATGTAGTTTGCTGAGGCGATGGTGTGGGGTGCGATGAAATCGGTGTTGGTGGTGGCGAAGGGTGTTCGGGGGCCAGGGGGTCTGTAGATAAGGGTTCCTCGGAGTGTGGCTTTGGGGGTAGTCTGGATCTGGAAGTGCAGGTGTTCGGCGGAGGGGAAGGTTTTGCTGGAGGTGGTGAGGCGGAGGGTGCTCTTGTGGGCAATGGCGAGGCCCCCTCTTGGGTGGTTGGGGTGGCCTTTCCTCTGGATCTTGTATCTGTCTGGGATGGCGGTGCTGATGTCGGGGGCGGAGGATGCGTTGGTCCACGTCTCTGTGAAGAAGGCGATGTCAGGCAAGAGAGAGTCGAATACGTTCCAGATTTCCATGGCGTGTTTGTGTATGGAGCGTACGTTGAGGAGGATGCATTTTAGGGTGTCCCCGGTGCTGGCGTCGGCGGTGTTGGAGGCCGGGGTGGCAGTGAGGGTCTGGCGGCAGTGGAGGCAGGAGAACTGGCCGTGGGTCGTGTTCGGCGAGGCCTGTTGGCATTCTCTAAGTCTTCCAGGGTTGTGTGAGAGGAGGGTGGTGGTGTCGTAGCGATGGGTAGTGGGAGGTCCAGAGTTCCTGGCGCTGGCCGCGGTCGGGTTGCGGACGGGCGCTGACAGGCTTGCCTGTGGCGCGCCGGCGGCACGACCGCGCAGCAGCCGCCATTAAGTAGGGGAGGTGGGAGGGAGGAGAGGCTGGGAGGCGGGAGTGGGGGAATTCCGGAGGGGCATTCCGGGGGGGAGGAGCCGCAGGGACAGCAGCGGCGAAAGGAACAGGCAGGCACGAGAAAATAAAAACAGTGGTGGAATTAGAGCAAGACACAGATGGGCACAATAACAGTGGCACAACAGGGAAAAATTAAGAAAAAAACGGCTGAGAAAGGTTACGGTGGTTGCAGGCAGTGTGGTCCCAGTTGGAGCGGGCAGCAGGCACAGGAGCGGGCAGCAGCCTCGAACCTCCCAAGGAGGAGGTCGGGGTCTGGAGGCAAGAGACGGCACAGCGGAGCTGCGGGGAGAGAGTGGACCTAGACCGAGGATCAACACCTCATAAGAGAATGGGACTGTGGATGAGCTGGAACGACACTGGTGCAAAACGAGCTGGAACGACACTGGTGCAAAAGCAGGATTTTCCCCAAGCAACATATTGTCAAGGGTGGGGAGCAATATGTCCTTTTGCAGTCCGTCGTCATGAGAACTGGAACCTCGCAAGCTGGAAACTGGAGAACAGGAAGGCTGGTAGAACCTTGAAACTGAAATTGGCCACCCTTGCCCTGGAGGAGAAAAAGGCTGCCTTGGCTCCTGAGCAGTAAGAGGAAACAGCAGCCATTGAATTGGAGGAGAAAACGTTGGAATTGAAGAGCAGAAAGCCTCCTGGCTCATGAAAGCCAACTCGAGGTGGACTTGAGGGCAAAGAGGGCATCTGCGTCCACTGAGGATGGTGCAGCCAATTTGAGGTTCCTAGAAGATGTCTTCACAGAATCATTATTCCAAAAGTTCATGTGCCCTGCTAAGTGTTGGGGGATGATATAGATAAGTAGTTTGCTGCTTATGCGGTTTCCTTGTGCATACACAAAGTACCAGAAGAGAGTTGGGGAAGGGGAGGTGGGCCTGAGGAGGGGAGGGACACCCTATTGATAACAACACATAAATGCCCCATCATTCACAAATTTGGCCTCACTCCTGAGAAAGACCACTTGAAGCTTAAGGATGCCCAAAAGCTGTCGCAGAAGTCTTGCAAAGACTTTGTTGCTGTTTTCATTAAAGCAATTGATGTTTCTGTGAACGGCAACAAACTAACTGAGTATGAGGGGCTGTATATTTTTTTTTGAGGGAGCACATTCTAATTCATTGTTTTACAGAGTCGGAGTTATGTCAGCACCTGATTGAGTCTAGGTTCACTGACTTCAAGGAGCTTGGAAAAGAGCTTGACCTCTAGCACAGCACTAAACTGGCAAAGCGGGTACCAAGGAATGACCATAAGAAGGGTGGTTCAGGCCCTCACCTGAAGGTTAAAAGAGGGAACCCCTCAGTGTCCCAAACTTCTGACCAAGGAAAAAAGTCCCAACCTACTTCCTGGAAGTAGAAAGGTGGGAAACCAGGAGTGAAGAAGCCTTTTGAGAGAGGCAGTTGCTTTGACTGTCATCAGTCAGGGCACAAGAATGGAGATTACTCATACCTCAGGAAGACATTCCATAATGAGCACTCTGAAGGTGTAATTAGTGTAGCGCTAGGAGTCATTGATTCCCTGAAGGAATGGCTAGAGCAGGCTCTAGTGTCTATTTGTTGGGAGTGGACCCAGAATGTATTCAATGATCCTATAGAGTTCTGGGAAGTACTTTCAGAGGGGATTTTTCGCATGTTGAGGAAGTTTCTTCACCTGCTTCCTCATGAGGCTCAAATTCCAGTGGTCAGATCACTGATTTTATCTAGTTTGGACTACGCTAATGTCCTGTGCCTTGGTCTCCCGGATTATCTGATTCAGCGTTTACAGGTCATGCAGAATATGGCAGTCCGCTTATTATACAAAATTCCAAAATACACTTCGGTGTCATCTTTTCGAGGCAAACTTCACTAGCTACCAGTTCATCGGCATATTAGGTATAAAGATTTGATTCTAACACACCAAACCCTCCACAATAGGGGACCTAGGTACCTAAATGAATGTGTTGAGGCTTACTGTCTGGGGAGGCGGTTGTGCTTTAGCTCTGTGGGTCTTAGTGTGACTCCTCGCTTTCAGAAACAGCAAAGAGGAGGTTCCTCCTTTACTGTTAAAGCAGCTAATCTGTGGAATAAACTGACGGATTGCCTTAGACCGATTCCGGAAGAAGCTAAATTTAAAAATGAGCTGAAAACATTTTTATCCAGACTTTAGGGGAAGTATGGGCAATGATCTCCTGTCTATTCACCTTTGGCATGCCGAAAAGCACTGGGACACTCCTCTGAGTAACCTTGTGCTATAGAAATGCTTTATTCATTCATTCATAGTGAATAGGGTCTATCTCATTGTTCTATGGGACCCCTGTGTCAGCAAGACCCTGTTGGGGGAAAGGTTAGTCTCCCCAGAGCAGGACCTGCAGGGAGAGGTCAGTAGAGTAGGGAATGTCCACAGCAGGGAGTAGGACCACCCTATGGTCATGGTCTTCTTAGACTGGTGTGGAATAGTTGTCCAGAGGAAGGGTGTGTCCGTATTGCCGGTGGATTGCTTCCTTGGCAGTGAAGTGTTACAGATGGGGAGGAAATCAGTGGGTGAGAGCTTCCAGGGTGCCCCACTACAGGTCTCTAAGGGTACTGGCCCTAAGGTTATCATACAGTGATCCAAGAGCAAAATAAGGGGTAGGAGGCAGGGTTTGAGGATGAGTGGGCCATGGGATACCTGCTCGGACAGGAGAGTATCCAAAGACTAGCACTGGTGAGGCCGATTCTGTCCTCAAGGTGCTGCCTGTGCTATCACAGAGACAGGCAACAGGCCAGATATGACATGATGCAGACAGTGTGTATCACCCTTGTATCCCCACTGGAAGTCCTGGACTGCTAGGCAATTTGATCTCAAGGTACAGACCCTGAGCTAAAGGGCTGATCTTAAGGTGTCACTAATAAGATGGTGAAACTGAAAGTGGAAGGAGGATAGCTGTTGCCTGAGGTTGTAACCCTCCCCGTCTGGAAGCCATAGGAGGTCTGAGAGGACTCTAGGAAGTTCCTTAGCCAGTGGCTTAGGGACAGAAGTGTTGTCAGGGATCACTGATATTGCCCTCGCAGGAAATTTTCAGGGATCCTCTGTAGGCCTAATGGTGACAGATGAGAAGGAAGTCTTTGGCCATATGCCTGACTCTGGGAGGGAAGGCTTGGCACTGGGATGTGCCCCCCCCCCCCTTGTCCCAGCTGATTATTGTGAAAGGGCTTGAAATGTGTCCAGAGAGATCTCAGAGATGTGTAGCTGACTCCCTCAGGCTGAAATTGAGGTTTACACAGTGCACTGGATTTGAGCATTCCCCTGGGATTGCATAGTCAGTGACCTGGTTCCATAAATGACAGTGGTCAGTTGTTTGTGCTTGTATGTTGCCTTGTGGGCATGCCTAGCCCTAGGTTGGGGACAGAGTTCTGACATGGGAGGAGGAGCTGACCACCTAAACTTGCTGGGCATAGTGGTACTGTTCATACTTGGTTACATCTATGAGCATGCCTGTGTTGGTTGTCTCTCAGATGTGGTCTGAAGGTCAGGAGAAGGGTTCCCCATGTTCAGGTTTAGTGGTCAAGGCAGATGTTGATGGAGGGATATTGGTATGTTCAGAGGGGCATAGAACAGATGTGTACCAATACAGAGATGGTGAATTGTCCTTGTTCTCTTACCTGTCCAGGGAAGTTTATTAAGGGATTGATTAGTCGACCATACTTCTCCGCTGGAGGGGTCCTGTGAAACACATCCACCTTTTCTGCTTGGCCAACCCGATTTTTTCGCCTTTTTCTAGATCCTATTTGTGTTGGGCTTGGGATTATGTGCGCTTTACCACTGTTAAACAGCTGTAAAGTGCCTGTACTTCCCCTCTAAAAACATGTGCTATACATTGGCACTCCTATATAACTTCTCTAGAGGTCCATTGTAAATATTGCCTAAAGTGCACCTAGGAAGAATACAAAAAACAGTGATGGATTAAATGCTTGAAATAATCTCAGCCACTGGTAATTGCTTAGGGCTATATTCCGAACTATAGTTTTTTTTGCCCACCCAGATACCTCAGACCCAGTCATTTGCAAATCAGGCTTGGCCCTGCTCCAATAGGAACAGTTCAGCCCGAAATGCCAAGTCAGGCCCTCTAAGAACGGGAACACAAGCACCCCTGGAATGGTTTTTGCCTAATATTTGGGCCTCAACAGTCGGGTGAATCCTGGTTCCAGTGGCACAATGAGTACAGGACCCATGTCTGTGCATACGTGTCACACTTAGGCCATTGAATGAAGAATACAAAAATTGATGGATAGAATGCTTGAATTAATCTCAGCCTTTGGTGATTATTTATGACTGTATGCCAATCCATTGTTTTTTGCACTGTGTGCCACCACAGATTAGACACCAGCCCTTTGCTTCAATAGAAACAATCAACACTGAACTGCCAAGCCAGGTCCTATGTGAACCAGGGACATCAATCCAAGACTGGTTTTGAACTATTTGAGTCTTTTCAGTCAGGTGTATCTTGATTCCAGGTCCACTGTAATCACAGGACCAACGTCTGGGCATACCTGTCGCACCTAGGGTATCAAAAATGAAGAATATAAAAAAGTGATGGATGGAATGCTTGAATTAATCTCAACCACTTGTAATTACTCACGGCTGCAGCCAATGTGAATCATTCTTGGTCCAGCCCGAACTGCCAATCCAGGTTCTCACTGAACCAGAACACAAGCAACCCAAGCCCAGTTATAAACTATTTGACCCTGTTCAGTCGGGCCGGAAATCAAGTGTCACTTTCGCAGTAACTGACCACTGTCAAGTCCAACTCTCCTGGTTCTAGCAGTGGTCTAGCGGCACAAATCTAGTCTCATCAAATACTAACATATCAACAAGTGTCTAAGTCAGGGAACACCTTCGAAGCCACACCTCAAATAGGCATCCTGGCCCACCCATTCTGTGGGTCTGCTCATTACAGAGACACTCAGATGTGCAAATCAACATCATAAGCAGACGATTCTCCATTGTGTCTCCAACGCTGATCAATGTCCTCATTGAGTACTCAGTCAGTATTCTCTTCAGTCAGCCAATCCCTTTGAAACACTCTAAGAAAAGAAAGCAATGTCCCAATAATGAAAATTAGGCTGACTCAATCACTTTGTGACTGTCTAGGAGCTCGCAAATGAGGGTAATTCAGTGCTTTATAAGAAGTATAGCGAAGGGCTGGAATTGGTGGTATTGCTCTCATCTGAAAAACCTTGCTTTATAAGTCTGACGAGACATGGAAGTCAAGAAACAAGGGAATGGTCTTATCCTGAGTGCCAAGCACATCAGAAATCAGGTGAAGGGCCCGATTCTGATGCGGGTTGGAAAAGCTTCCCGACCGAGGGCCTGATTCTGATGCGGTTAGGAAGGCCTCCTAACGGCATTTGCTCCTTCCAAATCGGATCGGGAACGTGTCTTCCCAACCAAGGGCCCAATTCTGATGCGGTTAGGAACAAATGTTCCCATTGAAGTCAATGGGAGTTCAACCAAATCGTATCTGGAAGCATCCGGATGCATCCTACTCCGCCGGTCGGACTTTCCCGATCCGAGTGGGTCGGACACCATTTCCCAACCGATTCGGTCGGGAAGCTTTTCCAACCCGCATCAGAATCGGCCCCTAAGTCTTTGCACCCAATTTCAAATAATTGTTTTATGCTAATTGAGCTTGGTCCAGGGTGTTTTTGCATGCTAAAAAATAGCTGTAGGAAATTACATGTGCAAAACAGTGCGCAATTTGGACCATATTCTCAAGAACGGCGATAACATTATTGCTGCTTTAGCGGCAGGAAACTGCCGCTAAAGCGGCGATAAAGCCCCTTACCGCCGCTTTAGCGGCAGTTACCTGCCACTAAAGCGGCGATAATGTTATCGCCATTCTTGAGAATATGGCCCTTAATGTTTCTGCTCTATATTCCCCATTGCACAAGAAAAACTGAGTGCAAAAAAAACTAAGACTGTGGACATCGTGGAAGAAAGTGCAACCACTAACCAGTACAGTGAGCTACAGGCTAATATATTTGATGAGTAGGCAAAAGTGAAATTATTCGAAAGCGATATCCTGTGGGATATCTCTGAGCACAAGAAAAGTCATAACATAGGAATGCGAAGGAATGTGCACTGTTTTACAGGTCATTGATAAGACAATAAGGAATACCACATCCATTCATGGAGTAACCCTCTTCTGAAGGATATTGTTACTTTTAAATGCAATTGTCTATTTTTTAACAGTCGGTTTGTAAGTGCTCCAAATATGGCCAGATTAGCAAACTGAAGGGCATATTTACAAGCCCCTATTGCCACAGGGACGCCACGTTTAATGACGTACTGTGTGACCTTCCATGGCCTTTGTAAATATAGGCCCCTTTCACGCATTACATTGCATGAAAGGCGCATTCCATGGGTGTTGCTGTGGGTGTTCCCACGCAAAATCCATGTAACTTGACCCATTTCCAGATTTACAAAGTGTCGTAAACCTGGGAATGCATCAGAATCCTATGCCTCCCCAGGGGAGGCGTAGGAGTAGCGCAACGAGGGGAAATACTTTTATTTCCCCTCGCTTTTTCCTCTTTCAACGCGTGCGGAGGCCCTTTGTGAATCAGGCTCTATGTGACTATGTTACAGGTATATTCCCAGCTTTTCTTCCCTGCACGTTTCTGGAAATGGTTGCCATTGGTCAACGTTTGAAATGTTAGAAAGGCCGGTTCTAGGAATAAGGCAACTCCAGGCACCCTCCCATAGCACCACCTATAGGGTGGCACCAAATGCCTCATGGAAACCATCAAACATACCCCTTGATCAGGTAGCGGGCAGCATTTGATGTCTCCAGGATCTTCTTACACACACCCCAAGCGACAGAACTCTACCCCACAAACCCATCTACAGATCTCCCCTTGTACTGAAATCGGAGCATTTAAATGCATATCAAAGTATATTGTGCACTTATTAACAACAGCAGAAAGCTAGCATACTGCTTGTGCTTGGTTTGCCTATTTTGTAGTCTTCAGCGACGGCCTTTGAATTATCCCAGGAACAGAACATTTCTCTTTTGATGAGGAGTTTGTCAGAATAGGTACTTAATTACCGCTACCGCATTCAGATCAAGGAAGGAAGGAGGCGGGCGGCCGTGGACCAGGAGCCTTTATTTGAGATGAATATGCAAGTATTTGAGCTCTAGCTCTTTTCATCTGATCTGTCAGGGAAAGGCATCTTTGATTAGAGGGTGAGCGACAATAATGCAGCACTAGTTTACATATAGAACGGAGCGGATTCGCTGCTTCGCGACACAAAGCCAGTTGCACACTGTCTGCCTACTCTGCTGGAGTGGGGGGTCTTGTCGAGAGCAGTGGTCAATATATTTGTAGTTCCTCGAAGCTTGGTGCTTAATTCATGAAGGATTGTTCGGAGTTTAAGCCTTAAGCCAGGATAGAAACCTTTGTGCATCAGTCATAGCACTCTTAAACTAAGAAAGACGGACTTGTCTAAAACATTATTGGTTTATTCAGCTTTTTAAAAGAGCAATAAGCAATAGTAAATGTCCCACGAATCTTGGCGACAACAATTGCATGGTGCAATAACAGATGTGTGCCATAGTGTGGCAGCAGGCTCTTTATCACATGTCTTCGCCATCGATGAATATACCTGTTCAAGTCACAGGGCATACTGAAGCATTACAGATTGGATCATCAGCACGACACACAGGGCTACTACAAATAGGAGCAAACATTGAAGGCCACCATGGCACTTTACTATTGCAAGAGTGCACCAGCTCCTTGCAAGAGTCAGACTGTACGTATCATTCCATCACTGGCTAGTCAAACAGTTTTGGAGTCAGTGGGCCCATCTCCCGCCGGGCTACTCTGCTCCTGATCCCACTCAGTATGTTGGATCAAATGGCCCCCAGATGTCCATTGGGCGGGGTCTGATCACCATTAGTGACCAATACTCATCTAGCTGTTCTTGGCTATATGCAACATCATTCAACCAACTTTCCACAGGAGGAGGAGTTCCAAGGCCCCAGTGCATTGTCTCAAGGTGCTTAGCCAGCAGCAACACCATAGCAGTGAGTTTACGCACACCGGGCAGGACATCTTTAACATATCCCAGCAGCGCAACCAGGGAGCAGCGCCGAGCATTATAGCCCGATACTTTGTCGATGCAGGCCTAGACTAGTGCCCAGAATACAACCACAGCAGGATACGTCCTGGACAAATGCAAAAAGTTTGCGTCATTGGCGCCACAGCGCAAAAGTAGTGAGTCCTGTGACAAACCCACTTTACATAGCATCGGGTGCAATACATTTTGTGGAGATATTTAACGTGTATCAGGTACAGCCTATAATTTGGTGACAGGGCTCCAGTCTGAGCACAGCAAAAGCACCCCTACTCATGAAAAATTCTGACTGACAATGCGAGTTTCCTTAGGACTGACCACTGGCGCTAACTTGTCTTGAACATTAAAGACAGTCTTCAGATTGTTGTCAGCCAGACCCAAACCTTTGCAAGTCATACCTGATAATAGAAAATGCCTTAAGTCAAGAAAGATGCTCTTAAAACTATATTAAGCTTGGGTAGCACCCTTCTAAAATATGCCATATAGTCTTTACACTGACTGTTGCAATGAAAAACAGCTTTAAGGCCTTAAGTGAGGAACATTTGAAAGCCATGGATGATAGACTTAAGATTGTCTTTAGCCACGAAATAGAGCCTTAAGACTGTCTCATGCATGAAAACACACTTGTAAACCCTTTCTGATGATCTTATGCCAGAAAAGAGACCATTAAGGTTCTGATTGTGGGTTGTGCGAAATAGGGTGGGGCATTAATGGTACCAAGTAAACCCCAATGCCCCGAGACGAGGTACTTAGTGTGTGCTTGTTTTAGGCCTGCAAATGAAATATGACATGTGAGTGAGGAACTTACTGCAACAAATTCTGCACGTGTTGCCTCTTTTCTGCTTTACGAAACTGCAATCTCAGCTTGGAGTACCAGGAGGAGTGAGGAATAGCATGGGGAATTGGGAATGCAATTACTGATTCTGTTTGTCCTCATTCTAAAGGGGACTGCCCGGGTCCCACTTATGATCCCTGTTAACTCTCCCCCCACTACCTCCAGAGCTTCAGATCCCCCCACGCAGTATTGGCCCCGAGACACTGGTAATGAGGCCTCAAAATAGTAATGCTGTTTGGTAAGCACTGGAATGCACATATGTACACAGTTTGGAAGTGCCATTTAAAATTAGAAAACATATCATCTCATCCCGACATGGCCTCAAAATTTTGCTCAGTACAATTCAGTGAATTTTTTAAGCACCACTTGACACGCTGTCAAAAAAATTGCATTTTAAGTTAAGATAACATGTCAGTCGTTTTGGGGACTGTCTTGTACACAGTAGAAGAGCGCGTGTTTCCTGCCCCCCGGGGCACAACGCGGCAGATGCAGCAGCAGAGACCGAGTAGGGCCAATGACGTGTCACCCCAAGGGTCACGTGCACTACAGCACAGCACTGATTTTTTATTTAAGGAGTTTTATTTAGCACTAACATGTCAGGTTGCAGCCACGGCAGAGCAGTAGGTGATGCTACCGTCTCTATAGAGAACAGTTCCAGACACAAGGTAGGTATAAACAGATCACGATGACGCAGTACACAGCAAGGTCTGGGCGGGCACCGACGTGAGGGATCCGAGTGTACCGGAGATGGTACAGAGAAGTCTGGAGTTATGAGATCTTCATGGAGATCCTGGCCCGACCGTGTAAACGAGGGAGGGTGGTCCCGTGCACGAGGTGGCATCTCTAAAACTATAGATTTTGAGGTCTTTACTAAATTGTAACTAGTTCAGTTACTTTCACACTTGTCTCAAGATAATTACAGGGGAGAGGGCCCAGGATTCCGAGGGACCTTCCTCCATTTTTCAATAGCCACGAAAAATTTCTATCGATATGCACCAAACCGGTAACATCTGTTTGAAGATAAAAACACCACACGTGGGCAAACACTAGAGCTAATGATATCTGTTTTGGGCGCTGTCAACCATAAATGATACAGGTCAGCTTCCACGGTGCTCTGTAGCTCAGGCCCATTCAACTGCTTATAATTTGCTCCCATGCTCACTGCACAGTGGTGAAATGTTAGGAAGCGGCTCCATGACAGTGGCAGTCGCGGCCAGCATGACTTGCGGGTGGGGGGGCAGGGGGTTGCGAGGGGGGGAGGTTTAATTTAAAATAAAAAACTTACCTTCGCCGGCCCGGTCCAGCATCGTCGGTCCCGTTTCGTCCTCTGCAACAGGAAGCAGGCAGCCTCCCTCCCCTACCCTAAGCCAATCACAACGCTGCAATGGCAGCGTTGGGATTGGTTGGGACGCCAACCGCACAGGCGTCTATGGGGAGGCCATTTTCTCCATGGAGGCTGCATGCAGTCTACATGGGGAAAATGGAGAGTGCGCATGACTGGTTTGGTCAGCCCCAGAGGGCCGACCAAACAGTCAGCGCCCACAATAGTAAACAAGCCACTCCTCCCCTGCCCTAGAGCAGGCCTGCCCATCCACCCACCCCCAACCAAACCCTTCTGCTTTCTCGCAGTGCGAGAAGCAGAAACATAAAATGGTATTTATAATACCATTTTATGTTTCTGCTTCTCGCACTGCGAGAAAGCAGTGGGGCGACGCTCCTCCGCCCACATGGAGGAGCTGCCCCTGAACAGTGGCACTGCTTTCAGCTTCTGGCACCCATGTTGTGAGTAGGAGCTGGGGCATGCGAGCACCCTACTGCTCACCACCTGAGGTGCCACGTGATAATATTGGGCCGCTGTCCTTAGGGCAGCCAGGAAGGATTCTGTGCAGGTCGCCACACCTCGTACAACCTCAGGCGACCAATCACCTAATTACATACATACACACTGATGGTCGTGTTATATTCCATATAGGTAAGATAATATAGGCCCCGGTAACTTCATTACCCTTCACCTATATTCTTCCCTACATTACACTTGTCACGGTTTACAGGGACTGACCTTTTACCTAGATACGACACTGCATTCAGAACGCAGGCTTTCCCTAGTTCGAAATCTAATACATTATGCATGAGGATTCTTGGAAGCACAGCAGGACTACCATCTCCTGTATAATATCTATGTACAAAGTTCATGCCCAACGTCATCCTTAGGCCGACACAGTAATACAGCGAGGTAGGATCCCTGGGGAGACCTATGGGTATATATACATCACAACTCGCTAAAATAGACAGAGGAGACCGAGACTTCCCGGCTGACACACTGACCAGAGAAGCTGAGATTCCTGCATGCAGATACTCCAGATCGCAGTGGTCTAACATCCCTTGCGGGGTGTCCAACTCAAGACCAGGATGGGGTCCCACAGTCTCTCACTTCAGGTAATGGGGTTGACTAGATCCTAGAGGGATTTTTGGCTTAACACCTACACACATGCTAGGTACATGTAGATAGATCTAGTTAGGGAAGCATCGTAGGAGTACGCATCTTTTTATCATGTGTTATATATACTCGTGTGTATCCATGACTATTGTAAGATGGTAGAGCTATACCATCCATTCACCTTTATAGTACTGCTAATCATTTATATCTTATACTGTCTAACAGTTGTTTCAGCTCATCTATTTTACACCAGAATAACAACTGTTCAATAAATGCTTATTGAAAACACCCAGTCTGTTTATTCTGTGTATCTATCTGAGACAGACTAAGTAAGCACGAGTGACTGAGCGAAAAGTAGTATATTGTTTCCACGGTCCTGAGGGATCAGGGTTGTCATGTTCGATGGTTGCCAGGAACTATTCTCTCTTTGATAAGAGGAGATTCTAGTGGCACTGTGAGCTAGTTGGTACAAAAGCCAGCATACCCGGTGGGGGTGTCCGGAATCAGTCAGACACCAGTCCTACAGTGAATGTTGTCTAAACGCACAGATCCTGTATACATTTTATAGGAGCTACACGACAGTCGATTGCCATTGAAGGCGCCACTTGATGTAGGGGGAAAACCACTGCTTGAAATGGAAAAACAGAAGTGCGGGTACTCTGTACCAGAGTACCTGCTTGTTTCTGAGAACTGCCGGTACTCTCCAATTAAAAGTATTGCGTTTTTCTTGAGAAGTGCAGGTACGCTCCCTCTCAAAATAAAAAAGTGCTGATACTCAGTACCGGCTCATTTAAAGCACTGGGGAAAACTACACACAATGGTGAATTTTGTGCCGGAACTGATAGTCTGGATTGGTCTGATGTGTCCAGACCCAGTGGCATGGTTCCTCACGGGGAGGGTTACATCAAGTCAGTGATAGGAGGATGTGGTTCTAGGCATGGTTGCCCTTAGCATCCCTGCGGTTCACCCTTGCACGAAACTCATGCTTATTAAGCGTGTTTTGTGAATTTTACAGAGGGATTAGTCCTGTTAAAGAATGCTCACATCAACACCCATTGTACGCCCCTTGCACGCAGATACCTGCGTGAAAGGGCACCATATTTACAAAGCGGCTTTAAGCCACAAAAAGTGGCTTAACGCCACTTTGTAAATATGGTGCAGGGCATTGCACCACCGGAACGTCAAAAAAAGTGACGTTCCAGTAGCGCAATCCCCTTGTAAATATGCCCCTATCACTCAAACTTGTGTGAAGGTTTGTAGAAAATACCTACTATGCATGTTCAAAACAGACCTGCACAAAGGAAAAACAACCTTGTACGCACACACGCTTACTTTTAACCCCTAAATTCTCAAAAATAGTGAATTAATTTTGGAAATACTGTTTAAATTCCATACAATCAGGAACTTAACACCTGAAAAGTTCGTGGCCTATTTGTTCGAGTGACTTTGTTTTAGAAAACTGGAACCATTATGGGGGCGTGGCTTGATGCGCAGCGGGGATGACTGCTTTCTTTTGAGCTCCGTGACACTGACGGTGCGGACGCTCATTTGTCATGCGAAACGGGTGATAATTCATTGCCCTTCTGCTCGGGTGAGCGGCGGAATACCTCAGGAACATCGGAGAGTGTTTTATTTTTTTGCGCAACACTCTCTTTTGAGGCTGCGACACGGAAAATTTGTGTCGGAATATTTTCCAAAATGGCGACCGCCGATGGAATTCTCTTCACGACACGAGGTATGAAAGCTACATTTCACTACTAAAGCACTTGTTTGCCATTTTGAGGCTCCTTAAGGTACTGTGGTATATTATTTTTGTTGGGCACTTCGCTGGCTCCATAAATATAGGGGTGTGACTTATCGTTCTGTGGAGGGGGCTACAGTCTATTGGGCTTTGTGTCACTGCCTGTACTGTCGATTATTTCCCATACGCTACATGGGATTTCTAATTGCCCTTCAGCCCTAAGAATGACCGACCAGCTAAAATGATGTCGAAGAGTGCTTTTCCCCCTTTGCGTCACCTACTTTGAGGCTGCGATATGAAATGAGGTGTCGTGCTATTTTTCAAAATGGCAGCCGGTTGTGTCATTTTCCTCACAACACGATATGAGGTTGCTGACTTTCACCCTTGAAGCTCCTAAGTATTTATGCATGGCTGCCTAAGGTACTTTACTGTATAATTTTTGCTTGTCACAGCGCTCTGTTCATAGCTACCAACTATAGCGCAAGGATGCTTTCTCTTCACGTTTTGAAACTTTAAAACGGCGACAGCTGACGGAAGGTTGGTCTCATATTGTACTACTCGACTAAAGGGCTATAATCTGGCATTGAACCTGGTTGTTTTGCTGATTGTCCATTTCATGCAATGTAAGTTACCATGATAATATTCTGCTCTGGTGCTTCTTATTGATTTGGTGGCACGGCAGAATAATTTGGCTGGCTACTGGAGAGTATATTCTTCACTCTGTCTTTTGGGTCATACATTGCCATATCTGTGCCGTCTAATCCTACTAAGTTCTTTCGGTGGCAGCTGTTACGATCTTATCTAAATAGCAGAAGGCATGGGTGTCAATACTAAAGACAGAGACTCCAAGGGACATTTAAAACGCTCTAAACAAACCTCTCCTACTCCGGAATCACCAAGTAAGGGTAGCCTTGAGTCTACTTCATCTTTGGAGGCGATTTTACTTAAACTCAATACTGTTCATGATATTGCACAAAGTACCAAAACGAATACTGATTTGCTTCAGGTAGAGGTGGCTGCATTTCGCAATGATCTTAAATCTCTCTCAATACGTGTTTCTAATGCGGAAACCAGAATAAGTAGTGTGGAAGACTTTACAAATAAACAGGCAAAGCACATCAAAAATCTGGAGCGTTCCATTACCTCACTGAGGAGAGATCTCACAGAACAAGAGGATCGAAATCGACGAAGTAATCTTCGTATTTTTAGATTACCGGAGGATTGTGAAAAGTCTGCTCCTTCAGTAATTGATTTCTTATGTACATGGATCCCAAATACCCTGAATATTTCCTTCAATAAAGACTTTGAGATAGAGCGCGCCCACAGGGTTCCAACCTTCAAACCAAGATCGATGTCCTCTCCAAGACCCCTGATTTTTAAACCCTTGCGCCACCAACATACAGAACTAATTTTGGCACAAATGAGGAAAATTAAGTCGATACAATGGGAGGGTCACAGAATATCCATTTCACAAGACTTTGCCAGAGACATGGTGATCCGCCGTAAAGGCTTTCTGAATCTACGCAAGAGACTCACTGATTTAAATATCCCATTCTCTTTTGCTGGTCCCTCAAGATTCCGGATCACTTTTAAAGGTCGCCCAGAGATTTTTATGAACCTTCAGATCTTTCGACATTCTTGGACAATCAATCTGAATCGCAAATGGACTCAGACTCTCTTCCTGGTACCTCTCGCCTCTAATGCTTTGTACTAACTGACATGGTCTGTGCCTATTCTTTTTTAATTTATCTAGTACTTATGTTGGTGCCTTTCTTCAACTCCACTAATTGTTATTCTCTCTTATAGGACAGTGCAAATCTTTGTATTGTACTTAGTTCTACTTGGGATTACATCCCTGGTTCTGTTCTGTACAGTGCTGTTCGACCAATTCGTATGGTTCTTTGCAGATATATTGTTATATTTGAATTATTGTTTGTATTTTGTATTTTGAGATTATCCTACAATTGTTGACTTGATGCTGCTGTTTCGCTCATTATAGATTAGTCAATCTTTATTAATTATTACTCTTTTTTACAGGATGATACAATTTTGTTTTTGTACTATATTTAGTACTATTTGGGTTTACATCCCTAGTGTTGGTCTGTACTATGTTGGTCGACCCAATTTATATGGCTCTTTGCAGTTATTCTGTTACAATTGGTTATTGTTAATATACTTTTAAATTCTTATCCATTTCTATTTTTTTTCCTCTCTTCTAATCTTTTACTATCAGTAAGTATTTGATTCTTTATTCATTTCCTTCTTCCACTCTCTATTTTATTTCTTTCTTCCTTTTTTTTTCTTTGTTTAGTGGTTTTTTAAGCGATAATCTATTTACACGGATATATCAGTTTCTGACACCATTGACCACCAATGACATGATAGTTGTACAATTGCCTTATGCTATAGTTATGATGTCTCAATTGTGAAATATCATCTTATGACACACATCTTATTTAATTCTTTATATAGTATCTGCTCTAGTTAAATGATATGGTTCATGATATTTTTATTTTACAGCTTTTACAGTGGTCATTTATGCTATATATAATATGTACATCCTTTGACAATAGTAATATGCAATTCTGTGTTTTGTATTTTGTTTCTTGGGGATTACCTCTTCATAAATGTGTACGATTGTCTGTTTCTCTTTATTCTTTGACCTATCATTAACTCTTTCTTTCATCAATCTCTTTATAAAGGTTTGTATCCTATTTTCTATTTTCTATATTCTATTCTCCTTTTTTCGTTTTATACTACTTTCTATTCGTTTTTCGGTTTGGCTCATTTATTCTACCTTTTACTCTATCTCTCATCTTCTCTCGGTGCTCTGAGTTGGCGTTAATCTACTTATATGTATATACTATTTATTGATATCATTGATCTCCATTGGAATGGAATGTCAAATTATTTTGATGATTTGTGTCATTATATGCACCAACTTAGGGGTCGATTCCGATTCGGGCCGGAAATCTCTCCGACCGAGCCGGACCCGGAGAGATTTCCGACCGAATCGGACCCGTGCAGTCCGACCGAACGAGTCCGATGCATTCGTATGCCACCGGACACGAGTCGGTCGGACTCCCATTGAACTCAATGGGAGCCGGTCGTACAACGCGTACGCGGGCTCCCATTGACTCAATGGGTGCGAGGCGGACAAGGGCGCCCCTACAGCGAGTACGCCGCGGAGCGCTCGCGGCGTACACGCACAGGTAGGGGGACCCATGGGTCCCCCTGTGTGCGACTCGCGCGGGTACGCGTACAGGGGGTCCGACATGGACCCCCAAAGTACGGCTCCGACAGCGAGTTCGAGTCGGACGGCGCGAGTCGGTCGGAGCGGTCGAGGTGCGCGATCGTACTTACCCGGCCGGAAAACGTCTCCATTGCGCGGTGCGAATCGGGTCCGAGCGAGTCGGTCGGAGCGGTACGATCCGGTACGAGTCGGTCGGAGCGGTCGGGTCGCCCGGACGAGTCGGTCGGCGACCCGCATCGTACTCGCTCGGCCGGACCAGCGTACGATTCGGTCGGGAAAGGGCTCGAATCGGATCCGGTAAAGCCGAATCCTATTCGGAGCCCTACCGGCCGAGATCGGAATCGGCCCCATAGTATCTATATTCACTGAAAAACCATAGGTTTTATGGACAGTTATAGTTAGTTGGACATTGCACTCGTACAAAACCCGTGAAATTCCCCGTTATAGTTAGTTCAGCTAACTATAACTCGTGCCCCCGCAATGCACTGCTGATGACGTCACATATTACATCACTCATGACATGGTCAGTGACATCACTGATGACATCACTGATGACATCTCAAATGACATCACTGATGACATCATCCAGTGACTGTGTGTTTCTGTAAAGTTTAAATATGTTTAATATCTATAGGGAAAGGCGTATTGAAGAATGAGTGGGTGTATAAGTGTCTAAATGGATGATTTAGTACGTGCGTGACTGACTCTACAAGTGAGTGATTAAACGTATCTTACTGAATGCATGGGTTAGTGACTAAACTGTGTGAATGTCCGTATCCGTCTGTTTGTTGGTGTGTAAGTGGATGCATGGATTTGCGAATAGCTACATGAGTGTCTATATGGGTTACTGATTGGTTCACAGAGTATCTGTATGGCTGCCTGAGTGTTTTTGTGGGTGGGGTGTGTGTGACTCTGTACATAGATGTGTGAGTGGGTGATTCACTGGGTGCATGATTTCAAGAGTGCATCTGTGATGGACTGCTTGGGTGGGTGAGTGTGTGTATGGGTGTGTTAGTGAGTGAATGTATATCTCAGTGGTACATGTGCGAGTAACTACATATGTAAAAGGCAGTATATATGTGTGTTATAGTATTTAAATGGCTATAAGTGAGAGTGTGTGATTGTGAGAGTGGCTGTATGGATGCGTGTGTGCTTGTATCAGTTATTGTATAAGAGCATAAGAATGTGCTAGTATTTGTATGAGTAAGTGAGCTGGTGTGTGTATAACTGTATAGGTGAGTAAATGGGTGTGTGATTAATTTTTGCATGACTGACTAGGTGTGTGAGTACCTCTATGGATGAGTGGCAGTGTGTGAGTGTTTATATAGGTGTATGAGTGCATATGATAATCCTGTACTGAGTGACTGTAAGTATGAGTGACTGTACGGGTGAGTGAGTGGATGTGTGTGTAGACCTAAGAATCAGTGAGTGGGTATGTAGTTATTGGTGTTGGAGTGTCTATGGTTTTGCGAATAGCAGTCTGTAATTTAGAGTGGGTGTATGAAAGGTTATATTAAGATGTGAGGAGGTGCATCAGATTATCACGTAGATGATGTCATCAGTGATGTCATTTGAGATGTCATCAGTGATGTCATCAGTGATGTCACTGACCATGTCATGAGTGATGTAATATGTGACGTCATCAGCAGTGCATTGCGTAGGCGCGAGTTATAGTTAGCTGAACTAACTATAATGGGGGAATTTCATGGGTTTTGTACGAGTGCAATGTCCAACTAACTATAACTGTCCATAAAACCTATGGTTTTTTCAGTGAATTTCAAAGGTTTTTTAAATGCTAATTTCTAACTATAACGTGCGTGAAACCTATGGTTTTTTCAGTGAATTTCAAAGGTTTTTTAAATGCTAATTTCTAACTATAACGTGTCTGACACCTATGGTTTTTCAGGGAATTTCTAAGGTTTTTTAAATGCAAATTTCTAACTATAACGTGCGTGAAACCTATGGTTTTTTCAGTGAATTTCAAAGGTTTTTTAAATGCTAATTCCTAACTATAACATGTCTGAAACCTATGGTTTTTGTCAGTGAATTTCAAAGGTTTTGTAAATGACAATTTTTAAATGTATAAATTGTTATATTTATTTTTTGATACTGATTTACTACATTTTTTTAAACTATTTATTTTTAGATATTTTATTTTTTAAATTACATTGTAATTACATTATACATTACATTACAAAATATACTTTCTCACAATCAATTACTTTAGTTTAAATACTTTGCAAATAGGCAATAGACTTTTAAGTACAGTAGTTACAGTTGTTGCAATGGGCAACACAATTTCAAACACAATGCAACATTGAGCTCAATGGGAATTTCTAGTTAAATGCAATTAGTTACTTTATGGATTACTTTTTCTAACCACAGGACTGGATCCTAGACTCAGTCCTGGGACATCTCCTGTAAACAGTTGAGTAAAAGCGTTTTGGTTACAGTAGTGATTTATAAGGAACATTATTGTATTTTAAAAGTTGACACTTAGAAACATTTTCACATAGAATCACCAATGTTATCCTATGGGAGGAAATTCACTTAGCAGGTAAGTAGTGTTATCGTTACTTTTTCTTACTCAGTGGTGGATCCTGGATCCAGCACTGGTGCATCTCCTGTAAATAGTTGAAAGAATGCGTTTAAGTCATACAGGCGATTTTTAAGGAATATTTGTAGTTTGTGAAAATCGACACTTTGAAACTTTTCTGCTGAAAACCAGACAATGGATTCCTATGGAAGGAAATACAAGTTACTGGTAAGTACTGTTAGAATTACTTTTCAGGATCAGTACTGGGCTCAAAGATGCAGCACTGAGGTCTCTCCTGATAACAGGTGAGTAAATCGGAATTCGTAGTTCGGCTGATTTTAGAGGAATATTATAAAGTTCCAAAACTCCACACTTAGAAGAATTTCCAAGTGAAACCAGTCAATGTTAGCCTATGGAAGGAAATTCAAGTTACTGGTAAGTACGGTTAGAATTACTTTTCAGGATCAGTACTGGGCTCAAAGATGCAGCACTGAGGTCTCTCCTGATAACAGGTGAGTAAATCGGAATTCGTAGTTCGGCTGATTTTAGAGGATTATTTGCGCAATGGTGAAGGAAGGGGGTGGGGCCTGAGGTGACATGTCTGCAAACATGCCCCGTGGCGCGTTTTAAGTTGGGGGATTAAGTCCCCTTGAATCATGAGGGTCCCTGAGGTCCAACTAGCCCACCCTGTACCTCCAGTATGCGCCAGGGAGTTGCGTTGCAGAGAGGTGTTCAGAGGCCACGCCCCTTTTTACACCTCTCTGCAACGCAGCTCTGTGGCGCTTTCTGGACGTACCTGGTGGGCTAGTTGGCCCCCAGGGACCCTCAGGATTGAAGGGGATTTAATTCCCCATCTTAAAATGCGCCACGGGCCTGTTTGCACACATGTCACCTGAAGCCCCGCCCCCTCCCTTCACCACTGTGCAAACGCGCCCCGTGGTGCGTTTTAAGTTGGGGGATTAAGTCCCCTTGAATCCTGAGGGTCCCTGGAGTCGAACTAGCCCACCATGTACCTCCAAAGCGCCACAGAGCTGCGTTGCAGAGAGGTGTATAAAGGGGCGTGGCCTCTGTACACCTCTCTGTAACACAGCCCCTGGCGCATACTGGAGGTTCCTGGTGGGCTAGTTGGCCCCCAGGGACCCCCAGTATTCAAGGGGAATTACTTCCCCTTCTTAAAACGCGCCAGGGGGCGCGTTGGCACACTGCTGCAGGGAGGGGGGCGAAGCCTCCGGCACGATGCCGTTTTTAGTTTTTTTATGGGAGGGGGCTGCATGGCCCCCCTTCCTCGGCCACTTTGGCCCCGGGGACCCCATCCCCGGGGCCTGAGCATTTTTTTTTGTTTTATTTTAAAAAAAACAAAAAAACGGGAAGGGTGCCGCCTGGCCCCCCTTCCCTGGGCCTCTATTGGCCCCGGGGACCCCATCCCCCGGGCATGCCCTCTTTTAAATTAAAAATATATATTTGGAGGGGGGCTGCGTGGCCCCCCTCCTCAGGCCATTTAAGGCCCCGGGGACCCCATCCCCGGGGACGGCCTTGCCCTTTTTTTTTTTTTTAATTTTTTCTTTAATTGGGGAGGGGGCTGCGTGGCCCCCTCCCAAGCCACTTATAGCCCTGGGGACCCCATCCCCCGGGGCCTGGCCTCTCGTTGGAGACTGTGGGGGGGTCCCCAATCCCCCACAGTCCCAGCCGGCTCCCCGCCTCCTGCGGGAGCCGGCATTGCTTTTCCACATGGGGAGCAGCTAACATGCTGCTCCCCGTGTGGAAAGCAATTGGTTTGCATTTTGAAAGAGAGAGCAGGTTTCCTGCTCTCTCTTTCAAAATGCAAACCAAGTTTGCTATGACAGGACGGGAGCCGCGATGCTCCCGTCCTGTCATAGCAAACTACAGTGTCCCGGGGGTAGGCACCCCGGGACACTGCAGGAGCCGGCCCTGGGGGTGGTGGTCCCCAGGGCCATCACTGGCTCCAGGAGGGGGCCGCGCGGCCCCCTCCCAACTTGTTCAAAGCCCCAGGGAGGTGGTGGTCCCCGGGGCTCTGGAGGTCCGTAACGGACCCCCATATTTAAATCTTTTAAAATAAAGAAGCCCCGGGGGGTGGCGATCCCCGGGGCAGCGGGAGGGCAAAGAGTCCTCCCGCACCATTTTTTTAATAAAGCCCCGGGGGGTGGCGGTCCCCAGGGCTTGGGGAGCCTTAGAGGCCCCCCACATTACAACTAAATAACCCACGCATGCCCCCGGGACTTGGGCCACCCGGGGGCAAAATACCATCGAGGCGCGGGAGACCGCGCTTCGATTTTTTTTTCGGCAGGATCCGCGCACCCTGAGCGCATCCTGCCGATTTTTTTAAAAAATGCTTTTTTCTGCCCAGGGGTACTTGTGGGACCCCCTGAGCAGGCCTAGGGGTCAGGGTGTTTCTACCCTGCCCCCTTTGTGCGTTTTGCGCACTTGTTTTTGTGCCTCGGTTCTACCGAGAGCACAAAATGGCTGCCAACACTTCCTGATTCGGAATGTTGACAGCCAGCTGACAGCCAATTAGCATGCAGCTCGTGATCGGGACGGTGCGCGCAGAGGTGCGCTGAGGGTACGCGGATCCGACGCGGCCATAGATATATATATGACTTTACTTTTGATTTTCTCAGAAACTACTGAACGGATTTACACCATTTAAGCAAAAGGCACGACACTGAACCAAGGGCTACCTCTTTGCCAAATTTGGTGTAATTCCGTTCAGCAGTTCGGGCTGTAGCTGCGACTAAAGGTTCCTATGGAAAAATGAATGGGGAAAACACGTTTTGGGACCCCCCTTTTTTCTCGGCCCCCGCTTGGCGAATCAACTCGAGACTTTCAGGGTAGGAGCGGAGCGCCCCAACAAGTTGGAAGCTTTCGCGAAGATTCGTCAACCGGCGCAAGAGTTATTTCAAATAGAATGTTGCGGATTTCCTATGGAAAATAGGTTTTAACTATAACTATCTACTGGCGACCGCCAGTAGATAATATTCATTTCTCGATTTAATCTTTTTAATATACATCTAACCTGAAGCTCTACACTACCATAGCCCTAATGATTTGCTTATGAATTACATCTTATGTTAGACACTCTACTTATTTTTAATTTTTATCTACTACGTGCTTTAATTGTATGAGATTGTTCCTGACTTTTCTTATTCCACCATTTTACAGTTGGCTATTTATTCCATATATTGTATTTATCTTCTTTAGATCTTTTTCATATAACTTTATGGACCGGTTTATAGTATCTTAGATGATATCTATCTGTTAATATAGGCTGCTTTATTTATTTATTTATGAAATGTTATTTATTTCTTCCTCAAATGTTCGAGTATATTATATTTATTGAATTTACATTATTTATTCTTAGTAGCACGAGGTAGCAATATAGTATTTCACCTGAGAATGTTATACTTGTTTCGCCGGCCTGTTTTTTCTTGAGCTGTCCATGCCGAGGTTGAAAGCCTCTGCTGTTGCTCCTCCACGTTGTTCCCACCATGCAATTTATCTCCTACAGACATCCCCTGGTGGGGTTGCTTTTTGTTGATACTCCGTTTTCCCTGGAGTACTTCTGTTCTTTCTTTTCTTTCTTCTATTCCTCATTCCCTTTCTTTTTCTCCACCCTAATTTTGGGACATCTGCTTCATTTTATTTTGGGATACATGCTTTATTTCCTTTAGTCTTTAATTTATCTCGGTTGCCCCTTTTTCTTTTATCAGATGCATTCACTTATGTTGTTTCATACATATCTATGTCTGGCTTAAATGTAGTTTCACTTAATGTTCGGGGGTTGAATCACCCTGTTAAGAGGGCTAAAATTTTAGATTATTGCAAGAGTTTATCTGGTGGTGTGGTTCTACTTCAAGAGACTAAGATAGCCTTTAAAGAGGCTCTTCTTAAGAGGAAGGATTGGGTTCTTGATGTTACTTGCTCCGAGGCTTCTGGGAAGAAGAATGGGGTTGTTACTCTTATTTCCAAAAACTCTGGTTTGTCTATTCTTACAGCTGAACATGATACCAGTGGCAGATGGCTACTTACTCATTTGTCTAATGGTTCGGATGATCTATATATTATGAATTTATATGCCCCCAACATTGATGATCCACTTTTTTGGACTACCATAAATAAAAAACGTACTGATATTCCACAGAACTCACGAATAATTCTAGGCGGGGATTTTAATCTTCCCCTTGATCCTATTTTGGATAGTCACTCTGCTTTTAAATTTTGACCCCCTTGAGCGCATAAACACATGCTCAATATGTGCTCGTCTCATCATCTTGATGCATGGAGATTGCATAATCCTACGGGTAGTGATTTCACGTTTTTCTCCTCTCCACATTCTAGCTTCTCTCGTATTGATTATCGTTTGGTAGATGCCTCTCTTTTAAAACATACTATAAATGGTATGATCCATCCAATAGTTGTTTCTGACCACGCCGCGGTTTCCTTAACTATCCTTAATCTCACAGATATGAGAGGCCCTCGTAATTGGTGTCTCAATATAGAAGTTTTGGAGGATAATGAGGAAGTTAAAGAACTTAGGGCCCCATTACGATGGCGGGCGGACTTTTTCCGCCCGCCACCGTAACGGAAAATGGGACCGACCGCCAGAGGTGCGGCGGTCCCACGAGGCCAATTAGGATGCACCCGCCACACTGGCGGGCGCATTCTGGCCTTTAACATTGCTGCTGGGTGCAGCTCCGTCCGCAATGTTAAAAGTGCATGGTTTGCATTGCCATGCATAACGTGACAGGCACCGTGCGGTGCCTGCCACCGTGTGTATAGCAATTACCCCCCAAGTGCAGCCCCCCAAGGGGGCCCGTAACGGGCCCCCAAAGCATTTTCCGCCGGCCTTTCCATGGCGGCATCGCCGCCGTGGAAAGGCCTTTAAATTTGCACATCATAATATGGATGGCGGTGCCTGCTCGGCACCGCCACCATATTATGCCCCAGATCCGCACGGCAGGCAATCGTAACGATTGCCTGCCGGCGGAAAAGTGGCAGACGGTCTTTCCGTCCACCGCGGTACCCGCATACTAATATGGCGGGGGGTAAATCAGGTGCAGATGGCGGGCAGATCGCCACCGCCGGCCCGGCGGTGGTGATCCGCCCGCCATCATAATAGGCCCCTTAATGAGGAGATTGATAATTTCTTCAAAGATAATGCGTCTTCGGTGAACTCCCCAATAGTATTGGGACGCTTTTAAATGCACTATACCGGGTCACATTATTAAAAAAATGTCAAAAAGAAATTGCGACATTAGGAAATCTCTTCAGTCTCTGGGGGATGATATTAAACGCAAAGAAGAGCTATATAGACACTCTAACGATAAATCACTCCTACTAGATATAAAGCATTTGAAATACTCTTTTAACTCCATAGACACCAAAAGAGCTTACATTGGTGTACATGCTCAAAAATCCCAACACTTATTACTACGGAATAGAGCTGGTAAGTTGCTGGCCACCACCCTAAAATATCAAAATACGAATATTAAAGCGACTCATATTTCCCATATTATTGATAAAAAAGGATCAAAGAAGTTTCATACTCAAGAAATACTTGGGGTCTTTCGAGACTTCTATGAAACTTTATACACACCTAGAGATCAATGCCCCAAGATTACTTTTCAACAGTTTCTTAATTTGATCCCTACTAATACTATTTCGCACTCTAACATGACTGAACTGGGGAAACCGATTGATACTGACGAGATCATTCAGGCTATTAAGGCTACTCGTTCAGGGAAGGGCCAGATGGGTTTCCTAATGCCTTCTATAAAACATTTACTCCCTCAATAGTCAAATATCTTAAGAAGATTTTTGATAACTATGTTCTTTCTGGCAAGGTTTCTGGCTCAGCGACTGAGGCTACTATTGTAGTCATCCCGAAGGATGGTAAAGCTCACTCTGATCCTAAAAGTTTTCGTCCAATTTCATTATTAAATATGGAAGCTAAAATCTTTGCCAAGATCTTGGCTAAGCGCTTAGAGGGTCGTAGTCTCAATTTCATCCATGAATCCCAAACAGGTTTCGTTAATGGGAGACTCGCTAGAAACAATATTCGGACTTTTTGTCATATTTTATAAAAAGCAAAACTCTCAGTATTGCCATCGGCGGTGATTGCCCTTGACGCTGAAAAGGCTTTTGACAAAGTCTCTTGGCCTTTTTTACAAGCAGTGTTAGAATCCCATAACCTTGGCGATTCCTTTATTAATATGGTTATTTCTCTCTATGCGCAACCAAAAGCTAATATCAGAATTAATGGTGCTACGTCTTCCTTTTTTAATCTTTGTCAGGGTACTAGACAAGGGTGCCCTCTTTCACCCCTTCTTTTTCTCTTGTCTATAGACCCACTCCTTCGTCTACTAAATTTGAACCAGAGTATTAAAGGGTTTCAATTTGGATCGCATACGCTTAAAACAGCCGCTTACGCTGATGACGTCCTTATTTTTTCAGAGGATATTGCAACAGGGATCCCTGCTATTTTTAACATCATTAGAGATTTTTCGCTTGTTTCCGGGTACACTCTTAACAAAGAAAAAACTGAAATGTTCCCTCTCAACTCGTTGTGCTTTTCTTCTCAAATGGGTGATTCAGGTTTTATATGGCAATCGACCCATATTAAATACTTAGGGATTTGGTTCTGTAAGGACCTTTCAGATACTATCACTTATAATGAATCCCATATCTTATCTAAAGTTAAAGATCTTTTGTCTTCCTGGTCTCCTAAATATATTTCCTGGTAGGGTAGATTACAAACTCTTCAAATGATGATAACCCCGATTATTAATTTTTTATCCTCCATGTTTCCTATTAAGCTTTCTTCTACCTTCTTCCATGAGATTAATTCAATCTCTTCAAAATTTTTATGGAATGATAAGAGAGCTACAATTGCTTATAAACACCTTAGGAAGCCTTCTGTCCTGGGTGGTTATAATCTTCCGGATTGGAACTTATATCAAATTGCCTTCCTAGTGTCTCAGGGTGCACTTAGGTTCTTACCGGATTCCCAACATATACCCCAGTGGATTTATATTGAACGTGAGCTGTGTACTAACAGAATGGAAATAGTTTAATCTTCTTTCTTATCATACCTGGTGGGCATGGGTCTCATACCTTTGTGGAGCTCATACTTTTGTTGAGAAAAACATTACTCGCCTTCCATTTCTAGTAATGTTTGGTGATCTCTGGACAATTATATGAATTTGTCTTCTCAGGGGTTGGTAGCTCAGTATCCTTTTGATTCCATTTCTTAATTTATTTTCTTCCATGGAGCAGATGTCCCCTCCCACCTCTTTGACTCCTATCTTTTCTTTCTTCTATCTTTTCCTCAGTATTCTTTTTTCTTCTTCTTTTCCCCTTTTCCCACGGCTGATCGTTTTTATTTATGAAGCAATACAACTAGTATATGTTTTTGCCATGAGATATGTAGTTGCTTTGCCTGATTCATATCTCTGGGATTTATATTATTATTTGATGAATTTTGTAACATCTACTATGTGTCATGATATTTATTTGCTCACTTTTTTAAAATAATTATATGTTTACCATTCTTTTTATCCCAGTCCACTGACTCTTGTTATGAAATCTTTTTTATCCTTAAAATTCTTCGGAACTAATTTATTGTATATTTGACTCTGATCTGGTGTATTGTTAGTGTATTACAAATGTATTTCTCTTTTAAATATGCAATAAAGATATTTGAACAAAAAAAAAAAAAGAAAGAAAACTGGAACCATTACGATCTTACCAATATACAGTAACAAAACTCACGGTTTGTGATTGTAATTCATCAATGCATAGATCAAACTTTCAATATATATTTTTGGAATTTCTCTCCAGAAATACTGCATTATTAGTTGAATATTTAAAGTCGGCAGGCTCACGGGTAAACGGCGTTTAAAATAATGTTACATTCAAAACATACAGTGGATGCAGAATGAAGTGGTTAATAAAATAAAGTAGGCTGTAAGAAGCAGAATAAATAATTTACATTCACAGTGAAAATTGCATATTCATTTACATATAAATAAATCTAGCTGAGAAGAGTTACATAGGCTGTCCTGGTAACCTCGAAAAGCTGGCGTGAATGCCCAAGATATTGCAGCAGGAAGAGGAGTGACCAGACTACACAGACCTCACCTGCCTTCGACACCTATCGCCGTATATCAGGTTTTCCTGTTACCAATTTGCCTTTATCCACTTCTCGTCATTTCACCAGTGGCGGCTCCTCGAGGGAGTGCTGCGGGGCGGTGAGCGGGGCGGGGGAGGGGCAGGGTGGGGGTAGTAAACTCCGGCATACGGCCGATCGAGTTAAGTATACAAATAAATAAATAAAACGAATTACATTGCGCGCGCTGCATTGCCGCACAATGTAATTCGTTTTATTTATTTATTTATATACTTAACTCCGTTGGGCTGTATGCCGGAGTTTACTACCCCCCACCCTGCCCCTCCCCCGCCCCACCGCCCTGCAGCACTCCCTTGAGGAGCCGCCACTGCATTTCACAGTGCAGCACTGTTTCTCCAGACGCTTCTCTCGTGGTAATGACAAATGTAATATTTTTTTCTCTAATACACTGGGAGCTCGCTCCTCTGGTAAAACCTCAGAACGTTTCTCCTGAACTGGGCAGGTGGTCTACACAGAAGCGGGAGCAGCTACAGGGACAGTAATTAGCTCACTGCCTACATCTACCTGGAGGATTCATGACGCTAGTCTGGGCCATTGGCTCACTTCCGGGAAAGAGATGACAGCTGTTCCTGCGAGCTCGCGCCACACGTCTATACACAAAGATCTCAACGTAGGGTTGTCAGTCCGTGTCCATAGCCTCCTGGCTTACAGGCTACAGGCTTAATGGATAGTCTGATGGGAAGATGGCTTCGGCAAGCACAGCTAATAATAATATTAATTTTACCTTGCTTTTTTTTAGAGCAATTCATGCTGTATTTATGCAGTGTCTAGGAGCTGTAAATGACGGATGTCGCTATTACCCAATTAAATGGTAATCCATCTACTGACATAGGATGGGAGGGTGTGTTTGTGTTGGTTGAATTTAAATGGTTTATCTGCAGATCACAGCAGATACCAGCATAGTTCGGATGTCCACTGAATAAAGTGAAATGAGTAGCTGAGTACTATTGTAGGGATCGCAGTTGTTGAAAACCTGAGCTGATGAAATTCCCTAAAATGATTGGGTTATCGAGGTTTCATTAAAAAAAAAGTCAACAGGTAGCTCTCCGAGGATTATTGTTCTTATCAAACTATAATCACACCAAAATCATACTATCCCCTCACTGTGGCTGTGTCAGAAGAGGCAGGGGACAGTCGAAACTGCCCCTAGGCTCCCTGTCATTGGCATAGATGTAACAGGCTGACACATAGATTGTTTCACTGTAGACATTAAAGTCTGTCTATTATGTCCATAACCTGTGTCGGAGGACGTACAAGAGTTCTAAGCTGTCCTGGGCCTCCTCCATTATAGACATGGCAAAGAAGCTGTTCTTCACGGTTCTGACTAGTGCCAAATACCAGTTTATAAAAAAAGGATCAACAAAAATGTTTCAGAACAGTTTTCACGGATGAGTTTGTGCCAAATTACAAGGAGGTAGAAGTCAAATGTGAGCGAAGAAGCTTTCCTAACCATAACTAAAGCCTTAAACGTTTGAGCTGGAATCAGGTGGCATCATGCCAGTGGCATCCAAATGAGGTGTGTGCCACGTAAAAGGTCCAAGGGTATACCTTGTTAATGAAATCCATATCTTGACTGCCAAATAGCTGGCTTAGCTTGATATGTTCTATTCAACTGAAAGCAGATGAAGCAGAAATCCAGAAATGCGTTTGGCAGTACTGAGGTCAATATGAGGATGGTAGATGTGGGACTTAGCGGTCCCCTGACATCATTCAGAGGTGCGGGAACCACTGGATTCCCAAATGCACAGACAAACAGGCATTTGCAATGCAATCGGTCTCGCCTTTGGGACCTTATATGTATTTAGCTATACAGCACATTAGCCTGGGTGCTGAAACATCTACTGTTCTTTAACATGGAGGGGAAGTAAGCACCAAACTGCGTGACACCAGGAATTGGAACACATGGAGAGAAATATTGCCTTTCAGCAGGGAATGGTATAGTCCAAAGCTCTGTTTTTAATATAAAATCAGGGCCTTCGGTGGTCATCACTGAGAATACAAGATTTGAACAAAATATTATTGTCTACGGGTGCTCGTGGAAGACAATTTCTATGGACTGGAATCTAGAGATCTTGGTATCTGGAAATATTTGGTTAGAGATAAGAGAGTGGTGTCCTTAGATGCCATGTGATCGGCTTGAGCCAAAGATCTTATGGGCATTGCTCCAAATTCCATTGTGTGAGGGACACTTGTATGGCCGACACTTGTATGGCCCAGCAGGTGAATACGATCACTGCTTTTTGCAATTGTGCTGCAATTGACACTTGCTTTATTTCCACCTCTCAGTTTACAGACTACAATCTGAGCTAGTGTCGCAGAGCCGCCAGGTGGCACAATGTGTGATCAAGAGTGCGTATGGGCCCCTATTTACAATATTGTCTCGGTGTGAAAGTAGCAAAATACAAAAAAATATATATGATTACAGCTTTACAGATAAACAGCAGTAAATATGCATGTTTGGAAATAGTGACTTTAAACTACTAGTGTGAACTTTTTGGGTGTGTTCCTGCCTAATCAAATATATGAACAATGTTACCTTTTTGGATAAGATCTGTTCTATAAAATATTAAACATGTGTTTTATTTTAATAAAAATAGCGTAATTAAATTTCTCCTTCAGATACAAAAGGAGTAGCTTTGGGTGAAAAAAGAATGTTATGTGCCAAAGGTCACACTGTGTGACAGAGCTTGGGCATAGTAGTAGTTTTACAAAGTACACTTAAGCCGAAGCTAGTCTAGCATTTACTATATTTTTGTAGAGACATTTTATGTAGGAGACCTGTTCGTTCCTTAGTAAATAAGGACATGGTTTGTCTAAAGCTTTAACGACTCCCTCCTCGAAACAGTTTGCTAATCCTGCCACTACTTAATTAAATTCCAGAAAAATATGTAATGGGCCTTTAAAGACCACTTGCTGATAGCAGCTGCGTCCTTTGCCAGGGTGGTCCCCTGTTATGTTTCATAAATGGCACATACCATCCAAGTTACTTTGGAGGGTGGCACAGGGGCACAGCATGGAGATCTCTCGCCCAGTCTATTCGCGCAGAGGGACGGTTTCACCAGCGGGACAAGAACTCAACAAAGAGGCATTCGACCCTCCATGCCCCCTACGCCCTCCCGCGGGGGGCACGTGGCAACTAACAGGCCTGGCGTGCACCGAGCACATCTGTCACTTGTAAGGAAATGATGAATAGCTCTCCGTGGGCCCAATGGGCTGGCAGTGACTCGGGAAGTCAGTTAGCCATGGCAGCCCCCCGGCACCTGCCGCTATTCACGCCACACCCCTACCAGCACGCACAAAGCCAAGCCGCACTTTCTGAATCCGTATCACCAAGGGGTAGCCCAAAGCACACAACACATCCTCCCCGCACTCCCCCACCCCCACGAAGGCTGCAATTTAGAACCTTCCACCCCACCATTTGATACAGACGGTCCTAACACCACTGTCTGCCAGAAAACACCTGCATTACCATAATAATGTCTGTGTGGGTTCAATGTGGTAAAATGACATTAACAAATCTCTCTCCTACATACATACACAGAACCTTTTGCCTCAGAAACATGTTTCTAAAACTCCCGTCAAAGTTTTGTATCTCTGCTTTGGTTTCCAGTTGATTTTTCCCATTCCACTAGCACGTATATATTTACAACAATGTATCATGCGTAGAATAGTTCTTCTCTTTAAACGCTCTCTGATTAACCTGTAGCAGTTAGAATCAAGGAAAGACGAACTCGCCCTTTCATCCTTCCGAGGTCGATACCCCAACCACCATGCAATAGGGTGAAAGTAACACCTCTTATGTACAGCGCCTAGAAGTGGCAAAAAGTGCAACATTAAGCGCTGTAAATCACTAATATTACTTGCCACACAACAACGTAAATACAGTAATAAATGAGCCCTTACCTAATCGAGAAGCAGTCCTATACCAGCCAAAAACTCCAGGTCCCGGATTGCATGAATTAACAAGTCAATATTCAAAAACATTACAAAATGTAGCGCAGAATAACGTACCTGTCGACAGTTCCCGGGCAAAGGCGAGAGACACGAGGAGAAGCGGTAGACCCACCGAGACAAACTTAATGACGCGGTCCGTGTGCAGCTCCAGGCAGAAGCCCTTACTGCGCGAGGCCTTGGGGTCAGGCCACAGGGCGTCGGAGAGCATGTAATCTGCTCCGGGGACGTGGAAGACACCAACCCGGGTTCAATGCGATCTTTGCCTCGTCCTGCTTCGCTGCTTGTGCTGTCTCTGCCTCCCGCCGTGAATTGGATAAACGCCACTGTTTTGTCGTGCATGCGTACGATGTAAGGCATCGCGCGCATGCGAGACAAAGAGTGCGAATTCACCCACCAATCACATGACAAACAAGCATTGAAAATGCAATAGGACTTGTATTTACCCGAGACCTATTGCATTTTAAACGGAAGTGCGGGCATGAAAGAAGGCACGAACGGGAGGGGGTGTGGGGGTGGTTGTGGTCCAAGAAGTTACGGACTGCGGGAGGGAACGGGGAGAGGCAGGGAAACAAAACGGTTTTTCAAGTAAAGGGGCTGATAGCCTCGGAAGAACAAAAATGACGACATGGCCGTCAGAAGGCGGGACTAACAAGCCAAAAACCAATTAAAATGCAGAATTTATCATTGAAGCCAATCAAAATTATGGCTGGAAAGTGGGCGGAGCTTCCCCCTGCTACACTGTATACTGCATGCCTCGCAAAGCGAGCAGTGCGTTGCGCTGCAACGCTATGCGAGACCTAAAAAAGGCTCCATTGCGGGAAATCCTTCACCAGTAGTTTATCTGTCACAGAGGAATCAGCTTATTCAAGTTGGAAAGTGTGCACTATACAGAGCGGTCCTTCTGGTGTAGATTTTTTTTGTTCCTGTTTGAGTCTACACAGGACCAGCGCAAGAAAAATCAGCAATGTCCCCAATGCTAGAGTCATTGTTTTTTTGTTTCCACAAATCAAAATGAAGGCTGTCTCCCATGACATAGTGGTTGGCAGCCATTCATTTTTCATCAAAAGTGCTCACCCCATGCTACTGGAAGCACTTTCAGCAAGAATGCTGAACACATTGGTGGGAACTTTGAATGTGCCAGCCGGTTCATGACCAGAATTACACAGGCAGGCCACTACAGTGGACTGAATGACAATCTACCATATTATCAATACAATAACCACGTAGAACAGCTTCCTGGCTTGGTTTGTCTGCTGAATGGATGGTTGTTTATTAAAGGCAGATGCAATCCACTGGCATCCTGGGAATTATTGCCATTAAAGTAATACTATGGCTTAACTATGGCATAATCTGCCAGACTTCAACTTCAGAAACCTTACATTTTTAAACACATATATTCAGCATATCATTTGAAATTGACAGTTAAGGTCCTGCTAGTTTTCTTTGTAGACTATGGCTGGCATCCTGAAAAATAAACAATTAGCCTTACTAAGGCTCGTTCTTCTCTCTGCTGCCAAAGGTTTGACTAATGCCAAAAACAGTGGTCATATTTTGCCTAATTTTCATGCCCTCTGAGTTAATTGAGGAATGATGTTCCAAGGGAACTGAGATCCTCATATACAAAGCTTTGGGCCTCAATACTTCTGGAAATTTACCTCAAACACTCTCTAAATATGAATGCTCGTGGTACTTGCAACAATATGTAAAACACCTATCTTCACTTATCTTTTCAAGAAGACCACAGCACTTAAGTCCTTCTCGAGATATACACCAATAACTAGGAATGCCCTCCCTTCTCGTAAGAGAAATGTCCTATCTCCAAATCCCTCCTAAAGTACTTGCTCTTTGAAAAACACTTTCTTATGACTGTAGGCTCTCTTGGGTTGAGTCTCCACCATGTATACTTGCATACTAATTTCCTCTAAGTTCTAATTCGTTCTTAATATCATGTCATTTATTCTTTGCTTCTATTCTTACTCTTCTGATCATCTGTTTGACTGTGTAATCTCATACTTACCATTCTTCATTGTTGTAGGAAATTGGGTTACTGGTTTAGAGGGGTAAAACCCTTCTCAAGCAGCAACTACCATTCTCTTTAGGGTGAAACACAAGCAAACCCCAAATTAACCTGTGCTTAACCCTCTATTAACTTGGCAGAAAACAGTCAGGCTTAACTTGGAACTTAGAGACAATATGTAAGTATACATGCAGCACTTCAAACAGTAAAAAGTGAAAACACAACACAAGAAAACAAATCCCAGTCCAATTTAGAAACATAGAGTAAAATGTAGTAAATTATTCAACACCAAAATGACACAAATGCAATCAGTTTAACCGGAGATCAGCAATTTTAAAGCTTTAAGCGGAAATAGTGCTTAAAGCACAAAGCACCACCTGTGATTATCTGGTCATGCTGGACCAAAGCAAAGTCACAAGTTCAGGTCGACTGCAATGGAGCACAAGCAAGGTACAGGGATCAAGTTAGGCCTGCTGAGTATTGTACCACATATCTTTGGTGTGGAGTCTGCGTTGCGTTTGCTCTGTGAGGTTTTGCATCGGTTCCGAGGATCTGCAAGGGCTGCAATGCGATGTTTTCCATTGAGTTGCTTCGTGCGGTTCCGATGAGGAACTGCAAGGGCTGCGATGTGAGGTCATGGTTTGGGTGTTGTCAGGCTGCATCGGTTCCAATGAGGGTGGGCGGCCAGGATTTGCAGGGCTTCGCGTCACTCTGCGTCGCTCCATTGAAACCTGCAGTTGTGAGGCGAGGCTTTAATTACATCGTGTCGCTTCATGCCAGATTTGGTGCGGACCACAGCTAGGATGGCAAGGCACCTTTATCCCCACTTCCATGAGGGAACGACTGGAGGGACACTACTTGGTGAGTTAGAACTCACAGGAGACAGAGTCCAGGTGCAGGGGTCAAGTTGGTTGGAGCCTTTTCTGTCCCTGATCAGGAGGTCAGTCAAATAGCCCTTGGAATCACTCTAGTCGCTCTTGGTTCAAGATGTAGGTCCAGTGCTTCTCACTCAGGCAGCAGGGCAGCAGAGTAGCAAGCAGGGCAGCAGGTCAGGCTTCTTGCAGCAGAGCAGCACAGCAATCGTTTTCTGAGTCATCCACAGGCCTAGAACTGTACTGAAGAGTTGGGTTTGAGGGTCCACTATTTATACTTGGTGCCCACTTTGAATTGGGAGAAGCTTCTAGAGTCCTCCCCCTACAGAAGTGTCTGGAATTTGTTTTCCTCTGTACCTTGGCCCCAGACTGGGGGAAACAAAGACTAGTGTGAAACCCTTTGTGAGTGAGCCGAGCTGAGGCCGAGTCTTTGTCATCTGTAAATGTAGTAGATGACAGCTCCTCCCCCTCATCCTGATAGAGATGACCCATCCTGACAACACCTACTCCCCTTTGACTCACTGCCGGGGAGTAATACACAAAGACCAACTGCCAGCTACACCTAGTCATGTGACCCAGGATACAGGCTGCAAGCAAGAAATTATTGGGATAAGAAAATGCCAACTTTCTAAAAGTGGTGTTTTCAGAATTGTGACTTAAAATGTAACTTTACCATTAAAGAGGTTTTTAAATCACAATTCTTTAGAGACAAAACTCGATTTTCCTACCTGCTCCCTACCTGAAAGTTATCACTTATTAAATGTAATAGGGGAGCCCAATGTTATCCTATGGGAGAGGTACGTCATGCAATAATGACAAACAAATGTAAGAGTTGTTCACTACCAGGCCACGTTAAACTTAAAAGTACATGTCCAACTTTTAAATAGACTGCACCCTGCCCAAGGGTTGTTTAGAGCCTACCGTAGGGGTGACTTTTATGTATTAAAAAGGAACATTTAGGCCAGGCAAAAGGTTTATTATGTCAGGTCCAAATGGCAATGTAAAACTGCACACTCAGACAGCAATGGCAGGCATAAGACATGTTTGGGCTACTTCAGTGAGTGGCACAGTCAGTGGTGCAGTCCTGAGGTCAGCAAAAATGAATTCGGTAAACACAGGAAGAGTAAGGCAAAAAGTGTTGGGGAAGACCACTCCAAGGCTGATAGTTCTAAAAATTGTTATTGCCCATGTCTCGGTCAATTGACTTCCACCAACCTTTGATTCATTTATAATGCCGTTTTGTGCCGCAGATCATTTTTTTGATTGTGTTACTGTATTGAGATGCAATATACATCACTTGGGTGGAAATTATTCTGGAACAACAGTGGCCAGTAATTCTTTCCGGATTCCACAGCAACCACAGCACTGAGACCGCCCTCCTAGCCGCCATGGACGACATCCGCGCACTCCTCGATCAAGGCCACACTGCAGCCTTGATCCTACTAGACCTCTCAGCAGCCTTCGACACCGTCTCCCACCGCACACTAGCTGCCAGACTCCACGACGCCGGCATACAGGGAACTGCCTTAAACTGGATCCGCTCCTTCCTCTCCGGCAGAACACAAAGAATAAGACTCCCACCCTTCCTCTCCCAACCCACAGAGATCAGATGCGGAGTACCCCAAGGATCTTCCCTCAGCCCCACGCTCCTCAATATCTACATGGCCTCCCGCAATCATCATCAGAAAACATGGACTCAGCATAGTATCCTACACCGACGACACCCAGCTCATCCTCTCCCTCACCAAGGGACCCGACATCACCAGGCACAGTTTCCAGGAAGGAATGAAGGAAGTCGCATCCTGGAGGAGCAGCAGCTGCCTGAAGCTCAACTCAGAGAAAATGGAAGTCCTTGTCCTCAGATCCACCCCCACCACGTGGGACAACAACTGGTGGCCCCCTGCTCTCAGAAACCTCCCACCCCCACGAACCACACCCGCAACCTCGATATCATACTCGACTCCTCTCTCACCATGAACCGACAGATCAACGCCGTATCCTCCACACGCTTCAACACCCTCTGCATACTCCGCAAGACCTTCAAATGGATCCCACCCGAATTCAGGAAGACCGTCACCCACACAGACATCACCAGCAGAATGGACTACGGTAACGCCCTCTATGCCGGAATCAACAAATCGCTCCTCCACAAACTCCAGACCATCCAGAATGCCGCAGCCAGACTCTTCCTCAGCATCCCGTGACACGACCACATCACGCAGCACCTCTGAAACCTTCACTGGCTCCCCATCGGAAAAAGAGTGACCTTCAAGCTTCTCACACACGCCTACAAAGCCCCCCACAACACCAGACCCCAATACCTCAACAAAAGAATCTCCTTCCATGCCCCCAAGAGGAACCTCCGCTCCGCCGACCTAGCCCTGGCCAAAATCCCCCGCATCCATTGAGCCAGAACGGGAGGCAGATCCTTCTCCTACATCGCAGCCAAGACCTGGAACAAACTCCCACTCAGCATCAGACAAAGCCCGACACTGCAAGCCTTCAGAAAGGACCTCAAGACCTGGCTCTTCGGATGACCTCGGAGCTGCCCGAACCCCCTCCCCCCAGTGCCTAGAGACCCTCATGGGTGAGTAGTGTGCTCTATAAATCCCTTATTGATTGATTACATACTGACCATCCATCTTCTTATTTCATTGGTCCTTGTTTCCATCTATGTTTCTGTACATATTGGCTGATTCTTAAATGTAATATCCACATATATTAATGACCACTAAGAATGAATACTGCAGAGTTATAATACAAATGTTTTTTTGTTTTCAACATCAAAATGTACAACTCTCTGATACCTTGGTGGGTGAATCCACGCTCTGTACCCCTTGCTTTTACTTAATGTTTCATAGGCAAGATATGATTGATTCTCTGTATCATGATTTAATGTTTGACTTTTCTGAAATTGTGAGGGACAAGCATAGTGTTGTTCACTCACTAGCCACTTCCACATAATAATTGAGTACTCAATTACCAATTTTTATCAATTGAGGGGTCCATTGATCATTGATCATGGTTGAACTTAATCTATTCAGACTCTTACAAAACATACGCATATTTATTGATGTGCACTTTTCGTGTCTTAATCTGTCTTTAAATTCATACACCACCATGTGAACCTATTTTAAGATCATCTACATTGGTTTAATCGCGAGAAATGATTTTTATAATGGTAGGCCATGATCATGTAAATTGTGCTATTTAGATAGTTTTAAAGGATTATTGACTACACTGTATTATTTTATTTGTGGGAATGTTAATGTAAATAAGGTGTTCCATGATGAAATATTAGTTGTTATGGTCATTTTGGCTGAAAACAATAAGCATTTGATATGATTTGATTTGATTACCCAATTACCCAAGCTCCTTCACAGTCTTATCTCTCACAGTTTAAAGTTTAAAGATTCCATGTTCTCTGTATTGCATGTCCATACTCGCTTTGATGCAAATCATCCCTGTAGAATCAATGACAAATGCTGTTTAAATGATGCCATGGGCAATACATGGCTGACCTAATGTCAGTTTTCATTGTTCAGAGCTCTGAAACCCATTTGAGTGGAGTTTCTCTCTATAAAGCAATAAACACATAATTCCACCTCAAAACTCTTAATTACTCGGGGGCATATTCACAAGGAGATATCGCCGAATTAATGGCACTTTATCGCAGCCAAAGTCATGATAAATTTACCCCCCCATTCACAAGCCGGTGTAAACAGCCCACAGCACCAGTTTTCTCGCGATAGCAGCCCCAAAAAACATCGCCACAGAGGATCCTCGCAAATATCGCTAATGAGATGCAGAGTAGGCATTCCCGTGACAAAAGCAGAGACAACAGCACACCTCAACTTTCACAACGACCAGCCACATCCGCGATAAAAACACAAAACAGGCGATAAGGCGCGTTAGCACCAGGAAATCTACACCTGCTCTGACCTGGTGTAAACTCGGACGGCAGCCAGCACCACAAAAGGGAGCACAGCCCAGGGCCACATCCGAAGGGCAACAGATGCCATGGAGCCACACATCATGCGGCCCGGACACCCAAGAGGGCCACAACACCCACCCACACCACCCCAGGACCCCATCCCACACCCGGAACACCCCCCCCCCGGACCAACACAGACGCAGCGCAGACAAAGACAGCGGAACCCCAGGAAACGTACCAGCCGCACAGACCCAACATCTGACAATGTCACCTTCCACTACAGGCTGAAAGGGACAACCAACCTACGCATCCTGACCATCATCGCCTAACAGGCCTTCGGCAACAACACAGCAGACAACCAACATCCCACCCCACACAAAGCTGATGGCGTGGCTGCACCTGAAGGCCCCTGAGACCCCCCATCCAACACCCGCCAGAGTCGGAGGAGTCTCACACCCAGCCACATACAAGTCCCCCACACCTGTCCTGGACATCACCATCACCCTGGTACCCCAGTCCCCATACGTACAATACAAGGCGCAGGATCCGCTGGAGACCAAGCAAGGACCATACGCCATAGCAAGATGCACGCACGTGTTGGGGGCAACACACAGCACACATGTACTACCTGTGACCCCTGGTGACACAGCACACAATCACCGCAACAGGAAGCACACGTCTCACACCAATGTGCAGGCAACAACAGAACACCGTGGAACACCCAACAATGTCGCATCCAAATACACAGCCAGTGTGCATGATACCTTCATCCTCCGACAGTCCATCATCAACCAGCGTACCCAGGATGGCAACAAGGGAAATGTACAGCCCCTTGGCAATATACAAATGAACATCCCACACACCACAACCATGCAACTCACAACTCTGGCAATGCACACTTCACAAAATCACATACAACAGGCACAACAATATGCCCACCCACCAAACACAACAGAACAACTTACAATGTCCACATGGGCAAGCCCTAAACATGACCCAGCAACGGCATGGCACCTCAGTCACACAATAGCCGAATGTGGGGAGAGGTGGCAACCAGGCATGTGTGAAGGATGAAGGAGAACTATGATTGGCAAAGTACACAATGCCAACAGTGCAGGAGATGTGCTGGACACCTCGCAGTATGCAGAACACACCCATATCCATGGCGACATACACCACTTGCGTATGGAGTGTAGTGGACAGTGGACGCCACCATGTCACCACAGCCAGTGGGGGACATCGCGGGAAATGTTGCCTGTTACGCCCCCCCCTATGCGTCAGCGGAGTGGGATGGCCCGGCGTACGCCACACCAGTGTAGGGGTGTGATTAAAAAATAACGTAGGCCTGGGCGTGGTCCCCTTCCGGAAAGACCAACGTCTCTGCCAGGGCGACGCCTCCCAACCCGCCACGAGGCCAACGCCGTCCTCGTGAGCCGAGTTGCCTGCGATGCAGTGCGCCTGCCGGTCCCCGGCACGCTGGACCACGAACACGTCAGGCCCGCCCCTGCGCAGCCAGGCCACACTGATCACCTTCCGACACCGGCGTGTGTCAAGGAGGGCCCACCACGTGCCGGCGCAAGCTCCAAGCCCAAGTCCAGCAAACTTGGCAGTCAGCTCAGACCACCAGGCCTCCACGACACAGGCCCGCTTTATTCCCTTTTTGTTGACGTACTCCACTGCCACCCCCGGACTACTCTTCGGACCAGTAGGTCCCACATGTGGAACTGTGTCTTGAGTCATGAATGGCAGTGACCCCATATCCCGGGCACCGGCCACAGCACCAGACCCCCCCAGTTCAGTAAGGCATAGTTCCATATGGGCATCTTGCGACACGTGGTGCCACTAACCCTGTTCAACACCAGCCTGCTACACGTGGTGCCACTAACCCTGTTCAACGCCAGCCTGCTACACGTGGTGCCACTAACCCTGTGCAACGCCAGCCTGCTACACGTGGTGCCACTGAACCTGAACTATGCAGGCCGGTGGGGCCATCCAACCTATGCGGGCGACACAATGTGAATGGGCCGTGCTGACCGCTGCCTCAGGCCTACACCACGGTCAGGTAGGTCACACATTTGGAACTGAGTCTTGATTACACTATGGCCCTGAACATCATTTAAGGCAGAGAACAATACACTAAACACCCTCCGATGTGGTGGCAACAAGTCTGCGCATGGCATCACAACCACACGTGTCTGTGGGCCTACGCGGACCACTGCCCTCGGCCTACGCTGCGCACGAGTGGGATCACCGATTTGTAACTGAACATCGGTAATTCAGAAGGCAGAATACATTTCCTCGCACGCATGGAGGGGGCGTTGCAGTCCGGAGGGAACAGGATCAGCGTCACGGAGGTGATTGAACACTGCCGACAACTGCCACCGTGTCACCAACTCTGTGCCTCGTGAGCCAATGACCCGTGGCTGTGGGCCACTGCTGACCGCTGCCTCCGGCATACACTGCGGTCCAGTAGGTCACAGAGCCTTGATTTGGCAATGTTGGAGTTCACATCTGTGTACCGGCATCATCGCAGACTGCATCCCCTCACAGCACCTGTGTCACTAAGTTTGTTCCCCGACATACATGGACACTCACTGGTCGTACATTGGTGGCGTTTGAGTCTGTGGACTAGGGGCTAGTTTTCATCCTCATGTAGCTGATCCCGAATTGTTGGTGCAAACGAGGCTTGCGCTTTCCACTCCTCCATTTGCTGCTTCCAGATGACATCAGACCTTCCGCATCATGCCCTGGGGGACACCTTCCACTGTCCCCCGGAACCCTCCGCAACATACACCTCGGACATTGATGGGGACCCGCTCAGGTCGCATGGCCCATCTGACTGCACCGCATGTCACCGTCCCGTGGCTGGGTGCCTGTGCCGGCCGCAGTGCATCTGGGGCCACTAACTCTGTGCTGGTCAGGTCTGGGACACCTTCTTCTGAGACATTGAATGGCCTCTGTAGCGATGGTCTTGGGGTCATCAACGCCATGTGTCTGTGGCCCTGGGCTGTCCGCATCCTCCGGCCTCAACTGCGGGCCACCAGAGCCCACGCAAAGCATCGAGTCTTGACCGGCCCGGACGTCGCATCACCGCAGGAGGCACACGCCACCACCGCAAGGACCACCTCCAACCGCCATCTGCCAGAGTCGAAACGGTGGTCCTGACAGACCTACGGAGTTGCTCAGACCTGTTGTGGATGCCATCATCGGCCTGATACCCTGCTCAGCACTCCAGGTGCCAGTGACTCAGTGCACCGCAAGCCATTGTCCGTTACTGATTGAGTTTTGTGCTGTTATGAGGTTGCGCAGCAATGTCACGTCATGCAGTGGGGAAGGCCTGGGACCATGATGAGGAGGATGTGTCAATTGTGCGGATGGGAGAAGGCACAGACAATGGGAGGGCAGGTGGCAACAGCCCCAAGGCAGGAATGCAGACTGGTGGTGGTAGTCAAGCTACACACCCGGATCTAATACTGGGTATTGCGCTGTGGACTGCGGATGCAACTGTCACCTCAGGTAGTGTGGGAGACCTGGGACATTGATGAGGAAGTTGATGCAGGTGTAACACACCCCACTGCATCTGCATCAGGACTAACCCGAAGGGACACAATCCTAGCAATTTCTTCACATGAGCGTGCTCTTCTCTAGTGCCCCTACCTCAGTGCACTGCAACTCAAGGAACCTCCTGACTGAATATTGGGTGTCCTCTGTCCTTACTCCGGATCCCTCCATGTTGCTCTGCATTTGACTCTGTTATGCTGGTGTTTTCTGTTTCCATTACACTGGTGTCCACTGTTCAGGTTGTTGGCAGCACCAAGCACTCCGTGCGGGCTGGCTTATACTAACCCCACACACATCCAGCACAGGCGTCACTGTACATGTGGCCCTACCAATAAATGGGCCGGGCGCACGTGCCCGTAGCCAGTTCAACATGATATGTGCATGTGTCTCTGTGGGGGTGTGGGTCTCCTTTGTGGGGTGTAGGTGGTCCCTGAAGGGTATTGGACACCCACGTATGTGTTCTAGTTCGCATTCCATGGTTTCGGCAACACCCTCACCTGTTGGGCCACCTCCTTTTGGTGTTCTGCCACCCGGCATTAGGATGCCATGTGTGGTGGGTGACGTGTTGTGAGGCAGCCGTTATTGCGGGTGCTTCATGCTGTGTGGTCTGTTGCAGAGTCTGGGTTTTCCTCTGAGTAGCTTGTCTGCCCTGGTCCTGGTGGTGGGTTGTGTGGGATGTCCATGGGCTGTTGTAGGGCATCGGTGTCGGGGCTGTGGTGTTCGTCTCGGGCATCACTGATGGGTTGTCTGTTCAGACCTGCTGGAGGTGTTGTTTGTCCCTCTGCATTGTGAAGGGGAGGTGCATGTTGGCATTGTGTTGGCGCCTTGTTCTTGTCGACATGCAGACTGTGTGACAATGTACATTGTGACTGTTTGGGCGGTGGTGGCTAATTGAGTTGGGACAGTGTACATTTGGCCTACATGTCTGATGTGGGGTTGTAGGGGAAGATGTGCATCTCACAGTTCCCTGCTCTGTCCAATGTGATTGTTCTGTTTCTGCGCCTGGGTGGACCCAGTTGTGTCCCCTGTTCTGCAGTGTGGGTGTTGCACTTTGTGCCACATTGTCATGGTATGTGCTGTGATTGCTATGTGTGTGTGCTGCAGTGTGCTACGGGGATGGGGGACATGTCCCTGGGTAATTGTGGATGTGCAGTGTGCTACACCTCATTGTGCATGTGTGGCATTGTGCCCATCACCCCCGTCCCCCCAGTCCCTGTTGGATCCTCACCCTGTTGTTGTTGTGTCAGGTCCTGTCGAGCTGTGTCCGTACTCCCTACTCCTTGCACCCTCTCCACACTGATGACTGTGGCCTGGGTTTCCTCCTGCTCCTCCTGTGTCACTGGACTGCCACCTCCTGTCGCCGTTGCTGCCTTCCTGTTGGCAGCGGCTTTGTGCCTGGTTTAGGTTGTCACGTCCTGGCGGAGCCTCTTGGCCTCCTGGATTGGCCTCCTGGGCTCTGCGACTGCATTCCAGGCGGTCTGCTTGTGGGTCATTTGCTGGTAGTGTTCTGTCGCCTCCGTGGCCTTGGTCTTGTTTTCCTGCGGTCTGCACCCCGTCTTCCTCTCCCTTTTCTCCTTGGCCTTCCCCGACCCAGTTGTTCCTTGCTGGTGGTCTGTGGGGGTTGTGGTGTTCGCGTTGCCCTCTGCGCTGGGTCAGGGTGCATGGATGTTGCTACGTGCTTTGGCTTGTTTCTGGTGTGTTGTGCCTGTGGTTTTTATGGTGCAATTGCCCGCCAGACGCGTGGGAGTTGCAGGCCTGAGGCTGCTTTTCGCAGCTTTTTGTACCGCGATTGGCCTCATCGCATGATTTCTCGCGTTTCGCATTTTTTGGGCGTGGTGTTGATTTCCACGCTGACATTTGACGCGTTATCTGGTGACTATCGCATGGTACCGCCTTGTTGTGAATTCCACATTGACACGGGGTTATTTTGCCGTGATAGGCTGCGTTATTGAAAGTTGCGTTACGCTACTCTTGCGGTAGTTATCACACGTTCTTGTGAATATACCCCTCGGTTGTCTAGGGTAATGAAACTAACAGAGGTAATTGGACATCTTTGGTCGTTGCTGTTTATATTATTATTTTTCCTGGGGGCCCACAGGGTAGTGCAACATTTTTGAAGGCGAGTTCAATGCCAGTTCAAACACAACTTCATTTTTAATCCCTTTCGTAGGAGCAGGCTCACCAAAGTTCAGTGCACTCTCTTTCCTTTTATCCCTCACCATCAACAGACAACAATCCATTATGTCTAGAGCCCTTACTGTGAGTGGTCTGGTGTGGGATACGTTATTTATTGGCCGTGATAAATGCCACTACCCTGGGCATTGGTATTTTTTATAGCAGATAAATATCACCGAATTACTTGCAGAATTTGGTGCTTCTGCCTCAAAATCTGCATGAGCCAGAGATTACAGGGCATGTTTTACCCATTAAATTTTGGCAGGCTTGATCTGCTGAAATTTAACTGTGTGGTAGGGACTTTATCACGTGATGGCACAGCGGCTGCAATTTACTGGATCACTGGTAAATAGAGCCTAAGAAGAGAAAGGCTGAGGGACCTACCAGCTGTCACGAGCCTTCCCCTTAATAGGCAGAAAAAACAGACTTATATTTCTATTGCAGAACAATGCTCCGACATCATAGTCTGTCTAACGTGTCTATGTTTGTAACTGTCAAGGGAATTCTCTGTTTAGGCATAACTGTAAACAATTATGCTTAGAGCGATAATTATATTGTATTAATAATTATGCTAGGAGACTTACCTCTTGGATGGTTAATGAAAAGGTAGTAAAACTGGTTATTGCACCAATTGTTTCCAAACATGGAATCATCTGAATACATGGGGCGAGGCTATAGGACAAGTATAATATCACAGTAAGCATGGCTCCAGCCCCGAGTGTTCACAGGTCGCAGCGGATAACACATTGGACACCGGTCATCCTCCCACTCTGACACTTCTGCAGTGGCTTGGGGTCGTCTTTCAGAGCAGGATGGGCTTCCGTGACCAAACCAAACCACCCTGGTTCCAGTCTAGTTGCAGCCTCCAGCAGGATGGGGCTGTTTAGGACATTTTTGTCCAGTTTCTAGTCCAGCCTTGGCGGTGCTTCTCAGACTAATCCATAAGTAGTGCATGATAACACCCCAATGCACTGCCAGAGTACCTTCACACAAGAGACCACAGGTGGAGTTCACCACAGTGGAGGCAGCCTCAAGTCAAGTGCAACAACACAGGAGAAGAATGTAAAGGATTTCATGGGAACAAGCATTTGGGAGTAATAGGCTTTGTCAATGGATTTTGCCATGCTGCAAAACATCTATGTTGCTATGCAGTATGTCTAGTAAGCAGCAAAAAACACAAGCCTACGCGACTGGCTGCATCATTTTGTAGGCGCACTTACGAGGCATGTGCACTCCTACAAAGTGATGCAAGCTTTTTTTTGTTTACTGCTCCAAGTTAATTCGCTAAAAAAAAAAAAGGAATGCGAGTGAGTGGGGGAAAGAAAGTGCGTAGGGGAAAGAAAGTGCATAGAGGAAAGACAGTGCATAGGGGAAAGAATGCTGGTGGCGAAAAAAGCAACACATGGGGGCATATTCTCAAGGAGCCATCGCCGAGTTAACGGCACTTTATCGCAGCCAAAGTTGCGATAAATTTATCACCCCATTCACAAGCTGGTGTTAACAGCCCATAACACCAGTTTACCCGCAAAAAACATCGCCACAGATGACCCCCGCAACTATCGCTAATGAGATGCAGAGTAGGCGTTCCCATGCAAAAAGCTGCGAAAATACCAGTCCGCAACATTCTCAACGACCAGCCAGATCGGCGACTAGACCACAAAACAGGCGATAAGGTGCGTTAGCAGCAGGAAACTAACACCTGTTCTGACCTGGTGCAAAGTCGGACCACAGCCTGCACCACAAAATGGAGCCCAGCCCAGAGCCACACCTGAAGGGCAACAGATGCCATGGATCCACTGATCATGCAGCTCGGAGCCCCAACAGGGCCACAACACCCACCGCCACCACCCCCAGGACCCCCCTCCCCGGACACCCCCCCCCACGGCCAAAGACATGCCACATCAACCACACGGAATCATGTACCAAATAATCCGCCTGATGTCGCACAATCACATTTGGTGACATGCATGTGTCGTCACAAAAATGAGCATCACACATACACCTTCGATGTAACAAATGAAAATGTATTCAAAGAAACACAGAACAGAAATGAAGACACATGGCGGCTCCCCTCGGGACAATCCGTATGTCACAGCCTGCAAGACAAAAATCATGATGAGAAGGTGTGTCTTGCACACATCAAAGGACAGAGAGAGAGCGAAGGAGAGAGAGAGAGAGAAAGAGAGCGAGCGAGAGAAAGACGGACAGAGAGGGGGAGCAAGAGAAAGACGGACAGAGAGGGGGAGCGAGAGAAAGACCGACAGAGAGGGGGAGCGAGAGAAAGATGGACAGAGAGGGGGAGTGAGAGAAAGACGGACAGAGAGGGGGAGCGAGAGAAAGACGGACAGAGAGGTGGAGCGAGACACAGATAACAGAAGAGATGGACAGGGAGAGAGAGTGCCGACAATGCGCACCCAGGCCACACTGCCCACCTGCTGCCACCGGTGTGTCTCCAACCACGTGCCGGTATGTAGTGCAGTTCACCAGGTCACACATCTGAAACAGATCCGTCATCTGAAACAGAGTCCAGATACATGAATGGCAAAGTACATACAATTGCACAAGACATCATTGCCTGTCCGCCCTGCGCACCCAGGCAGATGTACCCCAGCCCCTCCCGCCGCCCAGCGGTGCATGCCCGCCCCTGCGCACCCAGGCCTCACTGCTCACCTTCCGCTCTTGGCGTGTAGCAATGAGGGCCCACCACGTGCCGCTGCAAGCCACATGCCCGGGGCCCGCGGACATGGCACCCTCCACATCATGCAGCCCCGCTCCGCAGGCCACCAGGTCACACATATGATTCTGGGTCTTGGTTTTGCCATGGCAGAGGACATACCAGTGCACCCGGCATCATCGCAGGCTGCACACCTGCTCAGCCCTTGAGGTGCCACTAACTCTGTGATCCGGGATGCAACACCACGTGGCGGTAGGCCCGCGCTGCCCGCTGGCTCTGGCCTACACTGCGGTCCAGCAGGGCACATACATCCTGAGCAGTCCGGACCGCCGGGACGGGGCATCATCGCAGGCTGCACACCCGCTCAGCACTTAAGGTGCCCCTACCTCAGTGCACCCAAAGTCACCGTCCCGTGGCAGTGTGCCTGTGCCGGCCGCAATGTATCCGGTGCCACCAAGTCTGTGTCCCAAAGTCATGGACCCTGTATGATTGGGTATCGTGTTGCAGACGCCATCATGTCACCTCCGGTCCTGGGGAATGTGATGTTGCAGGGCCCGAGGCCCTCATGCCTACATTGACACCACACGGATGCACCCAGATAGAGAGTGGAAATGGCGTCGAGCACGTGCGCCCGGCCCTTTTTATTGGCAGGGTCACATGTCCTGTGACGCGTGTGCTGGATGGGTGTGGTGTGGGTGTACACCAGCCGTGAGGGAGTGGCTGTGGCATGCTGACAACTAGACCTGTGAGCAGCAGATCACTACAGGAAAGACATGGGACATGTAGCGTTGCCGTCCCCCCGTGAGCGTAAGCGGAGTGGGCTGGCCTGGCGTATGCCAGTCCAGCGTAAGGGTGTGTAAATGACCCCGGGGCCCTGGGCGTGGTTCCTTACTGGGCTGGACAAGGAAGTAACTCATGCGTGTGTCCCTGTTGTTGTGTCAGCGCCACCCGGACCGCATTCGGCAAAGTGTCACCCTGTGACCCCTGTGCTACGACATGAGCCACATGGACGTAAGAGGAGTCCAGTGAGCCTATATTCATCCATATTTCCACACTTGAAAGACCATAGACATGACACATCTGTGTGAATATGAATGTTTAATGCACATTCAGTGTTGTGTTGCATCTGGAGCAGTACAGGGCCATGCAAACCCCACATGACGATGTTGTCCCATGGAGGGCCAGCCAGGGTCCTTCAGGGAATGACAAGTCCAAAGGAAGAGGACGAGTTCAGTCCGCAGTCTGATTGCTGTGTCAATGGTGATCAAACAGCATATGGCAGTCCATGTCGAGGTCCAAGGTGAGTGTCGCAGAGTGCATCGGGGGACAGTGGAAGGTGATGATGGAGAGGGCAGTACCAAGCTGAAGCCGGACCTATGGCTGAGATGCATGCTGCTGTGTCCTTCTTACCACGAGGGCAGAATCATCCGCATCTTCGTCCTCTGCTGTTTCATGTGCCTCACATGTGGGTGGTGGTGTTCTGTCTCCAGCACTGTGTGGCAGAGACACATCAGTGGCCGGAGGTAGAAGGTCTGCTGCACTGTGTGGCACTGACACTTCAGGGGGCGGAGATGTGGATGGAGTGGTGGCAGCAGCATGCATCCGCGCCAGGCCTTGTGGCAGCAATGCCATGAGGATGGTCCTGAGGTCATTGAGGAACCCAGCTACCTCTCGCTGGTGTGCAGCAGTGGCAGCTGCTCGTTCCGCATTCGCCCGCTCCATGGTCTCCATTAACCTCCGCATGTTTCCCAACTCCCGTGTGACATCGCTAGAGCCACTCGGACTGGACAGTTGTACTAATCTCTGAGTCAGGGCTCCAGCGATGTCAGCCATGGTCCGTTGGAGAGCATGGAGCGGACTGTGGGTGTCCGTTAGGGACCGTGAGTGGTCCCTGATGGGACTTAGACACCCACGTATGGCATCTAGTTTGTCTGCCATGCGGTCGAAGCCCACCCGCACCTGTTCAGCCAGATTCTCCTGGCACCCCAAAACACGGCTTTGGAAGGCCATGTGTTCTTCGTGGGGGTCCTGGGAGGCAGCAGTGGTGGTGGGTGCTGTCTGCTGTGTGGTCTGTGCAGGGGGTGGGGTCCCCTCGTAGCAGCTGGGTTGCCCAGCTCCTGGAAGTGGGCTGCGTAGGCTGTACACGAGCAGTTGGAGGGCGTCAGAGTCGAAGCTGTGGTGGTCCTCTTCGTCTCCAGAGAAGAGAGGGTCGGGCTGCTCTGCAGGAGGTGTTGATTCTCCCTCTGCAATGTGAAGGGGAGATGCAGTTTAACAATGTGTTCACATGTATGTTGTCGCATTGTACATGTTTTCATACAGACAGCATGACTGGGTACATTGTGGCTGTTTTGGAGGAGCTGCCTATTTGATGGGGACAATGGACATTTCGACAACAGACGTGTGTGTGTTTGTACATTATCAACGCACATTTCCCTGCAATGCCAAATGTGATTGGCCAGTGTCTGAACCCAAGCGGCACCAGTTGTGTCCTGTGTTCTGTTGTAGGTGTTTTGCGGATTGTGTCACATTGTTGCCAATGTAGATGTGCTCTGCATGTGATGTGTGTGCTGCATTTTGGGGGAGTCGCCCCTGCAGCTCAGATTTTGCTGCCCCTTATCCCTTTCATGAGGTGTGCCTTTGACTTCTGTGCTTGTAAACTGCTGACATGTTGCATACTTGGGTACATTCGTCTCTTGGTGGGAGTTGGTGGTCTGGGGCATGGTTTGTCCGCAGATGTGCTGTACTTAATTGGGCATGTGTGCCATTGTGCCCATCTCCCCCCGTCCCCCCAGGCCCTGGTCGTTACTCACCCTGTTGCTGTTGTGTCAGGTCCTGTTGAGCAGTGTCCGGGCCCCCAACTCCTGCCACCGTCTCCCCACTGATGACTGTGGACACCATTTCCTCCATGTCGGCGCTGGGCTCCCACCTCCAGTCTGCATTGCTGCCTTCAGGTTGTTGGCGAGTTTCAGCTTGGTTTTGCGCTTGACATCATTCCAGCGCCTCTTGACCTCGTCCATTGTCCTCTTCAGCACTCCGACTGCATTCACCTTGTCCACGATGGACTGCCATAGTCCATTTTTTGTTGCCAATGACACAGTGGAGGTGACGAACAGTTGTTGATGGTGTTCTGTCACTTCCGTTATCAGGATCCTGTTTTCCTGCGGACAGAACCGCTTCTTCCTACTCTTCTTGTCCTTGCCCTTCCCTGACCCCGAAGTCCCAGGATGGTCCTCCGGGGGCTTGTGGGGTTCTGGTTCTCCTCCGTACTTGCTCCGGCAATGTCCATTGTGCTTCGCTGTTGTTTGGCATTTGTTTGTCTGTTTTTTTTCTACTTTTATGGTGATTGTTCCCGCCTGACGCGTGTGAATTGCAGGCCTGTAGCTGGGTTTCGCTAATTTTCGTATCGCGATTGGCCTCATCGCAGCTTATTTTGCGTTCGTGTTTCGCATTTTTGCGGCGTGGCATTGATTTTAATACGGTCAGTTGACGCGTTATCTGGAGACTATCGCATGGTACCGCCATGTTGTGAATACTTGGTTAACACGGCGTAAATTTCCTGCGATAGACTGCAATGTTGAAGGTTGCGTTAAGTAACTTTTGCGATGGTTATCACGCGTTCTTGAGAATATGCCCCAGAGTGTGGTAACACATAGGGTGGTGAAGCACATGAGGTCAGTGGAAACAACCCAGAGAGCGAGAGGAAGCAACATTGGGGACCAAGAGGAAGCAGCACGGAGGCTCTGAGTGAGGAAAGCACCATGGACTGAGCAGGGACGGAAACAAACTGAGACAGAGCAATGTGGAGGGGGTTGGAAGTGAATAAACAAGAGAGAGCGCAACATGGATTTAAAGTACCTTCATCTTCTTTCAGTAAGAAAAGATATAGTTTTTGCTACTCATGTAACAAAAATGATACATCAATATTTTGTCTTAAAAGTAGGTGTATATTATAAATTAAAAAGTGAACAACATGTATTTTCTCCATTTGTTATACACAAACACCACAATAATAACGTGCACTTCGTGCCATGCTTGGATTGTTGCATATATAATTTGCTCAATTCCCTATTGCTCAAGCAGCCAAAAGACTGCAACCTCAATTGCCCTGTTCATTTTTTGGGTAGGGAAATTAAAGATGTATAGTGGCTGATTTACAAAAAACAGTAGTGAATCTCCACCCGTACTCGTACACCTGTCAACGAATGCAGATTACTACTTTTTGGAATCCACATCATTGGCAGAATTAGGCTTGGAAAGCTGCTCCAGTTACAGGTTTTCAGGCAGACTCCTGGCAATATCATGTGGCATTTTGATCATGTAACATTTTGGCTTTACTATTAACAAAATGCAGACAGTACACACAGTACATTTCCTCATTGGTGAAGACCACTTTGTAGTTGGACTTTATATTTTCAGCACAGAAAAAAAAAAAATTCCCTGGAGAAACACTTTGCTCCCCCGAAATTTGGGATATTTAATTTCCCTTCCGACTCTAGAAGGGGATTTACTAAAGTGCTTTATGTAGCAAATCTCAGACTATTTCCCAGGCCTACATTGTCCAAAAGGGATATGAGTACTCTTTTTGATGGTGGACTGTGACCTGGTACAACAAGACAAAAGAACATACCAAACCTGTTGGCATTTTTATGGTTTATATTGGAGAGCTAGATTTGGGGGCCTAACGATTGGTTTGACTGCCAATTTAAAAAAAAAATACTGGTTTACGATCCATGTGCTTAATTAAAAAAATAAGTCATACCTTTTATGTATGCAAGATCCCTTTGGTAATTGCACCCCTCGCCCCTGCTGCCCACCACTTTGTTAGTTGGGAAATTTTAGATTCACACCTCTCGGATCTCATGGAATAAGGTACCCCCCTGACTGCATGGGAAAGCGAATTGAAGGACGAAACTGTATAGAGGTGAAAGCTCAGTAAGAGAGCCTGGAAGGACAAAGTTGTGGAAAATGAATTTTTTATAACGTTATTAAAAGAAATGTGCTGAGATAAGTGGGCAAACACTCTGATTAGCAAAAACGCATGCACTCTCATGGTGGAGGAAAAGCATGCACTCTCATAGAGTGCTTTTAGAACAAGCATTGGCATAGCCAATAGGTCTCGCCTTTGGGAACTTATAAGCGTTTAGCCATGCAGCACATTATCCTGGGTGCTGTACCACCAGGGATTGAAGAGCTATACAAATCTCAAGTTGCAAGGTAGAATAGAAATTACACTCCACTGAATGACTGTGCATACATTTAATTTGTATATGCCATTACTTCAGCAACGCTCCCTTCCAGTAAAGACAACAGACCTGGGCATAAGTTTCTATACATTGTGCTGTCCGCACAAGCTGCAGGACCAGAGCACAGCAGTCTGTCACTAGAGGAAGAACAAACAAATCCAAAAGAAGGTTGTGGTGCCGTCTGGTGGATACACTGCTAATCTTGTATCTCGTTAGATGTAGGTTTTAATCCTAGATACTAGACAAATCATCCAGATGCATCTGATTGTGAGTAAATTGCGACCTTCCTATGCCTCAGTGTGTTTCATTGTGTAATGGTTAAATAGGTGACTAGACAAACTAAAGTGATCCTCCTTAAGATACAATTCATTCTGCACAGAATTTCCACTTGACAAATGAAACTTGCCATCGATACTAACATAAACATACACACACCTACAACCCTCACAGTACATGCACCTGTACATAGTGAAGTAAATATTACGGTAATGGGGTTCTTCATGGATTTTCCAAGGAAAGCCCTGTAGGGCAACGGGTAAAAAAACCCAAAAAAACAGCATCCATGATCTATAATCAGCAGGTACCAACCATCAGTCTTTACGTAGTCTGGTTTGAGTGCGCAGTAGCCACCTTCAACTATGAGTGGGACCTCTAGTGAACCAAACTCTACTGTTGAACATCAGAAAGGTTCACAGAGCACCACCAGTGGGCTCACATTTTTCAAAGTATGCCAGTGAAAAGCCATGATAAGTCAATCAGTTTAACCGGGGCATGTTAATCGCACTCAGAGGGTTGCGCTTCAACCTTTTCTATCCAAGCCAAAACAGCTCTGGTGTGGAGTCCCTCAGGGGTCAGCACTCAGCCCTCTTCTGTTTAATGTGTACCTGGCTCCTTTGTTCACCCTGATAGCCAATTGGGGGATAAAAGCGATCTCCTACGCAGATGATACACAATTGGTTTTTACTTTTAAAGAGCAGACCGAGGTTGCCTTTGAGAGCTTCAAGGGTTGCTTGAAAGACATAGCGTTGTGGATGAACAACAACAAACTCAGGCTCAATGCAGGAAAGACAGAGGTGTTGTTTTTCGGGAAAGAGCCACCCCCAGCTTCGGATCTCTGGTGGCCTACTGAAATGGGTCCCCCTCCCTCACCGGCAGATTGTATAAAAAATCTGGGTGTAAAGTGGGAGGCCGACCTTTCCTTCTCGGCTCATATACGTCAGGTGACTGCCACTTGTTTCTGTCAACTGAGGAATCTGAAGAAATTCTTGTTTCTACTTCCAGAGGAGTGTCGGAAAAATATAGTACATGCTGTAGTGACTTGCAGGCTTGACTATGCTAATGGCCTTTATTTGGGTCAGCCAGAGTATCTGATTAAGCGCCTGCAGATAGTGCAAAATGCGGCTGCAAGACTAATCAGGCGAGTGCCGTTTCGCGAGCATGTCTCTCCGCATTTAAAAGCACTGCACTGGCTTCCAGTGAGGAAAAGAATTAAATTCAAGGCCCTGACGCTGGCGTTCCGTGCTATGCATGGTAACTGCCCCATCTATCTGAAACACAGACTACGTGGTTACAAACAGTCAAGAACCTTGAGGTCCAACTCCCAAAATCTACTGTGTATCCCCCGTTTTAAAAAGGCACGTATGGGTGGCAGATCTTTTTCACTCGGTGCTGCAAAACTGTGGAACTCCCTGCCGAGCAATTTCCGCATTATAGAAACAGAGTCCCTCTTCAGGAAAATGGTGAAAACCTGGCTTTTTAGGGCAGACTGAGGGCCCGAGGCTGTGCCCTGAGCGGTCTAACGCGGCTATACTTTTCGCTTAGCGCCGGGACACCTCTGTTTGAGGTAGCTGTCGCGCTTTACAAATGTCTGTATTATTATTATTATTATTATTATTATGTTAGTGCTGTTTTACGAGCCTTGCAAGGACTTTTGTGTTTACCGCTGTAATCTTTGGCCCATTGGTTATGATGCAAATATTATCTGAATTAGTACTTCCAAGGGGCATTTAGAGAATAATTTAATGATTTAGGCAGTGTTGTTGGGCTTTTTGCAGTCTTTTTTAGGTTGTTGGCTGGTTGCTCATCCATTGTGTCTTAAGCCAGTAACTTGGAAACCTGATACTGTTTCTTTTCATGGGCGGGTAATCCTTAGCGGGGCCACTGGAAATATCTGCACTGGAGGATCAAGTTATATAGCAGATTGACTAATTTACGAGGCAAGAAAGAGTAAATTATGAAGCAGCTTGTTACTTGAAAGTAAATGATGTGGCACACTCTTTTGCATTATCTGTTTCATCTTGTTAACGCATTGACACTAAAGACATCCAAATGCTATTGAAAGATTGGCCTTTACTTCTGCCCACTACAGGATCCAGCATGGGGCAGTGAGTCAGCCCAGTTCAGCCACTGGCTAACTTCACTGTGAGTGACCGCAAGTCTGCCCTTTCACCAGGCGCACATACACTTACAGAGCAGTTCCCTTAAGTGTCAGAGATGACTATCGTGTTCTTTGAGACAAAACCTGTTTTGCTTTTAGCCAAGTGTCTTAATTTTTAGATTAATGAGACCCAGGCAGCGTCCCCAGCAAAAACCATGACATAACGAGCCTAGGCAACACCAAAAGGCTGGGTCCCGATGCCAGACCCGTTACCTTTGTCATTGTTTTTTGTGTGCATTTCAGCCGCTTACTAGCACACTGCGGTGCAATTATGGTGATGCCTCTGGAATAGCTTACCAGCCTTAAGTCAGGAGGTGCGGCATGGTGAAGGGGGTCGCGGTTCAGAGACACTTCCAGAAAATGCCAGAGATCCTCTGTAGTAGGCTCCAGTTTCGTGGGGAACATACAGCTGTAATCCGGATAGGCAGCAGGCCTCCGCCCTGTGAGAAACAGTTGGGTAAAATGCCCATAGCCACAGGCCTTCTCAGAGGTGTCAGGTGCTGCTAAATGTGTGGTCTGTGCACACGTGTTTTATGTTCCTTTATTAATTGGCTGCAATGCTTTCGTGTCATCGGATGTTGTAGAAAACCACACAATTAGAGACCTTATATTATGAAAGTTTATATTGAAATTTCTGTTTTTAAAATATTTTATTTGTATACACACAGTGAACAGTTAGCGTGTGAGGGAAGGTTTCGTATATGCTAGGTACTCAACAAGGATGAGCCCCAAAGGGGGGGGCGTGGCCTGGCAGCATGGCCGGTGTTAGAACTGGGGGTCTCTAGTCAGCTGAGGTAGGTACCTTAGTCCAAATAGGGACCCTTGCTTCTAGTCAGGGAAAGGAGGGACACCCTCTTAGATAACCCCTGCTCACCCCCCGGTTGCTTGGCACGAGCAGCCAGGCTTATCTCCAAGGCAATGTGTAAAGTATTTGCAACCACACTCCCAGTAACACAGTGATAACACCACAAATGGACACCACACTGGTTTTATAAAAATAGCGGTATCTTTATCAAAAAGAAATACGATGAGACCAAACGATAAAAATCCAACATATGCGTATTCGTAATATTTGACTAGGCCGGTTATTAGGCCAACAATCACTTGTAGGTTCTTGCGGTATTAATGAGCAGTTCACGATGATCTAATGCAGTGCTAATGCAATGCTATGCAGTTTGTAATGCAGTTCCTAATGTAGAAATAAGACAGTCCTTAATGCAAGTACTAATGCGAATCGTAGAAGCAGGTAATAATGCAGTTCGTAATGCAAGTACTAATGCGGATCGTAAAGCAGGTAATAATGCAGTTCGTAATGCAAGTACTAATGCGGATCGTAAAGCAAATAATAATGCAGTTCGTAATGCAAGTACTAATGCGAATCGTAAAACTAGTAACAATGCAGTTCGGCACCGATTGCGGTGCTTGTGGAGGTCTCTATGCCACTCTTTGCTGACTCGCGGTCAGCGGCTGCCAAAATATGCCCCCAATACTGTTACGAAGGAAACAACGTGCAGCTCCACAATCCGACCCCGGTACTGCCATTCCTTGGCGAGTACGGGCCGCGATACTGACTTGAGCCGAGGCTTGCGCTGCAAAGATGGGAAAGGCCAAGAGCGGTCTTTCATAGCACGCTCTCCGCCCCAGGCGGCGACACACGCACACTCGTTGAGCGTTACCTGGGGGGGTGCAGTCTCTCCTCTCCTCGCGGCTTGGGCGTCACGCTGTGCGGCTTTGTGTTGGTGGCGGCTGCTCCTCGCAGTGAGAGTCGGGCTACCAGGCGACGGCCTCGCAGCTGATCGGCTCCCGGCGCGGCTCTGTTGATCTTGGGCAAAGGCAGGCTCGGGCCGGTGGTGGTGATTCCTCACGGCTCCCCCTTGGGACGACGGTCTGGGCCGATGGCGATAACGATCACAGCACTTCTGGTCACGCTGTCAATCTAGGCAGGGCGCAAGACTGCTCCGGGGCACACAGTCACGGGGCAAGTCTCACGAAGGTCTCAGGCTGCAAAAAGCACATGCACACAGCGTCGCTGAGACACACTTGGAAACTTTCACCTCACGGCTCCCCCTTGGGACGATGGTCCGGGCCGATGGTGATAACGATCACAGCACTTCTGGTCACGCTGTCGATCGAAGCAGGGCGCAAGACTGCTCCGGGGCACACAGTCAAGGGGCAAGTCTCACGAAGGTCTCAGGCTGCAAAAAGCACACGCACACAGGGTCGCTGAGACACACCTGGAAACTTTCACCTCACGGCTCCCCCTTGGGACTATGGTCCGGGCCGATGGTGATAACGATCACAGCACTTCTGGTCACGCTGTCGATGGAAGCAGAGCGCAAGACTGCTCCGGGGCACACAGTCACGGGGCAAGTCTCACGAAGGTCTCAGGCTACATAAAGCACACGCACACAGCGTCGCTGAGACACACCTGGAAACTTTTATGTTCCTGAGTTTCCACAACAGGGAGCCAGCTCTTCTCGGGCCCTTGGAGACAAGTTGCTTAAGGACACAGCACACAGCAAAGTCCTTTCAAGCAGGGGGACACAGCACACAGCAAAGTCCCTTGTCCTCTCCTTAGTCAAATCAGCAAACTGCAGGCCAGCCCCAGAACACACAGCAAGGGCAGTCCTTCTCTTCAGTCTCTTCAGCTGTTCTTCCTTGGCAGAGGTTCCTCTTGATCACAAAGTAGTTTCAATCCTTTTTCAGTCTGGATTGCAGTCTTGAGTTCAGGGGTTTCAGCTCTTACATTTATACCCCTAAATGCCTTTGAAGTCTTTGTGTTCAGGGGGGCTCTGAGTCTGGTCCAAACCAGTTCTGGGTGCCTTCCTGCCAGTGCACCTCTTCTCTCTTTGATAGTGGGGGTCTGGGCCTCAGACACTCTGCAGGAGGTGGAGCCATTCCTTTGTGGCAGCAGCACAGGCCTCTTCGCGTCAAAGGGGCTACTCCTCCCCCTACACCAAATGCAGGCCAGCCTGTGCTATCTCACCTACCCCTCTCTGGTGTCAGGACACTCCCCAGACCCTGTCACATCCAAACCCAGACAGGCAATACACAACCAGGCAGAGACACTCAGGATGGTTAGGACAAGAAACCAGCCACTTCTAAAAGTGTGGTTTCTAAACACACAATTTAAAAACCATCTTCATAGAAAGATGTGTTATCAAATTCTGAATTCAGGCACACTAAACTTCATCCCTCCATCTTATGCATATGGGAAGATATGCTGGAAACATGGGACCCAGCATTCCCCATTCTGTCCTATGGGCAAGATGGCCTTGCAACAGTGAAAAATGAATTTGGCAGGCTTTCACTGTCAGGACATGGTACACACCTCAGTACATGTCCTACCTTTCACATACACTGCACCCTGCCCAGGGGGGGTACCTTGGGCCTACTATAGGGGTGTCTGATGTGCATAAAAAGGGAAGGGTAAGGCCTGGCAAGTGGGTGCACTTGTCAGGACAACAAGGCAGTTATCAACTGCGCGCAGGCACTGCAGTGGCAGGCCTGAGATCTCTTTTTAGGGCTACTTGTGTGGGTGGCACAATTAGTGCTGCAGGCCCACTGGTAGCATTTGCATTACCAGCCCTGGCACACATAGTGCACTTTACTAGGGACTTTACTAGTAACGCAAACCTACCAATTATGGACAACCAATTACCATAACACTTTATACAGGGAGCACTTGCACTTTGACACTGATCAGCAGTGGCAAAGTGCCCAAAGCATCTAAGTCGGCAACAGAATGTCAGAAAAAGGTCTAGGAGGAAGGCAAAAAGTTTAAGGAACTTTAGCCAAAGGGCCAAGTCCAACAGCCGGCTAGTCACATCTCTGCGAAGCTCCTGCCCGTATGATAAAATCCTGCAGGAATCCTGGCGGAACTGTAATTATCCCAGACGGTGTTAGCGTCGGAGCCCCCCACTGACTCGAGGGACCCTGAACACGAATGCGGTGAGAGTCCGGAACCGGGGGAAAAGCCTCTAGAAGCCCGGGGTCACGGCGGTCTGCCTGACCTGAAGATGGCGGTGCCTGTCCTTGCCCGGGAATCGGAGGCCTTTGAATAGGCCGACCCCGAAGAGATCCACTGGAGAGACCCTCGTCGGAAACCCGGCCGCCGCCATTATCCTCGAGGTACTGATTGGGGGCCCTGAGGATACAGGGCCGGAGATAGGAGGCTGCCTGAGACTTCCCGGTGGAGACGAGGCCTGAAACCAGGACGAGCACTTCGCGCGAGCCCCGGTGTTGCTGGGAGTGAGACGCGTCTGGCCCCTCCGAGTATCCTGACGATGGGTCCGGAGTCACCGCTTGTGGTGGCGTGGTGAGGGGGTCTGAACTGACAGTGAGGCAGAGACCGGATCGCGGGACCGGGAGGTTCCGGTTTGGAGGTGGACCCCATGCCTCCTTAAGCACCCAGGAGATATGGCGACATAGGCCGTAACTCACGCAGCGGTGACCTGAGGCCCGGACACACACTACACATGAGGTTGGAAGAGGTGATAGGCAAGATACATCCACCCCGTCGGTTACCCTGACCGGGCTGCCGCCTGTGGTGATAGGGCGGGAGGCCCATAACAGCGACGGGGCTAACCTTGGACCGAGAGGCGGTAGGCCCCGGCCGGAGGAGGATACCAGGTATCTGCACACCCCCAGGGCGTTCCGAGAGCGCGGAGGCCTGGGCGGTGATTCAATACAGGCCACAGTTAGTGGAAGACGACGGGGATAAACGAATGTGCATCCCCGGTGGGGCGTGTGGGGTCAGCCTGGCCCAGGCACAGCACATGGGATGGTGATGAGCATTGGCCCTGACCTGGAATAGCTCATGGTGAAATAGCAAATATCCAGAGGACACTCAACAGCGTGTGGGTCCCTAGGATTGGTAAGACGAGCTTGGAGGAGGCAGAACGGGCTGATTCCAAGGATACTGGCTGGCGTGGGGATCCCGTTAAGATCAATGCCAAGAGTGATAATAAGAGAAATAGTTGCCACGTAAAAGACAGTTGGTAATTGCCCTCCTTGAGTCCCTACTTGACCCCCTGCTGGACCTTGTGCTACTGGCATAAGAAATAGGCGGACATTGAGCTATTACTACTAGGTTTCAAAAATGGGAAAAGATAAGCCGACCAGAGGATCACAAGCCAACAAGATAATGCAGTATACGGTGCCGGGCCCGACCTCCTCCGAACACAACAGACCGGATCCTGAACAGTCATTGCATCAGGGATCGGCGGCGCGAGATAAAACAGATATTTTGGAGGCCATAAGGGATTCCCGAGTGGCGCTAGAGTCAATAATGGACAGTATGGCCATGGATGTCAACCACCTGCGCCTAGATCTAAGAAAAGTGGCGGACCGAGTTACAACCACAGAAGGGGACCTAGGCACGCTGCGAGAGGAAGTCCAGCGCCTCCGTGCGACAGTGACCTCACTTCAAGAGCAATTCACCCGTCTCGAAAATAGGGCAGATGACGCAGGAGGGCGGTCGAGGAGAAACAACCTATGATTTTTGGGATTTCCGGAGAAGGGGGAGGGTCCGGCGGCAGACCTTTTTCTGGAAACTGGATCGGATCAGCTTTCCCGAATATCAGGCTCTCCAAGATGTTCACTGTGGAAAGGGCTCATCGTTCCCTCGGTCCCCCGCCGAGCCCGGGGTCGCCGCCCAGAGCTCTGATTGCTCGTTTGTTCAACTTCAGAGACAGGGATATAATCTTGCAATTTGTTAGCACAAATGGTCCACCCAGGTTCGAAGATCGAGACATTCATATCTACCCTGACTAGACCAAAGAAGTGCAAGATTTGCGTAATGACTTCCTGGGAATCAAAAGAAGACTGAGAAACCTCAATATCAAGTACAGTTTAATGTTTCCGGCTCGGCTCCACATACAACATGAAGATAGAGTCCATTTTTATAATACTCCGCAGGAGGCGATAGACTGGTGGACTTGCTGGGCCTGGCTGGACAGGACCAAAACCAAGGCTGGCGAGAACAGAACAGGAGTGGTCAACAACGGAGTCAGCGTTGTAACACCGGAGAACAAAGATCCAGGCCATGGGACTCATCAGAAATGGGACGTATCCTGGTGGGTCCGGACGGTACCCTACGAAATGAGGTGGAGGGGATTCCAACGCAGAACCAGTTTTCCCCACTGTGTCTAGTCCAAGAAACCCAATCGGAATCAGAGGGCAACCCCAGCCAAGCTGATGGCGGCTCTTAAGGCATTTTGCGACAAGAATGGAGACTAAATCGCTGGACAGTATGAGTACTGGAACTGTAAGTACGGGACCCGAACATAAGGAGAGTTGACCGTGGTACAGGATAATTGGGAGGGGGCTCCCCCTAGGAATCTGGGGGGCATAGACAGTCACCAATGTGGTGATACGCTATTCCGCCAATCTGAAGTTCAGACACTCCAACTGTAGTGCACTGAAGTGGCCTTGCTAGAACGCCAGTTGGGCGGGGTCGCGCGGTGCTAGACAGTTTGGCCGTATAACAGAGACTGTTTTTTTGGGACTTATGGACTACATTTGTTGATTATCAAGTTGTGGGGATGGATTTAGGGAGGGGGGGTGGTGGATATGGGGCGGAGTCCCGAGTCCTCGGACCAGGGTTGGGTATGAGAATAAGGTACTACTGCCTGGGGGAGGCGAATTTTGGAGTTTAAGTAGTTATGTTAACAAGTTCAATACCGGGGACACACAGAGCCGATTTACCAGACGTTCTGGAAGACTAAGAAAAGGGTTTTCCTTGCATGACACCTTTGGGTTTTCCCCCCACATAGTACGAGAGACGCCGCACCATAGCATGTTGAACTCATGCCAGGCGATAGACAGAACTATAAAATCATAACATGGAATGTCAGGGGGCTTAATAATGTGGTCCAAAGGATCCGTGTGGCGATGTATCTCAAGAGATATGGAGTGAATATAGCCTTTCTTCAAGAAACGCATTTATGGGGCGATTGTCTTAAATATGTCCAACGTAGATGGAGGTAACAGTTTTTCGCGACATCTTATTCAGGGTATGCCAGAGGTGTGCCAATCTGTGTGGCACCGGGAGTCCCCTTTAAGGCGGTAAAATCTAGTTTAGATCCAGCAGGGAGATATGTGGTGGTAGAAGGGACACTTGACGGACGATATGTGTGTCTGATAAATATATACGCCCCAAACAGCGATGACGGTGAGTTTCTGGGGACGGTCCTTGGACAGTTGGACAGTTGGACCTGGCACCGGAAGTAGAGCTGATTGTTGCAGGGGAAAATTGCGCCCTAGATGGGGCATTGGACAGACACCCCCCCCCCAGATTAGAGGCCAAACCTAAAACAAGAGAAGCTATGCGCCAGGTGCTCCTAAACTAGAACCTGGTGGATATCTGGTGACATCGTAACCCCTATCAAAGAGTGTATTCTTGTCACACACCTGCAACTAAAACATATAGCAGATTGGACTACTTCTTCATTCAGAATGGGGTAGCTAACCGGATAGAGGAGGCACAATACCTGGCTCGATACTTATCGGACCACTCCCCCTTGCTTATAATATATATATTGGGCCGGCCAAGATCTAACGTACCGCTCTTGAGAATAAACACAGAGGCCTTAACGGATCCAGTATACAAAGCCACAATAGAAAAAGGGCTCTGTGACTATTTTGACACGAATTGGAACACCACCAGCACTAAAGCGCTGGAATGGGATGCAATGAAAGTAGTGTTGCGGGGGGTGTGTATGTCCACTGAGGTGGGGGTTAGGAAAGTGCTAGAACAGGATCTGAAACGCCAAGAGCAGCATTTGGTAGTCCTGGAAAATGCACTTCCCACTGATACGGAGGGTCCGGCTAAATGGACGGCACAACGACACAAGATAGGGGACATCTGGGATACATTAGGCAAATATAATAGAAACAAAAGTAGAAGTCGATGGTATACGGAAGGCGACAAGGCTGGACACCTACTGGCACGCCTGATTAACATGGAGATACAGCTTCAACTGATTCTGGCACTCAAAACCGGTCAAGGTCAAATGGTCCATACGCAGCACGAGATCAACATGGCATTTGCAACTCATCTGAATAGGATATACTCGGAACCCCAAGTCCCTACACACACTTAAACTATAGAAGCTTACCTTGCCGCAATAAAATTACCCTGCATGACCCAGAAATACAGGAATCCCTGGGGGCCCCTTTTAGGGGAGACAAAATAAAAGCGGCAATAACCCACTTGAAAACTGCTAAATCCCCGGGTATGGATGGCCTTGTGGCCGAATTCTACAAAGAATACGCGGGGTTCTGATCCCTAAGATTTTGGAAATTATTACAGAAGCCGGCGAGAGTGGCATATTGCCAGGTTCAATGCGTGAAGCACTGATCGTGATGATCCCCAAGCCAGGGAAAGACCCCCTAATCCCCAATTCATAAAGACCCATTTCTATGTTGAACGTAGATCTTAAAATTATCAGCCAAGTGTTGGCAAGTAGACTGCTCCCATGTCTCTCACAGCTGGTGCACGAGGACCAGTCAGGATTTATACCCGGTAGAAATGCATTAAGAAACATCCGCCATCTCGCACATATCATGCAAACGCTGGGGGGAAATGCACAACAGAGTAGCTTAACATTTTTAGATATCGAACAAGTGTTCAATTCGGTCCGATGGGAATATTTATGGCGGGTGCTTCTAAAAATGGGTTTGGGAGAAGGGTTCGTAATCTGGGTGAAACTGCTTTATGCTAAGCCTATGGCGAGGGTTCGCACGGGTTGCTACGTCTCGGATGCCATGGCGATACAGAGGGGAACGCGGCAAGGGTGTCCGCTTTCCCCCTTGTTGTTTGCCCTGGCAATGGAGCCATTGGCGTGTCACCTTCGCGCGGTGCTCCAGGGGCAGGGCATTGTGGTGGGTCGTACAGAACATATTGTGTCATTGTATGCAGATGACGCATTGGTGTATTTGCGCCAGCCGACCCAATCAATCCCAATACTGTTTAATGCCTTAAAAAAGTTTGCCAGGGCCTCTGGCCTACACATTAACAAATTAAAATCCCGGTTATATGCGATTGGGTCGGAGGAGGGGAGATGCGAATCCCAGCTCCCCGAGCTGGGACTCCCATGGGAACCGGACATGGTACGACATCTCGGGATATGGATAGCTAAGGAGAAAGATTCTTTTTACGAACACAACATGGAGAGGATACTCAAGGGCCTTCAAGGCAGCATACACTTTTGGAATTCACTAAAACTGTCATTGATGGGGAAGATCGCCTTAATAAAAATGGTGGTGCTACCTAGATGTCTCTTTACCATGCAGGGTTCCTTCTTCGAAATTCCACATAGGGTATTTAGAGAGTTAGACGTACTACTTACACAACTATTATGGAATGGGAAACATTGCAGGGTTAGCCTGGAGGTCATGAAACGAAAATGGGATAATGGGATAAGGGAGGCTTGGAAATCCCAGATTTAGAGCTGTATTATTTGGCATCACAATTGCAACATGCTATAGCCTGGTTGGACACGGACTCCTCCTGGGAGCGGTCATTACTTACAGACACATATGGAGGACAGCAGTTGGGAGCACTTCTCTGGATGGATGGGACGCACCAAGAAAGATACCCTCCATTGATAGGGCTAATGGCTAAAATATGGAATAGAGTGATTAAGAGGCTTTTTCAAGAAAGGCCATATGCACCAGAGGCAGATATCTGGATTATGCCAAAATTCGACCAAATAGAGCGAATAATGTCGATTGAAAAATGGAAGGAAGGGGGCTGCCTGGTGTTGTCGGACCTATATCCTGAGAATAGGTTTATTACCTATCAGGAGGCGGTGGATACATTTGAGTTGGGGAGGGGCAATTTCTGCAATATGCCAAAATAGCAGCAACGGCTCGGCAACTATGGCCGACATTTCCAGATGCCCCGGGACACACTCATACCTTGGTCACCATGATTGCCATGGCGGGTGGCCGGAAACTTGTCACTCACCTATATAGGGCATTAAGGGATGATAAAAAGAGTAGACCCCTGAAAATAGAGGAGAAATGGCAAATGGTTAGTCCTCATGAGATAACGACAAGAGACTGGGAAAGAATTCACGAAGGCGTCCGTAAGGTGTCGGTGTGTAACAGATTCAAACAGATACAATATAATGTAGTTCACATAACTTACCTTTCACCCAGGCGGCTGCACGCCATTAATGGATCCAGGGATCCAAAGTGCCCCCGATCTCAATATATACAGGCAGATTTCATACATATGGTGTGGATTTGTCAAATAATACAAACTTATTGGACGGCTGCCCTAGAGAAATTGAGTAGAGTGACGGGTAACCCTGGGCAAAGCACTACGCTACGCTCGCGTAGTTTGCGAAGTTTGCGCTACTTCGCACAATGCGAATTGCACGTAGCACAGTGCAAACACGCGTAGCGTAGTGCAGCGGTCATTTTTTGCTTGCTCGCGGTCCTCAACGTCAAGTTGGCGACCGCGAGCAAGCAAAATGACATCCCGGCGAGACTTTTTCTCGCTCGCGATCAGCAACATCAAGTTGCCGATCGCGAGCGTGGAAAATAAACCTCCCGGCGAGATTCTCAATGCGGGGAGGTCAGGTTTCTCATTGCGAGTGGTCGCGTATGCTCGCGACCGCTCGCGATGAGAAACTACCAGTCCGCGTTGAGAAAGCTGCTGCTCGAGTAAAAATCTACTCGAGCGGCAGTAAAAGACAGCTTGCACTGTGCAAGATACCGCTTTCAATGATTGCACAGTGCGGACAAGCATCCGGCACTGTGCAATCATTGCGAACAGTGCACTACGCAGTTCGCGTAGTGCTACGCGTAGCTTGCGTAGTGCGAACTGCACTTTGCGTAGCTTCGCGTAGCGCTACTTCGTGAACTACGCCCAGGCTTAGTGACGGGGTGGAAAATTGCCCTGGAGATACGCACTTGTCTCCTCAGTCTGATTCCCAAAAACCCTAAGCGCAAGACGAGCAGACGTTTCCTGATCTTGGGGCTCACAACAGCTAAGAGACGCATAGCGATCCATTGGTTGACCCAACAGGGGCCACAGCTGGACAAATGGAAAACAGATTTAAAGGAATGGGCACTGGCCAAAGAGGCGCATATGTGAAACACTAGAAAGGACGATAAGCTCCCCGAAGAGCTGATGGCATGGGGGTGATGGTACAAGAAATAGAGGAGCATGCCCCACATTCCACATGCGCATCACAAGACGAAGAACATCATACTAGGGCTACAACCCACAGTCAGGATATAGGGAAAGGGGACACCCAAGACTAATTTAAAGATAGTTTGGACTTTGAGCTTGTTAGACCTGGTAGGTGGAGGGTGGGGAGTTTAAAGGGTTGACAAGTTATTAGTCAATAGACGTAAGATGGGAAATGACTCTCCGGGGGGAGACCCTATAACGAAATTATCCCTAATTTTGTATCGAAATGTCGAATATGTATAATGTTGCCTGTGGGATATATGTTTGTAACATTGACTATATTCTTGAAATACCAATAAAGAAATTTAAAAAAAAACAAGACAAATATGTCTGTGATTATTGGACGCCTTTGAAAATGCACGTCTATGATTTTTGTTAATTTTTTAGTGTTTCCTGTTGCTGTCAAAGAGCAGTTCATAGTGACCCTGGCATATGGTTTGACTTGGGGCTTTTTTTGGAAATGATTGAAGTTCTCAAGCAGGCGTTCGTGAAATTTCGAACACGTCTTCCGTGATTAGAAGCAAATTTTAGAGCAAGGGCAGCAGTGGATGCGACGTGTATAATTCTGTCAAATATTTCTGCTGCATGTGGAGCACTTTTATATTTTGAACAGACACTGGAACATGCGGCTGTCGCTACTCCTAAATGCAATTACAAACAATATTCTTCACAATTGTGCTTAATGAATGTTACGTCTTGTGAACATGAGATTCCATGTTCCATATGAATAAAATATTGTTAACACGAAGAATATTTTTTGTAATTGCTTTAACAGGTGTTGTTGATGTGAAATTTTTTTTTATTTGTTTCAAATTTATGTCCACTAGGGCCATTATTTCTGTACCGTCCCTTACTCAGGTCCTAGTGACGTGTCTGGGTTAACCCCTTTATCTTGTTACTCTTAAATGCAGCGCCTGCTGTGGGGCCTGTGACCCCTGAGGGGCCGAGTGGGGAACCTGGCTGCCTCAGCTCCTCTTGCAGCGTGGAGAGCTGGATCCCTCCCAGGCCTTGGCCAGAGCTGGGTATGAGTGAAGAGAGCTCGGTACCCAGGGGCCTGGTGGCAGCCCAGTGTCCGAGTCAAAGTGGTGCATTTCCAGGACAGGCAGCTGGTAAGATAGCCGAACACGCTGACCTCAACAACACCTCCACCCTGGCAGCTTAGGATATACTTCAATGGATTGAACCTGAAGCACACCCTTATCTTTTGATTGCTCCAACTTAATTCTCTTTTTGTAGTTTAGCGTGCAAGACTCCGACGCGCTCCGTCCCAAAAAAGCGCCTGACGTAATTCATGAGTATGTGTGGCACGGTTTGTCCGTGTCGCAAAGGAGATGCACAGCTGTATGCACATATGTCGAAAATATTCACTGCATCTCATATTTTTACCAAGTTTATCCAAATTTATTCCAATGTATAGTCAATTTTTCACCATCACGTCAGAGACACAAAATTTCTGTGTTTTATGCGTCTTCAATACTCTGAGAATGCCCATCCAGGCTTATCCACAGGCAATTACTTGAAATTTCATGGTTCCCAAACATTTAAGTCTACCCAATGCATTTCGGTCCAAGCGACCTTCTTCGGGGTATCTATGGTATTAAAAACATGTTTCAATGAACGTGTACACTAAACAATTCTAATACGCATTAACTTTACAAAAGCCTTTTACCCCACACACCCTTTATAACCTTAAAAAATATAACTGTAATGTGTATATGACTTTTAAACACGATATTCACTTCCCATCCTCCACGCTTTAACGCTCCCGCTGAAACTGCCCAAGTTCACATTACACATAGCTGAATGTGCCCTCCTTGTAAACATCGCGCTCAAGCCATTTCAAAAATACAAGATAAAATCAAACTACTGTGACCCCTGCTCCCCAACGAATATCCTTTCAAAACTCCAAGTGCCTACTCCCTTAAACAAACTCTAAATCCCTGTGCATACCTGCTACAAACATCCTGAATTTCAACCGACATAACCTCCACGTCTCCGTCCAGCTGGCTTTCTAATCATGCTGCTTCCAACGTGACTGCTTTTAACCTTATCTGTGTTTGAAACCTTATCACGTGTTATCTGTGCCTCACTTTTTTCTTAAAGTGCCCCTACCACTAAATCCCTCAAGTCACCGAAAACAAACCCACACTGCCATGATCGCCTGTTCCCCATGTTCATCATTAATCAACAAAATAATAATGTGAATAACTTTATCACCCCCGGTCATCGAAAAGTAAATAAACATAATTAAACAGCGTGATACAATTACATAACTTAAAAATAACTCAAAAGTCCATTGTAAATTCATCCGGAAATAAGTGCACCTTCACGTTCTGTGAAAAAGTCTCTGACGTGCAAATATAGCTGTAACAATTTTGCTCTGTGTCCAGTTTCTCAACGGGGTGCTAACAGGGTTTGGAACGAGAGTTAATGATACTTCAATGGATTGAACCTGAAGCACACCCTTATCTTTTGATTGCTCCAACTTAATTCTCTTTTTGTAGTTTAGCGTGCAAGACTCGACGCGCTCCGTCCCAAAAAGCGCCTGACGTAAGTCAGAGACTTTTTCCACAGAACGTGAAGGTGCACTTATTTCCGGATGAATTTACAATGGACTTTTGAGTTATTTTTAAGTTATGTAATTGTATCACGCTGTTTAATTATGTTTATTTACTTTTCGATGACCGGGGGTGATAAAGTTATTCACATTATTATTTTGTTGATTAATGATGAACATGGGGAACGAGGCGATCATGGCAGTGTGGGTTTGTTTTCGGTGACTTGAGGGATTTAGTGGTAGGGGGCACTTTAAGAAAAAAGTGAGGCACAGATAACACGTGATAAGGTTTCAAACACAGATAAGGTTAAAAGCAGTCACGTTGGAAGCAGCATGATTAGAAAGCCAGCTGACGGAGACGTGGAGGTTAGTGTCGGTTGAAATTCAGGATGTTTGTAGCAGGTATGCACAGGGATTTAGAGTTTGTTTAAGGGAGTAGGCACTTGGAGTTTTGAAAGGATATTCGTTGGGGAGCAGGGGTCACAGTAGTTTGATTTTATCTTGTATTTTTGAAATGGCTTGAGCGCGATGTTTACAAGGAGGGCACATTCAGCTATGTGTAATGTGAACTTGGGCAGTTTCAGCGGGAGCGTAAAGCGTGGAGGATGGGGAAGTGAATATCGTGTTTAAAAGTCATATACACATTACAGTTATATTTTTTAAGGTTATAAAGGGGTGTGTGGGGTAAAAGGCTTTTGTAAAGTTAATGCGTATTAGAATTGTTTAGTGTACACGTTCATTGAAACATGTTTTTAATACCATAGATACCCCCGAAGAAGGTCGCTTGGACCGAAATGCATTGGGTAGACTTAAATGTTTGGGAACCATGAAATTTCAAGTAATTGCCTGTGGATAAGCCTGGATGGGCATTCTCAGAGTATTGAAGACGCATAAAACACAGAAATTTTGTGTCTCTGACGTGATGGTGAAAAATTGACTATACATTGGAATAAATTTGGATAAACTTGGTAAAAATATGGAGTACGAGTGAATATTTTCGACATATGTGCATACAGCTGTGCATCTCCTTTGCGACACGGACAAACCGTGCCACACATACTCATGAATTACGTCAGGCGCTTTTGGGACGGAGCGCTCGGAGTCTTGCACGCTAAACTACAAAAAGAGAATTAAGTTGGAGCAATCAAAAGATAAGGGTGTGCTTCAGGTTCAATCCATTGAAGTTTCATTAACTCTCGTTCCAAACCCTGTTAGCACCCCGTTGAGAAACTGGACACAGAGCAAAATTGTTACAGCTATATTTGCACGTCAGAGACTTTTTCCACAGAACGTGAAGGTGCACTTATTTCCGGATGAATTTACAATGGACTTTTGAGTTATTTTTAAGTTATGTAATTGTATCACGCTGTTTAATTATGTTTATTTACTTTTCGATGACCGGGGGTGATAAAGTTATTCACATTATTATTTTGTTGATTAATGATGAACATGGGGAACGAGGCGATCATGGCAGTGTGGGTTTGTTTTCGGTGACTTGAGGGATTTAGTGGTAGGGGGCACTTTAAGAAAAAAGTGAGGCACAGATAACACGTGATAAGGTTTCAAACACAGATAAGGTTAAAAGCAGTCACGTTGGAAGCAGCATGATTAGAAAGCCAGCTGGACGGAGACGTGGAGGTTATGTCGGTTGAAATTCAGGATGTTTGTAGCAGGTATGCACAGGGATTTAGAGTTTGTTTAAGGGAGTAGGCACTTGGAGTTTTGAAAGGATATTCGTTGGGGAGCAGGGGTCACAGTAGTTTGATTTTATCTTGTATTTTTGAAATGGCTTGAGCGCGATGTTTACAAGGAGGGCACATTCAGCTATGTGTAATGTGAACTTGGGCAGTTTCAGCGGGGAGCGTTAAAGCGTGGAGGATGGGGAAGTGAATATCGTGTTTAAAAGTCATATACACATTACAGTTATATTTTTTAAGGTTATAAAGGGTGTGTGGGGTAAAAGGCTTTTGTAAAGTTAATGCGTATTAGAATTGTTTAGTGTACACGTTCATTGAAACATGTTTTTAATACCATAGATACCCCCGAAGAAGGTCGCTTGGACCGAAATGCATTGGGTAGACTTAAATGTTTGGGAACCATGAAATTTCAAGTAATTGCCTGTGGATAAGCCTGGATGGGCATTCTCAGAGTATTGAAGACGCATAAAACACAGAAATTTTGTGTCTCTGACGTGATGGTGAAAAATTGACTATACATTGGAATAAATTTGGATAAACTTGGTAAAAATATGGAGTACGAGTGAATATTTTCGACATATGTGCATACAGCTGTGCATCTCCTTTGCGACACGGACAAACCGTGCCACACATACTCATGAGCTTAGGATATACTGCCACGCCTCAGCCCCCAGCCATCACTGGTTTAATGTACATGAGATGGCTGGGATATTAGCTGCACACCTTAACCCACCGTCATCACCAGCAATGCACATGTGCTTGCATAGGCATTAGGCGGCACACCTGAGCCACTGTGGCTGAGGCATGCGAGGTGGACTTGAAGATACGTGTTACGTTCCTCATGTATTGCAGCACGCCTCTCTAGTCCCTTCACCGGCCAGTGTAATTTAAGGGGGCACAGCCCATGGCGCTCTCTCAACCTCATGTTGCCTCCTGTGCACTGCTTGTTTTTGACCCCCATTTTGGGTAACCACTCAAGGATCTGGAGTACAGGAAAATCAACAACTTCTGCAGTTAATGCAATCAGCGCTCAATCAAGGAGACTCCTGCCTGGTGTGACGTTTCAGGAATGCTGTCGAAAGACCAGTGCAACAGATGTAACTAATCGCACACGAGAAAGCAGGACATAGAAATAGGATTCGACAGACCCGCGATCTTCGCACGCTCAGTATCATAAACGGTGATAATATATTTAAAGTTGCTATTCTCCATATTTGGTAACTGGCCGCATGACGTGTTTATGGAGCATTTAGTCTCATTAAAGTGACTTAAAGTAAAGTGCATTTTTCTTCCTCAAGACACATCGCATCATTAAGGGGTGCCCGCCTTTTCAAAAAAACTATTTGCAATGCAATAGGTCTCGCATTTAAATGAGAGACCTATGGCATTGGAAAGAAGCGGCCACCATTGTCCCGGCTGCTTACTGCAGGCACGACGTGCTTTGCTTACATTCAAACACGTCGTGCCTGCAGTAAGAGAAATGCAATAAAGAAAATAGTGCTTACAGACTAAATAAGGCATCCCGTGCAACAACTGAAGTAAAAGGGCAAGTCGCCAAGGGAGGTGACAAATGAAGACGAGGCGGTACTAAGGAGGGACTAACAAGCCTATTTTCGAAACAGAAGCCAGCATGTAGGAAGGACAATGACACAAGCCAATGGCAACAATGGGCGGAGAGTGGGCGGGGCGTCTATTCCCTACTCCACTACAACAAGTCTCGCAGAGAAGCGCATGCCCGCTGACTCAAGGCTCGACCTAAAAAGGAAAAACTAAGTTCAGACAGACAGACACTTGTGGAAGAATAAAAGGAGCCAATCTGACAGACAGGTCATGCTCAACAGGAGGGACAATAATTAGATGAACAAGCTAAAACAAATAAAACCATTTAATGGAAAGCAAGAAAATACGAGTAACAAAACAAAAAGCCAATGGAAAGCAATGGGTGGAGTTGCTTTCCGGTCAGCTATTGACATCTTCCCAATAAATCTTTTGAAACCAGAAAGCTGCTCACTCTGGCCAGCTTCTACCTAAAAGGCCTTAGAGTAGAGAAGAAAGTGCACACAGGTCTTGATTCAGGGGGCTTTTTCCAGAACGTGCAAGGTTATTACTCTTCTTTGTGTTTAGCAATTACTACCTGTGGCAAAATACTGCCTGTTACTAAAGGGGAAAAAAATCATAAGCTGTACAGGCCTCACGACTGCATTTGTAACTGGTTTACACGGTTGTCTCAAATGATCAAAAAAGTTCTGCCTGAAACTCCTGCCATTTCATTTCAAAATAAGATCAGCGCTGAGCAGATCTCAATAAGGTTCAAGATTGGAACCAGCAGGCACCACATGAAGCCACTAACACCTCTCTTTGATAGAGATATTATACAAATGGTAATAACTCCTTTGCATCCTATAATAATAGGGTACTTATGTTCAACACACAACTTGGCAACCTGAAAGGAGTACATTCTGCTCCAGATCTCAATCACAGCCTCCATAAATCTCAAATCAGTTCTGGCCAGTTGTAATTTTTACCACCAGGACAGGACGGTATTTGTTTAACTGAAGCAAACACTACCAGCAGCATGAAATCATATGTTCTGCTAGTAGTATTCTCAGTGCTGACAGTCATTGACAGAGGTGGCAATGCCATGTCATGGTCAATAATGAGGAGAAGCATTGCCGTCCCCTGTGGTATTTTCTGTCAAGTGGTAAATTCAAGCTGGTAACCTACATACCTCTATCTCTTTTGGAACTGACTACTTTGACCAAAGATATTCAGGTGGTGTAAGCAGTAATTATCAGGTACGAAATGGAAGTTGAATATAGTCTGCTTTTTTGATTAATACCTCATCAGTATGAAGACATCAAAACTCAGTCGATGCAGCACAGACCATGTTTGGATGGCAACTATGTAACTATGTGCACAATGTACACATTGAGCCTCACTGCGTTCCCTCCTTTTGTGTTTGACCTGCGTAAGGGAGAAATGTACGCATCACAAAATGATCCGCATTCACAATTTCACTTCCAGTGAGCGCCTTCCTTGGCTGTGTCATGAAGCCATGTGTGGAACTCGCATGATGTGCTCTTTGTGATTCGATCCGGAGCACTTTGTAGGAGCAGTCATGTACCATTATTTATTTAGCACACTCAGGGAATAATGTTATGAAAAATGTATTAGTGCCCTTCCATTTGCAAACTCGCATCAAGGGGTTTGCGGATTTACTTCCACTTTATTCTTGAAAGAGGAAGGGAATTATTGACGATGTGTCGACTCAAGTGTTTCTTTTTACAGAATCCTCTGACACGTGGATGCGTTTTTGACGATATTTAAGGTAAGCTGGGACCGATTTTTGAGGTGAACCTCTCTTTGTTGAGAAAGGATCCCTATCAGTATCCTATTGACTGAAACCACTTGCCACAGTCCTTGAACACAGCCTCTGGCGCTCCCACATCCATGACATGAAAGCCATCAAGTGAGTTGACGAGGACTCAAGCACAGGGTCAATAGAGGCTCGTGGGCCTCAGTACCCCTCACTGGTCTGCATCTTCTGCATCACTCAGACTCGGATGGCGTCCATGTTTTACACCATGGGCATACAGACTGCATCGTGGGTTTGTGCATAATGCGTTATTTTAGAAGCCTGATCCTAGGTAGATACTGATAATCGGCTAGTGCCAGCTTGTACAATTTCTTGTTTTCTTCACACATATGCCAACAGCATGCATTTCTGTTGCAGGAGGGTTAGTTTGAGCAGAAATATCTTGCAGGAGCCATGAAACTAGATGTGTGCCATATACAATGCACTGGCAATGTTCTTCCAGTGATTTATGGAAACCACACAGTGGAGCATTGCAGAGTAAAGGTATACCAGATAGTGTATGCTTGTGAACCGATGGTGAGAGTGGGGATCTGGAGCAGGAAAGCATTGTATATTCCCAATTTTGTCATGGACATCCTCCCTTGTGTAGCACACATAAAACTTGCAGTTCTTCAGGAATTTCGCTTGCTGTATGAAAAGAAAAGTTGAAGCAGATTTGCTTAGCCCTCATTCTAGCTTATTTCTATCAAAGTGACATATATTTTTCTGAAATGACACCATAAGGTCTCTCCTCATTACCATAACCAGTGTAGTCCCTCAGCCTTATGCACTTACCTTTATGTTGTGTAACGTGTATCTACACCGCCTATCTATACCGCCTATGTGCCTTTTCACCAGATAGGCCATATCCCTCAAAAAATGACTGGCAACACTAAACTCTAAATCAAAGTGTCATTGGGTAATGACTGGTCATAGCTGGACATGGTCAAACGTTAAATGTATGGAACTCAATCCAACTGTGCCGGCTTGTTCTCATGAAAGGTGGCACACTTCCGCCATGGACTAAGGCTATGCTGGCCTACATCAGACTAGAAGGTTTTCTTTCCTTATGCATCTAACATACCAAGCCAAGCTCCTCGGCTTCTGCACAGAACTGAACCTGGCCTTGAACTACCAACTGTAGTAGAACTACCAACTGTTCGGTGTATGTCTCTTCCTCTTGTGTAGAATTATACTCGTCTGCCCCCATGCAACTTCTGTTTCATCTTCCAGACCCCCACCTGTTTCCACACAGACTCAAGGTAACACATGTCTGGCAGTCCTGAACACCATGACCTGCATGATACCCACACAGAGGAAATTTAACACAATTATACCCACAGTAAAGCAGTTTCATTAAGTCCCTCTTCTGGCCCACTTCATATTCATATCCTTCCATATTGCAAAGAAAATGAGGCTGATAGAATCCATACGAGCCCAAAAAAGAATGCACGTGGAAGCTGACCTCCTCTACACAGTCCCCAAGACTATGAAATGAGCTACTCCTGCATCCCAACTTTGACCCTCTTTTCATCGCTGCCAGAAAGAACTGGAGACCGTCTCTTTACCCTACCATGCTCATCCTCCATGTATGGATGAAATGAACCTTCCCATAAAATACATTCCATGCTCATATTGAGCTTCATACTTGCCATCATTGATGAGCATTAAAACTCTGATCTTTCTAGTTTATCTTGTCGATGGTGATGCTGGTGACCAATAAAACCTAAATGTGGCAAGACAACGCTCCTACCATTGGATGAACCTTAGCCACCTTAGACTAAACAGCACAATATTGTTAATGTCTCTAATGCTAAATTATTCACTAGTTTAAGCTATCTCTATCTCAACTAGCCTAATCTTTAATTTAGGGACAATGACAGACGTCAGTCAGTCACAACTCCAAGGCTACAATAAATGTGTATCACTCCAACAGAGCACACCCAATCAGCACCACATCCCAATGCCCCGTTCAACTGCCCAGGGGGGCCCAAACAATAAGGGATTGCTCCCCACAATTGACCCGGCAACTGTTACAGCCCTGGAAAATGTCCCAACATTAGGAAGCTCCAGTTTGAAAGTAACTGGGCTCTGTTGATCCCTCAGTGTGTATACAACAGTGCAATAGGAGTCCTTCTTCAACCTTTCAATGTAGAAAGACCAGGTGAAGTGTCCTAAGAAAAAATCAACTGAATGGTTCGCTGTGCGGCTCACTTAATCCCTCATTCTCAGTTTGGCAAAAATCTTGATTCAAGAGCAAGCTGCTGTTTGCACTTGAATCAGGATGTCAACTGGGGTAAAAAATGCACACCCTCGTCTTTTCCCCCACATGATTGCCTAGAAAATAGTGAAAGGTTTGGGTTTGCACACCTGGGGATGGGACAAAATAGGAAGAAGATTTGCATTTGTTTTCTGTGTTGTGTGCTAAAGCTCTGTGCCTACATAGGTTATTGCACCATACATTATAATGATTCATCTCTTCTTTAAATATGCTAACTGATTAATGTTACAGTAATACGTCATAAAAAAAATCAATCAGACATCTTCTAAAGACACACTGTACAATGGTAAATGTTGGTGATTGTTATTAATGTAGGAATGGTCTTTTCAATTTACTTGATGACCCATTTAAACATATTAGAATTTTAGGATATGTGTTTTAACCGATTTCTACTGTTTATAACTTACTTATTCAAAAGGTTTCAGATCTACACAATACATAGCCACTATTTATCCCCCGATAATGTGAGGATACATGAACTATATCAGCAAGTTTAATTTTGTAGACTTTTTCTGACTATGAACATAATCAATATGTATTGAGATTGGATATTGTTTATCTCTGTTTAGCAACACACTTGCATGTTCTTTCTATCTGAACTTCTGAGGTCTAATGGGTGACCTCGTATACATTTATACACAAACGTAGATGATAAAGAAAACACAAGGCTGGTGTTGCAATTTATTAATTTACCAAATTTCATATGAATAATTCTACTTCTGTGATATCAAGTACAAGAATATTGTGGCACATAAATATCCTATTTAACAAAATAGGGAGTGAAGAGGTAGTGTCCAAACCGGACACTGGAGGTGGATACGTCCTCCTCTTACAATGTATCATAAACAATAGGATCCACCCACAGGAGATTCAAAAAGAGAATTCTCGACTAAAAGGTCATGTGCATTACCTACAATGGTGGGAAGCACATAGTGTTTCTTAAATACCCCTAACACACCAAAAGGGCCCTTGGTGTCATGCTTCATCATAGGGGTCTTCCCGCCCCGCTGCGGGACGGGGCGTGCTACGACCTACGGATACGTGGGAGCACTGATGTCACAGACTATGTGTGGTGTAGGAATGAGTGAGTGAAAGGGTCCAGGGTGAGTGAAAAGTGAGTTAAAAAATACCTAGCTCTTGTGGATTAGAAAAATTTAATATTCCGTTGAGCCGGTATTATTAAAAAGGTGGGTCGGAGGTATGTTGCTTCAATGTGCAATACCTCCTGTGTGCGTCAACATGTTTCGAAGCATGCTACTTCTTCTTCAGGACAGGTTTCCGATCCCTTCTGCTCTCACATAACTATTTGACAATGTCAATTTGTTATAAAAGTGGTGTAAGTATAGGTAGTGAATACTACGTAAATAAAAGACAGACTTGTCTTAATCAATATACAATACCCAAGGGATTTCCTAAAAGGCAATTTGTTCTCTGATAAGACAATGCCTCATGAGCCTTTAGAACGAGGGAGACAAGTGCCTGTATTCGCACTACGTTCAGGACACTGCCTTGCTCGAAAGTCTCCACCCCGCGGCTCCGTCGATGCAGCACGCTTCGAAACATGTTGACGCACACAGGAGGTATTGCACATTGAAGCAACATACCTCCGACCCACCTTTTTAATAATACCGGCTCAACGGAATATTAAATTTTTCTAATCCACAAGAGCTAGGTATTTTTTAACTCACTTTTCACTCACCCTAGACCCTTTCACTCACTCATTTCTACACCACACATAGGGGCCGATTCCGATTCGGGCCGGAAAACATACCGACCGACTCGGTACGGGAATTTAGTCCGACCGACACGTACCGGCGCCGCCCGACCTGCGTAGTACGATGAAATGCATGTGAATCACGACCGACTCGTACGGAACACAAGCTGAAAGACCAAACCGCTCGGAAACCAGCTATCCGGCCGGGAAACCACGCAAATCGAACCGACCGACACACACCAGGAATGAGCCTGACCGAAACGTACCTGCGAAATCCGACCCGCGCAGTACGATGCAATGCGTGGAAAACCAGACCGAGTTGCACGGAGCCCAAGCCGTACGACCGACACGCATACAAAACCCAGCCGAAACAACCCAATACTCCGCGACCGACGCGTACGCCGCACATGAAACCTAGCAGAAACACAGCGTGAACGACTCGGAGAAGCCCGCACGAGACAACTGCAGCGTCCTACTCTGTCAGAAGAACGTCTCCTACATGCATAAAAAGTACTAAGGGAAAAATACAAAAAAAAGGGCCAAACAAGCAATTACAAAGCCAATAAATACTGGGGGGTGAAAACATGGAACAAAGACACCCACAACTCCACCCATATAAAGGCCAAAAATCCCTACCATGATCCTTTGCAAATTCAACTGACATGCCAGCACAGAACACCATCAGACAGCAACCACAGACACACTCACAGCTCATCCATCACACAAGCCACACACCATTAGCACCTCAACAAATAGCACCCTCACATACACCCAGCAAAACCAACACTCACACACCCTCACTTGCACACCCACACACACATCAATCACCACCACCACCCATCACCATGCCCCCAAAGAAGAATCCAAAGTTCCTAGACAGTGAATTGGAAGTCCTGGTAGATGAGATCCTCAGGGTAGAGCCACAGTTGTTTGGTACATCGGTCCAACAGACCCCCATGTCGCAGAAAACCAAGATGTGGGAGAGGATCGTCGACAGGGTGAATGCACAATCACCATGTTTGCGCACAAAGGAAGACATCCAGAACAGGTGGTATGATGTGCGCAGGAGGGTCAAGGACCTACTAAAGAAGGACTACGTCGTGAGTCAGCGCACCGGCAGTGGCCCTCCTGCCAAACCACTATACCTCAGGCCCTGGGAGGAGAAGGTGCGGGCCATCCTACCACCAGTGAGCGTATATGGACTATCAAACATCCCAGAGCCTGGTGAGTACACAACAAATATACACAATATTGTGTGACAATACACACACATCACTGTCAAGGGGATAGTCAAACCATGCACCCCTAGCAAATCCACAGCAACCAAAAGATAATCATCCCAAGATGTGTATGTTAGTCAGATAACACAATACATGCCATTTCATAGTGATATGTAACTGTGTCATGACATGTACAAACCCAACAACAAATAGAGCTAGGCAGTGGCACAAATCTAACCAACAAACACAGTCAGATATTTTGCCACCACTAGAACCCCCACCTCACAGGGAAGCTCACTGAAAGGAAGGAATTCTGTGTATGCTGGTGAAGTCAGTGTAGCCAATAGCATGATGGGAGTTGTAGTCACAGATATTGGTCACCCTCCCAATTGGCCCATCAACACCACCCTGAACCATGCTCACATCACAGGGAGTGGAAAAGAAATGACAAGATGGTTGACACTGGGTACTGCTGTGGGGAGCACAAGGCCCTGCTGGGAACTGTGCAACAACAAACAACAGGACCACACCGTCAGCCATCTTGCCATTGCTGTCACACTCACACACAGTGAAGTCCACTCAAAAGGAAGGAAGTATGGGCATGCTGGGAAGGGGGGTGTAGGCAATAGCATGATGGGAGTGGTAGTCACAGCTCAACATCCCCCACCCACATGGCCCAGCAAGCTCACACTGAAGCATGCACACCTCACAGGGAGTGGAAAAGAACTGACAAGATGGCTGAAACTGGGTACTGCTGTGTGGAGCACAAGGCCCTGCTGGGAACTGGGCACCAACAAACAACAGGACCACACTGTCAGCCATCTTGCCATTGCTGTCACACTCACACACAGTGAAGTCCACTCAAAAGGAAGGAAGTATGGGCATGCTGGGAAGGGGGTGTAGGCAATAGCATGATGGGAGTGGTAGTCACAGATATTGGTCACCCTCACAATTGGCCCATCAACACCACTCTGAACCATGCTCACATCACAGAGAGTTGAAAAGAAATGACAAGATGGCTGACACTGGGTACTGCTGTGGGGAGCACAAGGCCCTGCTGGGAACTGTGCACCAACCAACAGCAGGACACCACTGACTGACATCCTGAAAGCAAACTTGCACTCCCTGCAATGGAAGCACGTTCCATGGTGGGATATCTGGCTGGGTGGGAAGGAGGACTGACAGCTCTGACCATATTTACAAGCAGCTTTTCTCACACACCCCCTTAACACAAACTCCACACAACTCACCTGGGAGAATGCAATGCCTCACACTCTAATTAAATATCCCACAAAGAACCACCACCCTGGGTTATGCTGTGTGAAGCACAGGGACATTCTTGGGACTTGTAGCCAAACAAACGCCAGGACAACACTGTCAGCCATCCTTTCAGCACAGGCACACTACCCCACAGGGAAGCTGAGTCAAAAGGAAGGAAGTATGGGCATGCTGGGAAGGGGGTGTAGGTAATAGCATGATGGGAGTGGTAGTCACAGCTCAACATCCCCCACCCACATGGCCCAGCAAGCTCACACTGAAGCATGCACACCTCACAGGGAGTGGAAAGAACTGAAAAGATGGCTGAAACTGGGTACTGCTGTGTGGAGCACAAGGCCCTGCTGGGAACTGGGCACCAACAAACAACAGGACCACACTGTCAGCCATCTTGCCATTGCTGTCACACTCACACACAGTGAAGTCCACTCAAAAGGAAGGAAGTATAGGCATGCTGGGAAGGGGGGTGTAGGCATTAGCATGATGGGAGTGGTAGTCACAGCTCAACATCCCCCACCCACATGGCCCAGCAAGCTCACACTGAAGCATGCACACCTCACAGGGAGTGAAAAGCCACTTCTAAGATGTTTGACAATGGTCCTCTGTCGTGGGGAGTACCAGGCCCTGCTGGGAACTGGGCACCAACCAACAGCAGGACACCACTGACTGACATCCTGAGAGTCAACCTGAACCCACTGCAAGGGTGGCATGCTTCATGGAGGGATAACTGGGCTGGGGGGAGAAGGAGGGCCGGATGTCCACCAAATACAACCAATGCTGGCCATGCACACACCTCAACATTCACATTGAAATGCCTCAGGTTTGCAGGACAATGTGCTACACCAATATCAACCTCTGACTGTGACAACTTAGGACAATGCAATGTACAGGCCCGCATCCAGAGGTACAGTCACAACTGTCAGGTGTGTGAACCATTGATGCCTGTAGAAACATAACATACATTGTGTGTCTCTTCCAAAAACAGGTGATGATGGGGACACAGCAGCAGACGATGAGGAGTCCCTGTCCCAGGCTCCGGTGGACACTGAGCTCACTGGTGTGGAACAGCCTCTTCCCTCCTCGGATGGCGAAGACCTACCTGGCCCCTCCGGTGTGAGTCATCATGCAGCACCAGCAGGACCAACATCTGCACCCCCTGCACCCACCCCTCCAACAACTGCCAACACACAGACCACCCCCGCCGGCACGGACAGACCAAGGACCACCGATGACAACAGCACAGGGACCCCGGCCCAACGTCGAGCAACGGACAACGACCCCAGTAACAACCCCCAAGGGGGCCAAGGGTCACCTGTGCGTGCCACCGTAGGTCCCGCACGTGTCGCCAGGGGTGGTGGGAGGGGTGGTAGACATAGGTTGCTGTTTGCAGAGGGGTCTGGACTGCATGATGACCCACAACTGGTACGCATTGCTGATGCGTACCAGAATAGCACCGGAGAGGTCAGCCAGGTAGTGGGGATCCTCAAGGACATTCAACAGAAGCAGGCTGCCCATCATGCCCGCTTGGACTCCCACATGTCCCGTGTGGACTCCCACATGTCCCGTGTGGAGACACACATGTCTCGCATGGAGTCCAAGTGGGACACATTGCAAGAACTGACAGCGGCGCATAGGGACATATTGACATGCCTCCTCCAGATTAGCACCAACATGGCCACACCTCCCTGTGTGCCCACAACATCTGGTGCTGCAACAACTGCAACTGCCACAGGGAGGGAGGAGGACTCTGGTGGAGAGTCCCCTGCACCGCAGCAGCCTGCACGTGAGGATCCCCCCCAAAGAAGAGGGGTCGTCCGAGGAAGGAAAACTGAGAGGCCGATGGCCATGTACATCCCCCAGGAACCCAACACCTGTTCTGGAAATTCTCCTTTGTGTGCAAACTGTTCACCCTGTCGAATGCAACCCAACTCTCCCACATGACATGGGGAGTTTAAGTTGGCCCAATGTATCAGATGACTGTGGACTTTACTCAGGACATTTCTGCTACCAAGACTTCCAACTCATCTGGGAACTTTGGATTACAATCCCAATGTACAGCACCCACCATCCTGTGCACTATGCTCACACATGTATGTAAATAAACTCACTAATACACCATACTTGCCTCTGTTGTGATTCCAACGTGGTTTCTGTCATGGAGATGATGATCTGCTAAATGACACTGTGCATGCTAACTGCTACAGCAAGTACAACACCGTCATGTGAGTCATGGCGACGTGACACATATGAGGGAGACACACCACTAGGGCTACACAACACATACACACCAGGGCCATCGGACTCATCGCCTACACTGATGTTGCCAGGAAATACAGTGGAATGCACAGACAACACACCTATTCAGAGTCTGTGTTAACTAGCCCACAGGTGCAGTAAGCAAATGTCAGTCAGATGTGTGACCACAGACAACGCACATCCCAAAGTGAAGCACAGGTTTATTACATATTTGCAACATGTTGTTTGCACTACAGATGCAAGGTAATCCCACGTGGCAGTGGCCACACAGTCAACAAGTGTAGAAGAAAGAAAGTCCAGGGGTGTGTGGCACATCACCTGTAGGGAAACGACTGATTCCACCCTGGAAGTTGAATCATGGTGTCGGGGGATCACAGTTGACCAAACAATGCTGAAAGTACCCTGTGAAGGACAGACATGACACACAGTCAAAAGCACTGAAGAACAGGACAGAACTGCAATACTCATGCCCAATACATGTCACAAGATACCTACACAAAAACAAGTTAGCATGTCAACACTGTTGGGGAGTACAGACTACCTGTAAGGACACATCGCTGTACGCTTCCAGTCAAGTAGCACATGGCCACACTCAAACAGCACCAGAGCACCACCAACACATATCACGCAAACTCACATCATTGACATGACATCTCTGGATACTCACATTCAGCTGAAGAAGTTGGTGATGAGCTGTGTGCGGACATCACCCTCATCATCATCATCATCACTGGCATCGTGGCCCAGGCCAGGATCCTCCACAGGTGGCGGATGTTGGTCATCGTCATCCATGATGAGAGGCAACTCCTTCCGCACTGCCAGGTTGTGTAGCATGCAGCAGACGATGACAATCTTGCACACCTTTGCTGGGGCATATGGGAGGGCCCCTCCTGTCTTGTCCAGGCAGCGAAAGCAGCTCTTCAGGAGACCAAATGTCCGCTCGATCACTCTCCTGGTCCGACCATGTGCCTCATTGTAGCGCATCTGGGCTGGTGTCACAGGGTTCCTGAGGGGTGTCAGCAACCACGGCATGTTGGGGTATCCCGAGTCACCTACATAAAGACAATTGCACATTAGCTGAGTTGGAAAAGAGGGTGGAATACAACATTGCAGAACACACACAATGGTACAAAGTCAGTACACACCGACAAGCCAGGCATGCTGGTTCTGCATCTGTGACATCATCCTCGGGATGCGACTACTCCTCATCACGTAGGCATCGTGTGCAGAACCGGGGAAACGGGCACACACGTGTGAGATGCACATATCTGCAAGACATACCACCAGAGCATTGACCGAATGGTAATGTTTCCTGTTCCTGTATGCCTGCTCATGTGCCTGTGGTGGTACCAAAGCCACATGTGTCCCATCAATGGAGCCAATGACATGCAGCATCCTCCCCAGGGCATAGAAGTCACTCTTGACGTCAGTGAGTTGTTGACGTTTAGGGAAATAGATGTACTGGTTCAGGTATCTCAACATTGCCTCCAAAACATCGCGTAGCACACGGCTGAACATGGTCTGTGATATCCCACCAGCAGACGCCACAGTGTGTTGAAAGGTACCGGTGGAAAAGAAGTGTAGGGCTGCCATCACCTTCACCTTGGGGGTCAGCGCTGTAGGGTATGGCCGGCCAGGTTCCAAATGTGGGGCCAACCGCACTGCCAATTCCTCAATCAGCGGACTGTTGAAGCGGTACCGTCGGATGCAGTCCCGTTCAACCATGGTTGCAAGGTCAGGGAATGGTCTATGAACAGCTGGTGCCCTGCAGTGCATAGGTGAAGAAAGAAAGATTGTCAGTCACCCCACATATGTGGCATAGACCATACTCAATATCACATGATACATCATTACGAGACACAAGTACCTGATGTGTGTGCCGTTCTGTAAGGACATGTATGGCACCTACATGGCCAACATCTAACATCACAGTTCAATATGTGTTGGCAACAAGTTCCAGGTTGTGCTATGGGATATCATTAGGCTGTGTCACAGTACCCATGTACTGCTGTAACGTTCCAAACACACACCACAGTGACATGTGAGGACAGATGTGCCCCAGGCATCACAGCTCATTGACAGGTAGATTCCCAGGGACCCTGTATTGCCACATGGACACTGGCATGACATGGCGTATCATGAATACACCACAGCAAAACAACCATGACCCCCACAGGTAGTGGTCCCTGTTGCCTCTGCAGGACAGACATGGACGTCTGTGACACACACACACGCACAACATCAAAGTCCATGCACAAACAACGTGGATGTGGAGACTGTCTCCCATTGTGCACATGGAATCAGAGACATTGTAAACACAACATGCACACAGACTGTGGAGGGTCATCACTATTGTGGCAATGGGTCACCCTGTGACATACATACCGTCCCACATGGGACTCAGGGGGTATGTGACATGACATAAACATACACAACCTGGAAATGTGACCATGTCACATGCTCTGAAATGAACAGTTGCACATCACAGTGGTCATGTGCACAACACACAAAGGATTCTGTCCCAATGAACACGTGCACAGCCTGGGAGTGGCTGCCCCCAAGTGCCACCCAAAAACCACATGTTGACCCCCATACACAGAAAAGGTAATGCAGCCTTACATGCCTTAGGATACAGTGTGGACAGGCTGTGGTGTCATAGGTGTGCCCCTGAGTCCCTGGAAAGTAAATGTGGCTGGCATACGTTCACCTGTGACAGGCATGGGGACATATGCGAGTGACTTGTACAGGGACGCGTTGTACAGCAATGGTCCGATCGGTGCGCACGCATTGGCCATTGCATATGATGTGAGCGGGTACGCGTTGTACAGCAATGGTCCGATCGGTGCGCACGCATTGGACATTGCATTTTATGTGAGCGGGTACGTGTTGTTTCTTGAAATACGCGTTGTACAGCAATGGTCCGATCGGTGCGCACGCATTGGCCATTGCATATGATGTGAGCGGGTACGCATTGTACAGCAATGGTCCGATCGGTGCGCACGCATTGGCCATTGCATATGATGTGAGCGGGTACGCGTTGTACAGCAATGGTCCGATCGGTGCGCACGCATTGGCCATTGCATTTGATGTGAGCGGGTACGCGTTGTTTCTTGAAATACGCGTTGTACAGCAATGGTCCGATCGGTGCGCACGCATTGGCCATTGCATTTGATGTGAGCGGGTACGCGTTGTTTCTTGAAATACGCGTTGTACAGCAATGGTCCGATCAATGCGCACGCATTGGCTATTGCATATGATGTGAGCGGGTACGCGTTGTACAGCAATGGTCCAATCGGTGTGCACGCATTGGCCATTGCATATGATGTGAGCGGATACGCGTTGTACAGCAATGGTCCGATCGGTGCGCACGCATTGGCCATTGCATTTGATGTGAGCGGGTACGCGTTGTTTCTTGAAATACGCGTTGTACAGCAATGGTCCGATCGGTGCGCACGCATTGGCCATTGCATATGATGTGAGCGGGTACGCGTTGTACAGCAATGGTCCGATCGGTGCGCACGCATTGGACATTGCATTTGATGTGAGCGGGTACGCATTGTTTCTTGAAATACGCGCTGTACAGCAATGGTCCGATCGGTGCGCACACATTGGCGATTGCATATGATGTGAGCGGGTACGCGTTGCACAGCAATGGTCCGATCGGTGCGCACGCATTGGCCATTGCATATGATGTGAGCGGGTACGCGTTGTACAGCAATGGTCCGATTGGTGAGCACGCATTGGCCATTGCATATGATGTGAGCGGGTACGCGTTGTACAGCAATGGTCCGATCGGTGCGCACGCATTGGCCATTGCATTTGATGTGAGCGGGTACGCGTTGTTTCTTGAAATACGCGTTGTACAGCAATGGTCCGATCGGTGCGCACGCATTGGACATTGCATTTGATGTGAGCGGGTACGCTTTGTTTCTTGAAATACGCGTTGTACAGCAATGGTCCGATCGGTGCGCACGCATTGGCCATTGCATATGATGTGAGCGGGTACGCGTTGTACAGCAATGGTCCGATCGGTGCGCACGCATTGGCCATTGCATATGATGTGAGCGGGTACGCGTTGTACAGCAATGGTCCGATCGGTGCGCAAGCATTGGCCATTGCATAAGATGTGAGCGAGTACGCGTTGTACAGCAATGGTCCGATCGGTGCGCACGCATTGGCCATTGCATTTGATGTGAGCGGGTACGCGTTGTTTCTGGAAATACGCGTTGTACAGCAATGGTCCGATCGGTGCGCACGCATTGGCTAGGGCCTGGCATGGCAACGGACGCGTTTTCGAAGCTTTAACGAGTCTGATGCAGTGAATTCAGTTGGCCAGCCACAACTATGTTGCAAATTCATGGGTGTCATGAAGTTGAACTTTGAAGGATGCTGTGGGCGTGTATAAGTGGTGCAATTCCATGGATTGGCCAGATTCAGAAGATGCAAACGACTTGGACCTATCACTTTGGACACATGGGACAGTATCTGCCTCTGCAGCACACATATAATGCTGGCTGTTCCCCTGAGAGCTCACTTGCCTGCACCACATGCTCCAGGACGACATCTGCCAGCAACACTGCTGCTGGCTGCATCCTCTGGCTACTGCAATGGCACGTACTGTGGAGAGAGCCCCAGCCTTCAGTGCTGAGGAGAACCAGGCCCTGCTGGACAGCCTCCTTCCACAGTACAGCAAGCTGTATGGGAAACCAGGGGAGCAGGTGAGTGTGCTGTCCACTGCCTCACTAAATGTGCATGTTGTCTGACTAGCAAGACTTCCAGTGTGCACACCACTGGCTAGCATGCTCACTGAGTAGTTCTCACCCCCAAAGTGTGTAGTTACATGCACTGAACAGGTATAGTGCAGTAACAGTGCATTCCAACAAGGTTTTACTTCCCAGGCAATGATACCATTTAGTAACTGCTGGTAAACTGTTCATAGCCATAGTTGCACTGCCTGTGTACATCATATGCCCCTGTGATTGAGACATGTATATCCAACTGTGTGATGCACGGATATGTTGCATGTGTAGTAATGGCCTCTTTCACTTTGTCATCCTCACAGGTTGATGCCCACCAGAAGCAGGAGATCTGGCTGACCATCGTCCGGGCAGTACGATCCGTGGGGGACTACAAGCGCCGGATCCGCAACTGCCCGAAGAGGTGGCAGGACCTTCGGGGCTGGACCCAGAGGATCGCAAGGGTCCAGCTGAAGCTGTTGCCTCCTCACAGGAGGGGCGGACACCGGACCCTGACCCCCCACATGCACCGGATCCTGGCGGTGGTCTTCCCTAACCTGGATGGGCAGCTGCAGGCCAGACAGCAGCAAGGAGGGGGTGAGTCCATGACTGCACTGTGAACTTTGTCTGACATGCTATGTGCCCTCCTCTGGCCTGGTTAAACCTCCACAGTACATCAGTCTTGTGGTCCAGGACCCATGTCCCTCAATTGTGACATGCCCACTCCTCATCTGATACCCAGGTGTGGCCCTTACAGTCTGGTAATTGTGTCACTTGGGTACTGTGTCCTTGCATTTTGCCTAGCTCAGGGTGGGGGACAGCATTTGTTACCGTACCTTTGTGGTGGGCTTCATGGGTGGGTCAATTGCTTACACAATGCCTGAGTTCTGACATGTAATCTGCGTGTAACTTTGATATGTGTTCCAATTGCTGATCTGACTCACCACATGTGCCTGGGGTATTTGGCACACCCCATGCTGCGGGTGGGAACAATGTTTGGGCCTCAGGAGTATGTATATCAAGTGTGTCACACATGCTCAGCCACATGCCTACTGTCCAGGGCTCATCCCTCTTTCACGTGGAGCAGGACAGTCATGCCTACTCCAGGGCATACAGTACACTCTGTACTCCCACTCCCGTGTATCAGCTGACACGTTGTGCTCAGTGAAATGTTCCCTCAGGTGTCTGCCTCTGTGTCATTGTGCTGTGGCTTCGTTGTCAGGACTACTGGGGTGTTTGTCGGTTAGGGCTCAGCATGCCATCTGAGATGTGACCATGAGAGACGATACTTGTGTGACATATAAGTGTTTGATCACTTGACTGTGCAGACTGGTGCATGCGACTGTGAAGTTCAGGCAGCTGTTTTTCATTCACAGCAGACTGTGAGGTGCTCAGGTTCAGAGAGTTGTGTTTCATGTCTCCCATATGTCCAATTGGTATGACGTGGACAAATAAGAGTTCAGATGATGTGGTGTGTGGGGGATGGACATGTGCACTTGTCAGCTACAGAACTTGCATTCCCCATGACCTAGGATTGTGACACAGTGCAGACTGTTTGCTGAAGCCAATAACATTTTCCATTCGAGCCAGTCTGGTTTCAGGCACAACCTTAGTACAGAGACGGCGCTACTGGAGATCTCCGAATCTATCAAAGAAACCCTTGATAAAGGAGGCAAAGCAGTTCTTGTTCTTTTAGACCTCTCTGCGGCTTTCGACACCGTGCCCCATGGCCGCCTCCTGTGGAGGCTACGGGAGTGTGGACTTGGAGGAACGGTGCTGAAGTGGTTCTCCTCTTTTTTGGAGGACAGATACCAAGAAGTTTGGCTGCCTCCGTTTTCAGCCAGCATCCCGCCCTTGAACGTTGGCGTGCCACAGGGATCTATCTTGAGCCCAGTACTTTTTAATATATACATGGCTCCCTTGGCTACCCTAGTAGAAGAGTGCGGGGCTATGATTATATCATATGCCGACGATACCCAGTTGCTCTTCACCTGTGAGAAGGGTGAGGAGTTTAATGGGGTAAAGATAAATAAATGCCTGAAAGAAATTTTTGCCTGGTTCCGACACAATAATCTTAAATGTAATCCGGAAAAATCAGAAATTATCTTTTTCGGCACCCCTCCTCTGGACGCCTGGAAACAATGGTGGCCTACTGATATGTCTCCCCCCCAGTCAGCAGTTAAGACTGTAAAAAATCTGGGAATGAAAATGGATGACGCCTTAGTTATGACATCTCAAGTACAGGCAGTGGCGGGCACGTGTTTTGGTCTCCTGAAAATGCTCCGCAGGTTTCTCTTCCTTTTGCCGACCTCTCACAGAAAGACGGTCGTTCAGGCCCTCATTACCTCCAGATTGGACTATGCTAACGTCCTCTATCTGGGCCTTCCAGAGTTCTTACTGAACAGACTTCAGATTGTGCAGAATGCAGCGGCCAGGGCAGTCTTGGGGCTCAGACCTAGAGATCGGATCTCTCACCATCTGAAGACTCTGCATTGGCTGCCTGTCCGTTGCAGAATACTTTTCAAAGCATTGGTCCTGGCCTTCAAAGCTCTTCACGACATGGGGGCACATTATATTCGCAGAAGAGTTTCGTATTACGTGCCTGGCAGAGCTCTGAGGTCAGAGCACCAACACCTAATTATTACTCCAAAATGTTTCAGAAGTCGCTGCGGTGGACGGTCTTTTCAAGTGCAAGTGGCTAGACACTGGAACAAACTGCCTCTCTCGCTCAGACAGGCCACGAACATATTGGCGTTCAGGAAAGAACTAAAAACCTGGCTGTTCCAGCAAATAGTTTAAAGTCCGTTCTCCCCGGTACTGATGTGCTCCTCTGTCAGTCTTTCTGTCTCTTTCAATCTCAGCGCCGGGACACTCTGTTGAGTAGCTGCGCGCTCTACAAATCCACTCATAACATAACATAACATAACTGTTGTTGGCTGGCTGCCCTGCCCATGTGACTGGAGACAGTGATGTATGACTTTGCAGGCATGCCTGTGCCATGGCATTAAACTTCCTAAGAGTGATCCTGCAGGGGAGTGACATGTGCAACATGCACCCCATTGTGGCATTGACTATGAGGACATGGGTGCATCATGGTGTCTGGTTTTGGTATGCATCACATGCATTTCAAATTAGACTCTGGCCATCCCTTTATCCGGACACCTGTACTGACTCAGTGGCAATAGATGTGATGTGTGCATGTTCACATACTTCACCGTGTTCTCTGCAATGTCCAACAACTGGGTAGGTGGTGCATGTGTCCACACTGGGGTATTACCATCCGACAGGCACCAGACAGATGGGTGCAAGCTGTTTGAGGGTAAATGGGTGGTCACACCCTTCTGCTTACCGGCTCATGAGAGCACGACCCGCACTCTGCTAGTTCACTTGAAAAGAAGGAACAACGGTGTGAAATACAGTGGCACTTTGTTAAGCAATTCAGTAACACCGAGAACTGTTCATTCAATGCTGCTCGTCAACACATGAGCAGGATGAAAATGTAAGCATCAACAATATTACAAATCATATTTTAAGTGAAGCACAAAGATCGATGTAACTATCTATCAGTGAGCTACAGCCTATGGGGCAAGTCTTAAAAGAGGGATCATGAATAGGCAAGCGCCTAGAAGGCAAATCTTAAATAAGAGAGCAAGAACCATCCAAGGCTACACAGTTTAAGCTAGGATAAATGCTATGAATTGGGTGTGGATGAGCTAAATTAGAGAGGCTGACAAAGCCAAAAGGCTAGCAATCAGAAAAGAGCATTACCACCTTGAGAGTAGAAGTTCTAGGCCCAAGATCAGGAGAACGGCCGACTGGGAACCCTCCCCATGCAATGCACTGGTATGATGAGTTCAGGGCGTGGACATGGGTGCAAACCTTTTATATGGCTTAATGCAGAACTCCTACCCACAGTTGACGTGGGCCCTGACGTGGGTCCTTGACCGCACGCTTACAGTAACTGTGGAAAGTTTTTTGAAGAACAGAGAAGTGGTATCATGGTGAAAACAGGGGCTTTTAGCAGGTGGTCGGTGCTCTTGACCGCAAACATAAGAAAAAGATAACTTTTACCGTAAGATGCTCAGAAATTAAGATTTCACATATTATTTCTCTGTCACGTAGCCGCCTTTTCAGTTTCAGTTGAGCAAGCGTGGAAAGTTTCATAAGTTAAAATATTGCAAACATTGCTTGTGAAAGAGCAAGATGTACCAGCAGAGTGTCACGTATGTGTGGGCTAACCTTATTCTTGTGACTGTGGAAATTTACAAGGGGGGGGCTGGTGCCGCGGTGGATGGCACAGGTCCCTGCTGTCAGGTCAGAAAGGCCTACAAGATTTGTTGTATTAAAAAATGATAGCAAGAGGCAGTGGCCTCTTGGGCCTACATGTGTGTGTGCATCTAAGGAGGTGGGTTTGGGCCTAAGTGTATGTATCTAGGGGGTGTGGACCACTGTGAGGGCTTGGGCCTAAGTGTATGTATCTAAGGGGGTGTGGACCACTGTGACAGGTACTAAAAGGCTAAAAGAAAAATGGACAACTTAGGTCATCTATCAGGGCCTGACTGGTGGGGCCTATATGGGAGTGCCATGTTTCATGGGCAGAGCAGAAAGGTACATAGGTCTGTGTTATATGGTAGAACAGAACCCTACTTCAAAGGCCAGGAGGGGTGTGAGTGCCATGGTTGACCATCAGACTGACAATTGGCTTCTCCTAATCTGTGTGAGCACTTTTGGCAAAGTTCAACTAAGGATGCCATGGCTTGCTCTGTAATGTGCTGTACTTACTGTGGTGTGTGCGGTCAGTGCAGGTGACTGATGTTTGTCTGTTTCCCTAATTGTTTGCAGATACATCCACGGCCACAGGTGGGGACAGCTCCACGGACCAGGAGGAGCTGCAGAGCCAGACTGGGTCAGCAGCCGATGAGTGGTCGGAGGGACCCAGTGGCACGGAGGGCGAGGGGAGCCACACCGAGGAGTCCTCAGCACCATCCACCTCAGCTGAGGACCACAGCAGCTCGGAGGATGACTCCCTTGTGGAGGCGGGTGTCAGCAGCCACCACACCCCAGCTAGTATGGCTGGCCCCGCCACCACTACCACCACCGCCACCGCCCTCCCATCGGCTCCCATTCCAGAGGTCCGTGGAGGCTCCCGTGTTCGGGAGAGTGTCTCCTTCGTGCCAGGACCCGCACCCCCTGCCCCTGTGTCCCCTGCTGCCCTGAGTGAGGAGTCTGTGTACTTACTTTGCCAGCCTCTAAAAAAGAGAGAGGGGTCCAACACACCAAAGGGACAGGACACCGCTCAGACACTAGGTCTAAAATAAACTCCCTTTGGGTTATTTGTTCAACATTTATATCACACTCTCATACCACAGACAACATATAATTATCACCAGATACCAAAACTCCCAATTTATTAGCAAAATATTTATTAGGTTGGTTAAAAAAAAGGATGCCTTTATATTTTCCATTAATACAAATCTTCAATTAAAATACATTAAAAAAACATCACTGCTGTAAAATTAAAATCACATATATAACACAAATGGCTCAATATTCATATCAAAACATAATCACATTGCAATCCATTAATGTATCATCTCATTAATTTTCACAAATATTACACATAAGCCTATGAGCTTTTTTAAAAAAAACTTTATCCACAAGTAGACCAAAAAGCGACGCATTTCGGAGGCATACACAGGTCCAACCTCCTTCTTCAGGCTTGCTACTAATCTGTTCCAACAGTGTTATCTACATGAAAACATATATAAAAACAATTCATTACAATGTCAATGCATACCTGATTAAAACCTACCCAAAAAACAATCAATTAAAATAGCCACATTCTAAAAAAAATTTAAGTCATATATTGCAATACTCTGTTGATTTACTGGCGCTGTAGAACTGGTGATAATAAACACAAAAACACAAAACACTCAAACATACATATACAGGCATATTGACAATATTATGTCTGTTTGACTTCTAAGTATACTTAACCAGGCTTATAACTATAAGCCTAGATATCCGTTAGTTATACGGATGTGTGAAAAAAGCAATAAGTCTTCTAAAAAAGGGTTTTTTATTAAAACCAACCCTCTTTAGAATCTATACAGGAATACCAAAGAATTTCCCTCTTTCTATATTTATTACCTTATTAAATATGATATAAGGATGGATATCAACTGAGTTATCCCCCATTGAAACAATAAAAAGAATCAAAAAACCTTCTCAACCTCATATTTTCAATAATAGCACTATGTACCCACCAAGATGTGTACCGGTCAATGTTCCACAGTCAGAAAATCTCCTTTTTTGATACACAAAGGGATGTAAACACCACCCGCAATTCTGGTGATATAAAAAGGGGGACACGTCTCCACTCTTTTTTAGACACTCTGAAATAAAAAACCCAATATACCTGTCAAAATAAACCAAACTGCTGCCTTGTATTTAAATCTTCTTAAATCAAAAATAAAACCCTTTGTTCATTTTAGACCTACCATGATCATCCTGGCACACATAGACCTTTATTTAGATGTTTGCTGAATTATGTTTATTTAATTCTCTTTCCAATTGATGTTGTTCAATTGTCCTATAAAGAATTAAAATATCAAATTAGAACATCCACACCGTCTAATATGGCAATAATGCGCCACCTATTGAATGTAACCGTGACTCTGCTGCCACTAAACATGTGGAAAAAACATTCACAGTCGAATTTACCTTAATGAATACAACCATGAGCTTGAACTGGAAAACGACATGTACTTCTTTTCGTTAGCTGTAATTCTGTTTGTACGTCACTTGAATCACCTAAAAATAAATATGTGTGTCACTCCAATTTAGCAACGACTATAATAGCCACTATAGGTGAACCAAACTCGTCCCCAAGTACTCGCTTTATCCCACTAAAGTCTCTGTTCTATAAAACTACCTGCCCAATCGCCAGGCATCAATCTGTAGCACATAAACCCACCATCTATAATGACCTAAAAATAAATATGTGTGTCAATCCAATTTAGCAACAACTATGATAGCCAATATAGGTGAACCAAACAAGTCCCCAAGTGCTCGCTTTATCCCAATGAGGTCTCTGTTATATAGAACTACCTGCCCAATCGCCAGGCATCAATCAATAGCACATAAACCCACCGTCTGTGAATGTCATGCCTTAGAGATCACACACGTTCCCTGCATCAAAAGAACGCTAATCATTTAAAAATTCTGGGTTATACAAGCTTCGACACCCACCTGCTGTACTTAACCGTCCACATACGAATCGGTATATTTAAATGCCAACGCAATTTCTTAACCGTAAAATAAGAAGCGCTAATCCTATGAGAATGCCGGGTTTTCAAACATCTATCGGTACCTCAAAACAACTTTATTGCCATGAAACTACCCCTCTACTGGGATTATAACAAAAATCCATAGATGCTCATGACCTGAACAATTCAAACTACTTCCAGAGACCGTGACTGCACTTACCGGGATTGAATAATCTCCTGAGCATACTCCAGACGCAACCTCACCCTCTGCTCTGATGCTGACGTTTATACGTCCTGCCTAATTGGCAAAATAATCGCGCCAAAAAACGCCCGTGTATTAAACATCGAAAACGGACCATCCAAATCGTTCCATGTCCGCCATCTTGGAATGGATAAAAACACACGAAACCTACATAGACTCCACTAAATCGCTACGGTCTTAAATCCATTACCAACACAATAGTAGGACCAAAAGGTGTCTTCCTGTTCTTATATTCAATCAAAAGATTACCAATCACAATTGACATAATTATTTCCACACCATACAGATCCTTCCAAATCATGCCGATAATAATACTCTTTTAATCAACCACCGAAACTACCTATCTATGCTTCATGAGTTCCACATCAATGCCAATCTTTGACATCGAGGTAGGACTAGACGGTATCTCCCCACTAACACAAGTATAAAAATCAATTCACTATAGAATAAAAACTATCAGTGTCAACATATCTTGTAACCCCAATCATCTAATCAATTTATCCCATTCCTCTCTTGAGTTCAAGCCTTGTCTTACAGTATTTAAAATAGATATATACCACGGTTCCCTTGCTTTACGTTTGTCTTCCATGTTGCCACCTCTTCTATTCATGGTCACTCTTTCCAAAATAAACCACGAAAAATTTGTTTCTCTATGTCCATGCTGTAAGAAATGTGCAACTAAGGGAGCATTCAGCTTTCTGGTCTTAATTGCTGATTTATGTTCAGCCAATCTAATCCTCAGTTCACGGCCTGTCTCCCCCACATAAGCTAAACCACATGGACAACGCAAAAAATAAACCACATTTTTGCTCCGACAATTACTCAAAGAGTGAACAGCCAAAGTTCTACCGTTGTGGTTTAAAAATTTTGCCACAATACATTGGTCACACATTGAGCAATTGCCACAACGTGCATTGCCCTTAGCTATCGTGTGATCAAAAGTCTTCTGTCTTTCCTTCGGCCCCTCTCTATATGTCTGCACCAACTGGCTACGCAGATTCTTATTTTTCTTGTAAGCAAATAGTGGTTTATCTAATCTCACATTCTCTTCATCATTCAGAATATTCCAATTTCTGTTCACTACATTTTTTATTTTATTGCTCACAGAACTAAATTGGCTCACAAACACAACTCTCTGTTTTTCCTGCCGTTTTCTCGGCCTGTTTAGCATTGCATCACGATCATAGAATCTTGCCCGTTTGAAAGAGTGTGATATCAATTTTTTGGGGTATCCCCTATCACGTAACTTAGTTTTCAACAACTCAGAGTGGGTATAAAAATCTTGAAGATCCGTACAATTCCTCCGTAACCGGAGGAACTGGCTGAATGGTATATTATCTTTCTGCGCTTTGGGGTGGAAGCTTGAATAGTGTAAAAGCGTATTTTTAGCCATAGGTTTTGTATATAATTCTACTGCTAATCTCCCTTCTGTTTCCTTAATGGTAATATCTAAGTAATCAACACTCTTATTGCTCTGGGTTGCGGTAAATCTAAGATTTCTATCACCCAAGTTCAGCCAGGTCAAAAATTCTGTCAGAAGATCACTAGGCCCGTCCCAAATAAAAAAAACATTGTCAATAAATCGATGCCACTCCAAAACATTCACTTAGAATGGAGCCAACTCATTGTAAATGTGACGATCTTCAAACTCCCCAACATAAAGACATGCCAAACTAGGGGCACAGGTGGCCCCCATGCTGGTCCCTTTCTTCTGACGATACAGTTGGTCTTGAAAAAGAAAAAGATTGTTCTTCAAAACCAACTCCGTGCACTGCACTATAAAATCCTTACTGACACCCTCCAGGGTTATATTTTCTAAAATTTTACCTACCAACTCTACTGTATTTTGTTGAGGAATATTTGTGTAGAGAGACTCAATGTCCAGAGTAACTAGACATTGAGTCTCCCCCACAAAGGGCTTACCCTCAATCATTCCAATGATATGCGAGGAATCCCTCACATATGATTTTAATTTTAACACCAAGGGTTTAAGGAAAGAATCTATATATTTGCTTAAAGGCTCAAGCAAGGATCCCAGACAGCTTACAATCGGTCGCATGGGGGGTCTATATAGTTTTTATGTACTTTAGGAAGCCCATATAGGGCCGGAATTTTAGGATTCCTGTTGTTTAAGAATCTCCACTCAGCCTCACAAATCCAATTATTTTCCTTAGCTTCCATAAGAAGATCATTACATTTCTTAGTTAAAGCAGTTAATTCATTGTCCTGTGCCTTTTCATAATATTCATACACATCCAATAATTTAATCAACCTATTCTCATAATCTGATGTGTCAAAAACTACCACTCCACCACCCTTATCGGCGGGTTTTATAGTAATGGACAGATCCTCTTTTAAACTATTAATCGCTGCCCTTTGATTCTTACTAAGGTTAAAATCATGAGGATTTTCATTTTTAATGATATTTTGCACCTCTATCTCGACAACCCTCTCAAATGTATCTACATTTTTGCCTACCTGTGCTAATGATGGTGTAAAGCTAGATTTAGGTTTGAGACCCGTTACATTATCGGATTCCCGACCCAATCTACCTTCAAAAAACCTCGTTAATCTAATTTTTCTAAAAAACATTCTAAGATCCCTTTCTAATTGAAATCTGTTGATCCTGGCTGTGGGCACAAAACTAAACCCTCTCCCCAAAACCTCTATTTCATCTTTATTCAGGAGTCTCTTAGACAAATTAATGATGGGAATTTTGTCTAGCGCCAGTAGCTCTGATTCCTGGTCCGCATATATTCTTGCGGCGGTTGATTTCGTACTGGTTGGGCCCTCATTTGATTCCCATTGTATCGACCCCTCCTGTTCTTCTGTTCTAAAAAATCTCCATAGTTTTCATTGGACCCTCTACCCAATTGTTCTGTTCTTGGTGCTGGTTCCTCATCCCCACTAGATCCTGAGGTATCCGAGAAGGTGACCTCCTTTCTACCCCCTCGTGTATACCGAGGTCTTCTGTAGGGGTTCCTATCCCATCCCTGGTCATTCTTTTGATCATAATAATTCTCTTTAAGATAGGGATATGCAAGCTCTGCGGTAAATCTACTAATGTCCTTTTTGAGTTTATTAGTTTTTTTGTTAAGTAAGTAATCTCTATAGCCATCGACATCTTTATTAATCTCCTCCAATTTGAGATTCGCCTCTTCTAAAGCTTGTTTATCCATAAGTTCAGCTTCCAATTTCTCTATAGCTTCTCTTTCTAAAATAATCACTTCTTGTGCAGTTTCTATTATTAAAAGCATCCAGTCACGACTACAGCGATTCGATATTTGTGACCACGTTTCAAGAAATCTTTTATGATCCACAAACACTCCAGGTTCATTCCGAACCTGTAATCCTATCGGTATCACACCAGACTTCACATAATCAATTAAAAAATCTGCGTGTGCCTCAGTTCTAATTAATTTCTTTTTCAAATTTAGTAAGGTGCCCCATTTTTCACCTTTACTAGTGATCACCGTAAATTTGTTTCCTTTCCTTATATTAATAATTCTATTGAACTGATCGTCATTAAAACCAAATGTTTTAAACTGATCCATATGCACACAAAGCTAGAATAGACGATGCGTGTTAATTACACGGAAAGGCCAAGCCTTAACTCTCTCAGTCACAAGGACTGTGCTTGAAATCTCTAAAAAGAGAGAGGGGTCCAACACACCAAAGGGACAGGACACCGCTCAGACACTAGGTCTAAAATAAACTCCCTTTGGGTTATTTGTTCAACATTTATATCACACTCTCATACCACAGACAACATATAATTATCACCAGATACCAAAACTCCCAATTTATTAGCAAAATATTTATTAGGTTGGTTAAAAAAAAAGGATGCCTTTATATTTTCCATTAATACAAATCTTCAATTAAAATACATTAAAAAAACATCACTGCTGTAAAATTAAAATCACATATATAACACAAATGGCTCAATATTCATATCAAAACATAATCACATAGCAATCCATTAATGTATCATCTCATTAATTTTCACAAATATTACACATAAGCCTATGAGCTTTTTTAAAAAAAAACTTTATCCACAAGTAGACCAAAAAGCGACGCGTTTCGGAGGCATACACAGGTCCAACCTCCTTCTTCAGGCTTGCTACTAATCTGTTCCAACAGTGTTATCTACATGAAAACATATATAAAAACAATTCATTACAATGTCAATGCATACCTGATTAAAACCAACCCAAAAAACAATCAATTAAAATAGCCACATTCTAAAAAAAAATTTAAGTCATATATTGCAATACTCTGTTGATTTACTGGCGCTGTAGAACTGGTGATAATAAACACAAAAACACAAAACACTCATACATACATATACAGGCATATTGACAATATTATGTCTGTTTGACTTCTAAGTATACTTAACCAGGCTTATAACTATAAGCCTAGATATCCGTGAGTTATACGGATGTGTGAAAAAAACCAATAAGTCTTCTAAAAAAAGGTTTTTTTATTAAAACCAACCCTCTTTAGAATCTATACAGGAATACCAAAGAATTTCCCTCTTTCTATATTTATTACCTTATTAAATATGATATAAGGATGGATATCAACTGAGTTATCCCCCATTGAAACAATAAAAAGAATCAAAAAACCTTCTCAACCTCATATTTTCAATAATAGCACTATGTACCCACCAAGATGTGTACCGGTCAATGTTCCACAGTCAGAAAATCTCCTTTTTTGATACACAAAGGGATGTAAACACCACCCGCAATTCTGGTGATATAAAAAGGGGGACACGTCTCCACTCTTTTTTAGACACTCTGAAATAAAAAAACAATATACCTGTCAAAATAAACCAAACGGCTGCCTTGTATTTAAATCTTTTTAAATCAAAAATAAAACCCTTTGTTCATTTTAGACCTACCATGATCATCCTGGCACACATAGACCTTTATTTAGATGTTTGCTGAATTATGTTTATTTAATTCTCTTTCCAATTGATGTTGTTCAATTGTCCTATAAAGAATTAAAATATCAAATTAGAACATCCACACCGTCTAATATGGCAATAATGCGCCACCTATTGAATGTAACCGTGACTCTGCTGCCACTAAACATGTGGAAAAAACATTCACAGTCGAATTTACCTTAATGAATACAACCATGAGCTTGAACTGGAAAACGACATGTACTTCTTTTCGTTAGCTGTAATTCTGTTTGTACGTCACTTGAATCACCTAAAAATAAATATGTGTGTCACTCCAATTTAGCAACGACTATGATAGCCACTATAGGTGAACCAAACTCGTCCCCAAGTACTCGCTTTATCCCACTAAAGTCTCTGTTCTATAAAACTACCTGCCCAATCGCCAGGCATCAATCTGTAGCACATAAACCCACCATCTATAATCACCTAAAAATAAATATGTGTGTCAATCCAATTTAGCAACAACTATGATAGCCAATATAGGTGAACCAAACAAGTCCCCAAGTGCTCGCTTTATCCCAATGAGGTCTCTGTTATATAGAACTACCTGCCCAATCGCCAGGCATCAATCAATAGCACATAAGCCCACCGTCTGTGAATGTCATGCCTTAGAGATCACACACGTTCCCTGCATCAAAAGAACGCTAATCATTTAAAAATTCTGGGTTATACAAGCTTCGACACCCACCTGCTGTACTTAACCGTCCACATACGAATCGGTATATTTAAATGCCAACGCAATTTCTTAACCGTAAAATAAGAAGCGCTAATCCTATGAGAATGCCGGGTTTTCAAACATCTATCGGTACCTCAAAACAACTTTATTACCATGAAACTACCCCTCTACTGGGATTATAACAAAAATCCATAGATGCTCACGACCTGAACAATTCAAACTACTTCCAGAGACCGTGACTGCACTTACCGGGATTGAATAATCTCCTGAGCATACTCCAGACGCAACCTCACTCTCTGCTCTGATGCTGACGTTTATACGTCCTGCCTAATTGGCAAAATAATCGCGCCAAAAAACGCCCGTGTATTAAACATCGAAAACGGACCATCCAAATCGTTCCATGTCTGCCATCTTGGAATGGATAAAAACACACGAAACCTACATAGACTCCACTAAATCGCTACGGTCTTAAATCCATTACCAACACAATAGTAGGACCAAAAGATGTCTTCCTGTTCTTATATTCAATCAAAAGATTACCAATCACAATTGACATAATTATTTCCACACCATACAGATCCTTCCAAATCATGCCGATAATAATACTCTTTTAATCAACCACCGAAACTACCTATCTATGCTTCATGAGTTCCACATCAATGCCAATCTTTGACATCGAGGTAGGACTAGACGGTATCTCCCCACTAACACAAGTATAAAAATCAATTCACTATAGAATAAAAACTATCAGTGTCAACATATCTTTTAACCCCAATCATCTAATCAATTTATCCCATTCCTCTCTTGAGTTCAAGCCTTGTCTTACAGTATTTAAAATAGATATATACCACTGTTCCCTTGCTTTACGTTTGTCTTCCATGTTGCCACCTCTTCTATTCATGGTCACTCTTTCCAAAATAAACCATGAAAAATCTGTTTCTCTATGTCCATGCTGTAAGAAATGTGCAACTAAGGGAGCATTCAGCTTTCTGGTCTTAATTGCTGATTTATGTTCAGCCAATCTAATCCTCAGTTCATGGCCTGTCTCCCCCACATAAGCTAAACCACATGGACAACGCAAAAAATAAACCACATTTTTGCTCCGACAATTACTCAAAGAGTGAACAGCCAAAGTTCTACCGTTGTGGTTTAAAAATTTAGCCACAATACATTGGTCACACATTGAGCAATTGCCACAACGTGCATTGCCCTTAGCTATCGTGTGATCAAAAGTCTTCTGTCTTTCCTTCGGCCCCTCTCTATATGTCTGCACCAACTGGCTACGCAGATTCTTATTTTTCTTGTAAGCAAATAGTGGTTTATCTAATCTCACATTCTCTTCATCATTCAGAATATTCCAATTTCTGTTCACTACATTTTTTATTTTATTGCTCACAGAACTAAATTGGCTCACAAACACAACTCTCTGTTTTTCCTGCCGTTTTCTCGGCCTGTTTAGCATTGCATCACGATCATAGAATCTTGCCCGTTTGAAAGAGTGTGATATCAATTTTTTGGGGTATCCCCTATCACTTAACTTAGTTTTCAACAACTCAGAGTGGGTATAAAAATCTTGAAGATCCGTACAATTCCTCCGTAACCGGAGGAACTGGCTGAATGGTATATTATCTTTCTGCGCTTTGGGGTGGAAGCTTGAATAGTGTAAAAGCGTATTTTTAGCCATAGGTTTTGTATATAATTCTACTGCTAATCTCCCTTCTGTTTCCTTAATGGTAATATCTAAGTAATCAACACTCTTATTGCTCTGGGTTGCGGTAAATCTAAGATTTCTATCACCCAAGTTCAGCCAGGTCAAATATTCTGTCAGAAGATCACTAGGCCCGTCCCAAATAAAAAAAACATCGTCAATAAATCGATGCCACTCCAAAACATTCACATAGAATGGAGCCAACTCATTGTAAATGTGACGATCTTCAAACTCCCCAACATAAAGACATGCCAAACTAGGGGCACAGGTGGCCCCCATGCTGGTCCCTTTCTTCTGACGATACAGTTGGTCTTGAAAAAGAAAAAGATTGTTCTTCAAAACCAACTCCGTGCACTGCACTATAAAATCCTTACTGACACCCTCCAGGGTTATATTTTCTAAAATTTTACCTACCAACTCTACTGTATTTTGTTGAGGAATATTTGTGTAGAGAGACTCAATGTCCAGAGTAACTAGACATTGAGTCTCCCCCACAAAGGGCTTACCCTCAATCATTCCAATGATATGCGAGGAATCCCTCACATATGATTTTAATTTTAACACCAAGGGTTTAAGGAAAGAATCTATATATTTGCTTAAAGGCTCAAGCAAGGATCCCAGACAGCTTACAATCGGTCGCATGGGGGGTCTATATAGTTTTTATGTACTTTAGGAAGCCCATATAGGGCCGGAATTTTAGGATTCCTGTTGTTTAAGAATCTCCACTCAGCCTCACAAATCCAATTATTTTCCTTAGCTTCCATAAGAAGATCATTACATTTCTTAGTTAAAGCAGTTAATTCATTGTCCTGTGCCTTTTCATAATATTCATACACATCCAATAATTTAATCATCCTATTCTCATAATCTGATGTGTCAAAAACTACCACTCCACCACCCTTATCGGCGGGTTTTATAGTAATGGACAGATCCTCTTTTAAACTATTAATCGCTGCCCTTTGATTCTTACTAAGGTTAAAATCATGAGGATTTTCATTTTTAATGATATTTTGCACCTCTATCTCGACAACCCTCTCAAATGTATCTACATTTTTGCCTACCTGTGCTAATGATGGTGTAAAGGTAGATTTAGGTTTGAGACCCGTTACATTATCGGATTCCCGACCCAATCTACCTTCAAAAAACCTCGTTAATCTAATTTTTCTAAAAAACATTCTAAGATCCCTTTCTATTTGAAATCTGTTGATCCTGGCTGTGGGCACAAAACTAAACCCTCTCCCCAAAACCTCTATTTCATCTTTATTCAGGAGTCTCTTAGACAAATTAATGATGGGAATTTTGTCTAGCGCCAGTAGCTCTGATTCCTGGTCCGCATATATTCTTGCGGCGGTTGATTTCGTACTGGTTGGGCCCTCATTTGATTCCCATTGTATCGACCCCTCCTGTTCTTCTGTTCTAAAAAATCTCCATAGTTTTCATTGGACCCTCTACCCAATTGGTCTGTTCTTGGTGCTGGTTCCTCATCCCCACTAGATCCTGAGGTATCCGAGAAGGTGACCTCCTTTCTACCCCCTCGTGTATACCGAGGTCTTCTGTAGGGGTTCCTATCCCATCCCTGGTCATTCTTTTGATCATAATAATTCTCTTTAAGATAGGGATATGCAAGCTCTGCGGTAAATCTACTAATGTCCTTTTTGAGTTTATTAGTTTTTTTGTTAAGTAAGTAATCTCTATAGCCATCGACATCTTTATTAATCTCCTCCAATTTGAGATTCGCCTCTTCTAAAGCTTGTTTATCCATAAGTTCAGCTTCCAATTTCTCTATAGCTTCTCTTTCTAAAATAATCACTTCTTGTGCAGTTTCTATTATTAAAAGCATCCAGTCACGACTACAGCGATTCGATATTTGTGACCACGTTTCAAGAAATTTTTTATGATCCACAAACACTCCAGGTTCATTCCGAACCTGTAATCCTATCGGTATCACACCAGACTTCACATAATCAATTAAAAAATCTGCGTGTGCCTCAGTTCTAATTAATTTCTTTTTCAAATTTAGTAAGGTGCCCCATTTTTCACCTTTACTAGTGATCACCGTAAATTTGTTTCCTTTCCTTATATTAATAATTCTATTGAACTGATCGTCATTAAAACCAAATGTTTTAAACTGATCCATCTGCACACAAAGCTAGAATAGACGATGCGTGTTAATTACACGGAAAGGCCAAGCCTTAACTCTCTCAGTCACAAGGACTGTGCTTGAAATCTCTAAAAAGAGAGAGGGGTCCAACACACCAAAGGGACAGGACACCGCTCAGACACTAGGTCTAAAATAAACTCCCTTTGGGTTATTTGTTCAACATTTATATCACACTCTCATACCACAGACAACATATAATTATCACCAGATACCAAAACTCCCAATTTATTAGCAAAATATTTATTAGGTTGGTTAAAAAAAAAGGATGCCTTTATATTTTCCATTAATACAAATCTTCAATTAAAATACATTAAAAAAACATCACTGCTGTAAAATTAAAATCACATATATAACACAAATGGCTCAATATTCATATCAAAACATAATCACATTGCAATCCATTAATGTATCATCTCATTAATTTTCACAAATATTACACATAAGCCTATGAGCTTTTTTAAAAAAAAACTTTATCCACAAGTAGACCAAAAAGCGACGCGTTTCGGAGGCATACACAGGTCCAACCTCCTTCTTCAGGCTTGCTACTAATCTGTTCCAACACTGTTATCTACATGAAAACATATATAAAAACAATTCATTACAATGTCAATGCATACCTAATTAAAACCAACCCAAAAAACAATCAATTAAAATAGCCACATTCTAAAAAAAAATTTAAGTCATATATTGCAATACTCTGTTGATTTACTGGCGCTGTAGAACTGGTGATAATAAACACAAAAACACAAAACACTCATACATACATATACAGGCATATTGAAAATATTATGTCTGTTTGACTTCTAAGTATACTTAACCAGGCTTATAACTATAAGCCTAGATATCCGTGAGTTATACGGATGTGTGAAAAAACCCAATAAATCTTCTAAAAAAAGGGTTTTTTATTAAAACCAACCCTCTTTAGAATCTATACAGGAATACCAAAGAATTTCCCTCTTTCTATATTTATTACCTTATTAAATATGATATAAGGATGGATATCAACTGAGTTATCCCCCATTGAAACAATAAAAAGAATCAAAAAACCTTCTCAACCTCATATTTTCAATAATAGCACTATGTACCCACCAAGATGTGTACCGGTCAATGTTCCACAGTCAGAAAATCTCCTTTTTTGATACACAAAGGGATGTAAACACCACCCGCAATTCTGGTGATATAAAAAGGGGGACACGTCTCCACTCTTTTTTAGACACTCTGAAATAAAAAACCCCAATATACCTGTCAAAACAAACCAAACGGCTGCCTTGTATTTAAATCTTTTTAAATCAAAAATAAAACCCTTTGTTCATTTTAGACCTACCATGATCATCCTGGCACACATAGACCTTTATTTAGATGTTTGCTGAATTATGTTTATTTAATTCTCTTTCCAATTGATGTTGTTCAATTGTCCTATAAAGAATTAAAATATCAAATTAGAACATCCACACCGTCTAATATGGCAATAATGCGCCACCTATTGAATGTAACCGTGACTCTGCTGCCACTAAACATGTGGAAAAAACATTCACAGTCGAATTTACCTTAATGAATACAACCATGAGCTTGAACTGGAAAACGACATGTACTTCTTTTCGTTAGCTGTAATTCTGTTTGTACGTCACTTGAATCACCTAAAAATAAATATGTGTGTCACTCCAATTTAGCAACGACTATAATAGCCACTATAGGTGAACCAAACTCGTCCCCAAGTACTCGCTTTATCCCACTAAAGTCTCTGTTCTATAAAACTACCTGCCCAATCGCCAGGCATCAATCTGTAGCACATAAACCCACCATCTATAATCACCTAAAAATAAATATGTGTGTCAATCCAATTTAGCAACAACTATGATAGCCAATATAGGTGAACCAAACAAGTCCCCAAGTGCTCGCTTTATCCCAATGAGGTCTCTGTTATATAGAACTACCTGCCCAATCGCCAGGCATCAATCAATAGCACATAAACCCACCGTCTGTGAATGTCATGCCTTAGAGATCACACACGTACCCTGCATCAAAAGAACGCTAATCATTTAAAAATTCTGGGTTATACAAGCTTCGACACCCACCTGCTGTACTTAACCGTCCACATACGAATCGGTATATTTAAATGCCAACGCAATTTCTTAACCGTAAAATAAGAAGCGCTAATCCTATGAGAATGCCGGGTTTTCAAACATCTATCGGTACCTCAAAACAACTTTATTGCCATGAAACTACCCCTCTACTGGGATTATAACAAAAATCCATAGATGCTCACGACCTGAACAATTCAAACTACTTCCAGAGACCGTGACTGCACTTACCGGGATTGAATAATCTCCTGAGCATACTCCAGACGCAACCTCACTCTCTGCTCTGATGCTGACGTTTATACGTCCTGCCTAATTGGCAAAATAATCGCGCCAAAAAACGCCCGTGTATTAAACATCGAAAACGGACCATCCAAATCGTTCCATGTCCGCCATCTTGGAATGGATAAAAACACACGAAACCTACATAGACTCCACTAAATCGCTACGGTCTTAAATCCATTACCAACACAATAGTAGGACCAAAAGGTGTCTTCCTGTTCTTATATTCAATCAAAAGATTACCAATCACAATTGACATAATTATTTCCACACCATACAGATCCTTCCAAATCATGCCGATAATAATACTCTTTAAATCAACCACCGAAACTACCTATCTATGCTTCATGAGTTCCACATCAATGCCAATCTTTGACATCGAGGTAGGACTAGACGGTATCTCCCCACTAACACAAGTATAAAAATCAATTCACTATAGAATAAAAACTATCAGTGTCAACATATCTTGTAACCCCAATCATCTAATCAATTTATCCCATTCCTCTCTTGAGTTCAAGCCTTGTCTTACAGTATTTAAAATAGATATATACCACGGTTCCCTTGCTTTACGTTTGTCTTCCATGTTGCCACCTCTTCTATTCATGGTCACTCTTTCCAAAATAAACCACGAAAAATGTGTTTCTCTATGTCCATGCTGTAAGAAATGTGCAACTAAGGGAGCATTCAGCTTTCTGGTCTTAATTGCTGATTTATGTTCAGGCAATCTAATCCTCAGTTCACGGCCTGTCTCCCCCACATAAGCTAAACCACATGGACAACGCAAAAAATAAACCACATTTTTGCTCCGACAATTACTCAAAGAGTGAACAGCCAAAGTTCTACCGTTGTGGTTTAAAAATTTAGCCACAATACATTGGTCACACATTGAGCAATTGCCACAACGTGCATTGCCCTTAGCTATCGTGTGATCAAAAGTCTTCTGTCTTTCCTTCGGCCCCTCTCTATATGTCTGCACCAACTGGCTACGCAGATTCTTATTTTTCTTGTAAGCAAATAGTGGTTTATCTAATCTCACATTCTCTTCATCATTCAGAATATTCCAATTTCTGTTCACTACATTTTTTATTTTATTGCTCACAGAACTAAATTGGCTCACAAACACAACTCTCTGTTTTTCCTGCCGTTTTCTCGGCCTGTTTAGCATTGCATCACGATCATAGAATCTTGCCCGTTTGAAAGAGTGTGATATCAATTTTTTGGGGTATCCCCTATCACTTAACTTAGTTTTCAACAACTCAGAGTGGGTATAAAAATCTTGAAGATCCAGTACAATTCCTCCGTAACCGGAGGAACTGGCTGAATGGTATATTATCTTTCTGCGCTTTGGGGTGGAAGCTTGAATAGTGTAAAAGCGTATTTTTAGCCATAGGTTTTGTATATAATTCTACTGCTAATCTCCCTTCTGTTTCCTTAATGGTAATATCTAAGTAATCAACACTCTTATTGCTCTGGGTTGCGGTAAATCTAAGATTTCTATCACCCAAGTTCAGCCAGGTCAAAAATTCTGTCAGAAGATCACTAGGCCCGTCCCAAATAAAAAAAACATTGTCAATAAATCGATGCCACTCCAAAACATTCACATAGAATGGAGCCAACTCATTGTAAATGTGACGATCTTCAAACTCCCCAACATAAAGACATGCCAAACTAGGGGCACAGGTGGCCCCCATGCTGGTCCCTTTCTTCTGACGATACAGTTGGTCTTGAAAAAGAAAAAGATTGTTCTTCAAAACCAACTCCGTGCACTGCACTATAAAATCCTTACTGACACCCTCCAGGGTTATATTTTCTAAAATTTTACCTACCAACTCTACTGTATTTTGTTGAGGAATATTTGTGTAGAGAGACTCAATGTCCAGAGTAACTAGACATTGAGTCTCCCCCACAAAGGGCTTACCCTCAATCATTCCAATGATATGCGAGGAATCCCTCACATATGATTTTAATTTTAACACCAAGGGTTTAAGGAAAGAATCTATATATTTGCTTAAAGGCTCAAGCAAGGATCCCAGACAGCTTACAATCGGTCGCATGGGGGGTCTATATAGTTTTTATGTACTTTAGGAAGCCCATATAGGGCCGGAATTTTAGGATTCCTGTTGTTTAAGAATCTCCACTCAGCCTCACAAATCCAATTATTTTCCTTAGCTTCCATAAGAAGATCATTACATTTCTTAGTTAAAGCAGTTAATTCATTATCCTGTGCCTTTTCATAATATTAATACACATCCAATAATTTAATCAACCTATTCTCATAATCTGATGTGTCAAAAACTACCACTCCACCACCCTTATCGGCGGGTTTTATAGTAATGGACAGATCCTCTTTTAAACTATTAATCGCTGCCCTTTGATTCTTACTAAGGTTAAAATCATGAGGATTTTCATTTTTAATGATATTTTGCACCTCTATCTCGACAACCCTCTCAAATGTATCTACATTTTTGCCTACCTGTGCTAATGATGGTGTAAAGCTAGATTTAGGTTTGAGACCCGTTACATTATCGGATTCCCGACCCAATCTACCTTCAAAAAACCTCGTTAATCTAATTTTTCTAAAAAACATTCTAAGATCCCTTTCTAATTGAAATCTGTTGATCCTGGCTGTGGGCACAAAACTAAACCCTCTCCCCAAAACCTCTATTTCATCTTTATTCAGGAGTCTCTTAGACAAATTAATGATGGGAATTTTGTCTAGCGCCAGTAGCTCTGATTCCTGGTCCGCATATATTCTTGCGGCGGTTGATTTCGTACTGGTTGGGCCCTCATTTGATTCCCATTGTATCGACCCCTCCTGTTCTTCTGTTCTAAAAAATCTCCATAGTTTTCATTGGACCCTCTACCCAATTGTTCTGTTCTTGGTGCTGGTTCCTCATCCCCACTAGATCCTGAGGTATCCGAGAAGGTGACCTCCTTTCTACCCCCTCGTGTATACCGAGGTCTTCTGTAGGGGTTCCTATCCCATCCCTGGTCATTCTTTTGATCATAATAATTCTCTTTAAGATAGGGATATGCAAGCTCTGCGGTAAATCTACTAATGTCCTTTTTGAGTTTATTAGTTTTTTTGTTAAGTAAGTAATCTCTATAGCCATCGACATCTTTATTAATCTCCTCCAATTTGAGATTCGCCTCTTCTAAAGCTTGTTTATCCATAAGTTCAGCTTCCAATTTCTCTATAGCTTCTCTTTCTAAAATAATCACTTCTTGTGCAGTTTCTATTATTAAAAGCATCCAGTCACGACTACAGCGATTCGATATTTGTGACCACGTTTCAAGAAATTTTTTATGATCCACAAACACTCCAGGTTCATTCCGAACCTGTAATCCTATCGGTATCACACCAGACTTCACATAATCAATTAAAAAATCTGCGTGTGCCTCAGTTCTAATTAATTTCTTTTTCAAATTTAGTAAGGTGCCCCATTTTTCACCTTTACTAGTGATCACCGTAAATTTGTTTCCTTTCCTTATATTAATAATTCTATTGAACTGATCGTCATTAAAACCAAATGTTTTAAACTGATCCATATGCACACAAAGCTAGAATAGACGATGCGTGTTAATTACACGGAAAGGCCAAGCCTTAACTCTCTCAGTCACAAGGACTGTGCTTGAAATCTCTAAAAAGAGAGAGGGGTCCAACACACCAAAGGGACAGGACACCGCTCAGACACTAGGTCTAAAATAAACTCCCTTTGGGTTATTTGTTCAACATTTATATCACACTCTCATACCACAGACAACATATAATTATCACCAGATACCAAAACTCCCAATTTATTAGCAAAATATTTATTAGGTTGGTTAAAAAAAAAGGATGCCTTTATATTTTCCATTAATACAAATCTTCAATTAAAATACATTAAAAAAACATCACTGCTGTAAAATTAAAATCACATATATAACACAAATGGCTCAATATTCATATCAAAACATAATCACATAGCAATCCATTAATGTATCATCTCATTAATTTTCACAAATATTACACATAAGCCTATGAGCTTTTTTAAAAAAAAACTTTATCCACAAGTAGACCAAAAAGCGACGCGTTTCGGAGGCATACACAGGTCCAACCTCCTTCTTCAGGCTTGCTACTAATCTGTTCCAACAGTGTTATCTACATGAAAACATATATAAAAACAATTCATTACAATGTCAATGCATACCTGATTAAAACCAACCCAAAAAACAATCAATTAAAATAGCCACATTCTAAAAAAAAATTTAAGTCATATATTGCAATACTCTGTTGATTTACTGGCGCTGTAGAACTGGTGATAATAAACACAAAAACACAAAACACTCATACATACATATACAGGCATATTGACAATATTATGTCTGTTTGACTTCTAAGTATACTTAACCAGGCTTATAACTATAAGCCTAGATATCCGTGAGTTATACGGATGTGTGAAAAAACCAATAAGTCTTCTAAAAAAGGGTTTTTTATTAAAACCAACCCTCTTTAGAATCTATACAGGAATACCAAAGAATTTCCCTCTTTCTATATTTATTACCTTATTAAATATGATATAAGGATGGATATCAACTGAGGCATCCCCCATTGAAACAATAAAAAGAATCAAAAAACCTTCTCAACCTCATATTTTCAATAATAGCACTATGTACCCACCAAGATTTGTACCGGTCAATGTTCCACAGTCAGAAAATCTCCTTTTTTGATACACAAAGGGATGTAAACACCACCCGCAATTCTGGTGATATAAAAAGGGGGACACGTCTCCACTCTTTTTTAGACACTCTGAAATAAAAAAAAACAATATACCTGTCAAAATAAACCAAACGGCTGCCTTGTATTTAAATCTTTTTAAATCAAAAATAAAACCCTTTGTTCATTTTAGACCTACCATGATCATCCTGGCACACATAGACCTTTATTTAGATGTTTGCTGAATTATGTTTATTTAATTCTCTTTCCAATTGATGTTGTTCAATTGTCCTATAAAGAATTAAAATATCAAATTAGAACATCCACACCGTCTAATATGGCAATAATGCGCCACCTATTGAATGTAACCGTGACTCTGCTGCCACTAAACATGTGGAAAAAACATTCACAGTCGAATTTACCTTAATGAATACAACCATGAGCTTGAACTGGAAAACGACATGTACTTCTTTTCGTTAGCTGTAATTCTGTTTGTACGTCACTTGAATCACCTAAAAATAAATATGTGTGTCACTCCAATTTAGCAACGACTATGATAGCCACTATAGGTGAACCAAACTCGTCCCCAAGTACTCGCTTTATCCCACTAAAGTCTCTGTTCTATAAAACTACCTGCCCAATCGCCAGGCATCAATCTGTAGCACATAAACCCACCATCTATAATCACCTAAAAATAAATATGTGTGTCAATCCAATTTAGCAACAAATATGATAGCCAATATAGGTGAACCAAACAAGTCCCCAAGTGCTCGCTTTATCCCAATGAGGTCTCTGTTATATAGAACTACCTGCCCAATCGCCAGGCATCAATCAATAGCACATAAGCCCACCGTCTGTGAATGTCATGCCTTAGAGATCACACACGTTCCCTGCATCAAAAGAACGCTAATCATTTAAAAATTCTGGGTTATACAAGCTTCGACACCCACCTGCTGTACTTAACCGTCCACATACGAATCGGTATATTTAAATGCCAACACAATTTCTTAACCGTAAAATAAGAAGCGCTAATCCTATGAGAATGCCGGGTTTTCAAACATCTATCGGTACCTCAAAACAACTTTATTACCATGAAACTACCCCTCTACTGGGATTATAACAAAAATCCATAGATGCTCACGACCTGAACAATTCAAACTACTTCCAGAGACCGTGACTGCACTTACCGGGATTGAATAATCTCCTGAGCATACTCCAGACGCAACCTCACTCTCTGCTCTGATGCTGACGTTTATACGTCCTGCCTAATTGGCAAAATAATCGCGCCAAAAAACGCCCGTGTATTAAACATCGAAAACGGACCATCCAAATCGTTCCATGTCTGCCATCTTGGAATGGATAAAAACACACGAAACCTACATAGACTCCACTAAATCGCTACGGTCTTAAATCCATTACCAACACAATAGTAGGACCAAAAGATGTCTTCCTGTTCTTATATTCAATCAAAAGATTACCAATCACAATTGACATAATTATTTCCACACCATACAGATCCTTCCAAATCATGCCGATAATAATACTCTTTTAATCAACCACCGAAACTACCTATCTATGCTTCATGAGTTCCACATCAATGCCAATCTTTGACATCGAGGTAGTACTAGACGGTATCTCCCCACTAACACAAGTATAAAAATCAATTCACTATAGAATAAAAACTATCAGTGTCAACATATCTTTTAACCCCAATCATCTAATCAATTTATCCCATTCCTCTCTTGAGTTCAAGCCTTGTCTTACAGTATTTAAAATAGATATATACCACTGTTCCCTTGCTTTACGTTTGTCTTCCATGTTGCCACCTCTTCTATTCATGGTCACTCTTTCCAAAATAAACCATGAAAAATCTGTTTCTCTATGTCCATGCTGTAAGAAATGTGCAACTAAGGGAGCATTCAGCTTTCTGGTCTTAATTGCTGATTTATGTTCAGCCAATCTAATCCTCAGTTCACGGCCTGTCTCCCCCACATAAGCTAAACCACATGGACAACGCAAAAAATAAACCACATTTTTGCTCCGACAATTACTCAAAGAGTGAACAGCCAAAGTTCTACCGTTGTGGTTTAAAAATTTAGCCACAATACATTGGTCACACATTGAGCAATTGCCACAACGTGCATTGCCCTTAGCTATCGTGTGATCAAAAGTCTTCTGTCTTTCCTTCGGCCCCTCTCTATATGTCTGCACCAACTGGCTACGCAGATTCTTATTTTTCTTGTAAGCAAATAGTGGTTTATCTAATCTCACATTCTCTTCATCATTCAGAATATTCCAATTTCTGTTCACTACATTTTTTATTTTATTGCTCACAGAACTAAATTGGCTCACAAACACAACTCTCTGTTTTTCCTGCCGTTTTCTCGGCCTGTTTAGCATTGCATCACGATCATAGAATCTTGCCCGTTTGAAAGAGTGTGATATCAATTTTTTGGGGTATCCCCTATCACTTAACTTAGTTTTCAACAACTCAGAGTGGGTATAAAAATCTTGAAGATCCGTACAATTCCTCCGTAACCGGAGGAACTGGCTGAATGGTATATTATCTTTCTGCGCTTTGGGGTGGAAGCTTGAATAGTGTAAAAGCGTATTTTTAGCCATAGGTTTTGTATATAATTCTACTGCTAATCTCCCTTCTGTTTCCTTAATGGTAATATCTAAGTAATCAACACTCTTATTGCTCTGGGTTGCGGTAAATCTAAGATTTCTATCACCCAAGTTCAGCCAGGTCAAATATTCTGTCAAAAGATCACTAGGCCCGTCCCAAATAAAAAAAACATCGTCAATAAATCGATGCCACTCCAAAACATTCACATAGAATGGAGCCAACTCATTGTAAATGTGACGATCTTCAAACTCCCCAACATAAAGACATGCCAAACTAGGGGCACAGGTGGCCCCCATGCTGGTCCCTTTCTTCTGACGATACAGTTGGTCTTGAAAAAGAAAAAGATTGTTCTTCAAAACCAACTCCGTGCACTGCACTATAAAATCCTTACTGACACCCTCCAGGGTTATATTTTCTAAAATTTTACCTACCAACTCTACTGTATTTTGTTGAGGAATATTTGTGTAGAGAGACTCAATGTCCAGAGTAACTAGACATTGAGTCTCCCCACAAAGGGCTTACCCTCAATCATTCCAATGATATGCGAGGAATCCCTCACATATGATTTTAATTTTAACACCAAGGGTTTAAGGAAAGAATCTATATATTTGCTTAAAGGCTCAAGCAAGGATCCCAGACAGCTTACAATCGGTCGCATGGGGGGTCTATATAGTTTTTATGTACTTTAGGAAGCCCATATAGGGCCGGAATTTTAGGATTCCTGTTGTTTAAGAATCTCCACTCAGCCTCACAAATCCAATTATTTTCCTTAGCTTCCATAAGAAGATCATTACATTTCTTAGTTAAAGCAGTTAATTCATTGTCCTGTGCCTTTTCATAATATTCATACACATCCAATAATTTAATCATCCTATTCTCATAATCTGATGTGTCAAAAACTACCACTCCACCACCCTTATCGGCGGGTTTTATAGTAATGGACAGATCCTCTTTTAAACTATTAATCGCTGCCCTTTGATTCTTACTAAGGTTAAAATCATGAGGATTTTCATTTTTAATGATATTTTGCACCTCTATCTCGACAACCCTCTCAAATGTATCTACATTTTTGCCTACCTGTGCTAATGATGGTGTAAAGGTAGATTTAGGTTTGAGACCCGTTACATTATCGGATTCCCGACACAATCTACCATCAAAAAACCTCGTTAATCTAATTTTTCTAAAAAACATTCTAAGATCCCTTTCTAATTGAAATCTGTTGATCCTGGCTGTGGGCACAAAACTAAACCCTCTCCCCAAAACCTCTATTTCATCTTTATTCAGGAGTCTCTTAGACAAATTAATGATGGGAATTTTGTCTAGCGCCAGTAGCTCTGATTCCTGGTCCGCATATATTCTTGCGGCGGTTGATTTCGTACTGGTTGGGCCCTCATTTGATTCCCATTGTATCGACCCCTCCTGTTCTTCTGTTCTAAAAAATCTCCATAGTTTTCATTGGACCCTCTACCCAATTGTTCTGTTCTTGGTGCTGGTTCCTCATCCCCACTAGATCCTGAGGTATCCGAGAAGGTGACCTCCTTTCTACCCCCTCGTGTATACCGAGGTCTTCTGTAGGGGTTCCTATCCCATCCCTGGTCATTCTTTTGATCATAATAATTCTCTTTAAGATAGGGATATGCAAGCTCTGCGGTAAATCTACTAATGTCCTTTTTGAGTTTATTAGTTTTTTTGTTAAGTAAGTAATCTCTATAGCCATCGACATCTTTATTAATCTCCTCCAATTTGAGATTCGCCTCTTCTAAAGCTTGTTTATCCATAAGTTCAGCTTCCAATTTCTCTATAGCTTCTCTTTCTAAAATAATCACTTCTTGTGCAGTTTCTATTATTAAAAGCATCCAGTCACGACTACAGCAATTCGATATTTGTGACCACGTTTCAAGAAATATTTTATGATCCACAAACACTCCAGGTTCATTCCGAACCTGTAATCCTATCGGTATCACACCAGACTTCACATAATCAATTAAAAAATCTGCGTGTGCCTCAGTTCTAATTAATTTCTTTTTCAAATTTAGTAAGGTGCCCCATTTTTCACCTTTACTAGTGATCACCGTAAATTTGTTTCCTTTCCTTATATTAATAATTCTATTGAACTGATCGTCATTAAAACCAAATGTTTTAAACTGATCCATCTGCACACAAAGCTAGAATAGACGATGCGTGTTAATTACACGGAAAGGCCAAGCCTTAACTCTCTCAGTCACAAGGACTGTGCTTGAAATCTCTAAAAAGAGAGAGGGGTCCAACACACCAAAGGGACAGGACACCGCTCAGACACTAGGTCTAAAATAAACTCCCTTTGGGTTATTTGTTCAACATTTATATCACACTCTCATACCACAGACAACATATAATTATCACCAGATACCAAAACTCCCAATTTATTAGCAAAATATTTATTAGGTTGGTTAAAAAAAAAGGATGCCTTTATATTTTCCATTAATACAAATCTTCAATTAAAATACATTAAAAAAACATCACTGCTGTAAAATTAAAATTACATATATAACACAAATGGCTCAATATTCATATCAAAACATAATCACATTGCAATCCATTAATGTATCATCTCATTAATTTTCACAAATATTACACATAAGCCTATGAGCTTTTTTAAAAAAAAACTTTATCCACAAGTAGACCAAAAAGCGACGCGTTTCGGAGGCATACACAGGTCCAACCTCCTTCTTCAGGCTTGCTACTAATCTGTTCCAACACTGTTATCTACATGAAAACATATATAAAAACAATTCATTACAATGTCAATGCATACCTAATTAAAACCAACCCAAAAAACAATCAATTAAAATAGCCACATTCTAAAAAAAAAATTAAGTCATATATTGCAATATTCTGTTGATTTACTGGCGCTGTAGAACTGGTGATAATAAACACAAAAACACAAAACACTCATACATACATATACAGGCATATTGAAAATATTATGTCTGTTTGACTTCTAAGTATACTTAACCAGGCTTATAACTATAAGCCTAGATATCCGTGAGTTATACGGATGTGTGAAAAAACCAATAAGTCTTCTAAAAAAAGGGTTTTTTATTAAAACCAACCCTCTTTAGAATCTATACAGGAATACCAAAGAATTTCCCTCTTTCTATATTTATTACCTTATTAAATATGATATAAGGATGGATATCAACTGAGTTATCCCCCATTGAAACAATAAAAAGAATCAAAAAACCTTCTCAACCTCATATTTTCAATAATAGCACTATGTACCCACCAAGATGTGTACCGGTCAATGTTCCACAGTCAGAAAATCTCCTTTTTTGATACACAAAGGGATGTAAACACCACCCGCAATTCTGGTGATATAAAAGGGGGACACGTCTCCACTCTTTTTAGACACTCTGAAATAAAAAAAACAATATACCTGTCAAAATAAACCAAACGGCTGCCTTGTATTTAAATCTTTTTAAATCAAAAATAAAACCCTTTGTTCATTTTAGACCTACCATGATCATCCTGGCACACATAGACCTTTATTTAGATGTTTGCTGAATTATGTTTATTTAATTCTCTTTCCAATTGATGTTGTTCAATTGTCCTATAAAGAATTAAAATATCAAATTAGAACATCCACACCGTCTAATATGGCAATAATGCGCCACCTATTGAATGTAACCGTGACTCTGCTGCCACTAAACATGTGGAAAAAACATTCACAGTCGAATTTACCTTAATGAATACAACCATGAGCTTGAACTGGAAAACGACATGTACTTCTTTTCGTTAGCTGTAATTCTGTTTGTACGTCACTTGAATCACCTAAAAATAAATATGTGTGTCACTCCAATTTAGCAACGACTATAATAGCCACTATAGGTGAACCAAACTCGTCCCCAAGTACTCGCTTTATCCCACTAAAGTCTCTGTTCTATAAAACTACCTGCCCAATCGCCAGGCATCAATCTGTAGCACATAAACCCACCATCTATAATCACCTAAAAATAAATATGTGTGTCAATCCAATTTAGCAACAACTATGATACCCAATATAGGTGAACCAAACAAGTACCCAAGTGCTCGCTTTATCCCAATGAGGTCTCTGTTATATAGAACTACCTGCCCAATCGCCAGGCATCAATCAATAGCACATAAACCCACCGTCTGTGAATGTCATGCCTTAGAGATCACACACGTTCCCTGCATCAAAAGAACGCTAATCATTTAAAAATTCTGGGTTATACAAGCTTCGACACCCACCTGCTGTACTTAACCGTCCACATACGAATCGGTATATTTAAATGCCAACACAATTTCTTAACCGTAAAATAAGAAGCGCTAATCCTATGAGAATGCCGGGTTTTCAAACATCTATCGGTACCTCAAAACAACTTTATTGCCATGAAACTACCCCTCTACTGGGATTATAACAAAAATCCATAGATGCTCACGACCTGAACAATTCAAACTACTTCCAGAGACCGTGACTGCACTTACCGGGATTGAATAATCTCCTGAGCATACTCCAGATGCAACCTCACTCTCTGCTCTGATGCTGACGTTTATACGTCCTGCCTAATTGGCAAAATAATCGCGCCAAAAAACGCCTGTGTATTAAACATCGAAAACGGACCATCCAAATCGTTCCATGTCCGCCATCTTGGAATGGATAAAAACACACGAAACCTACATAGACTCCACTAAATCGCTACGGTCTTAAATCCATTACCAACACAATAGTAGGACCAAAAGGTGTCTTCCTGTTCTTATATTCAATCAAAAGATTACCAATCACAATTGACATAATTATTTCCACACCATACAGATCCTTCCAAATCATGCCGATAATAATACTCTTTTAATCAACCACCGAAACTACCTATCTATGCTTCATGAGTTCCACATCAATGCCAATCTTTGACATCGAGGTAGGACTCGACGGTATCTCCCCACTAACACAAGTATAAAAATCAATTCACTATAGAATAAAAACTATCAGTGTCAACAAATCTTGTAACCCCAATCATCTAATCAATTTATCCCATTCCTCTCTTGAGTTCAAGCCTTGTCTTACAGTATTTAAAATAGATATATACCACTGTTCCCTTGCTTTACGTTTGTCTTCCATGTTGCCACCTCTTCTATTCATGGTCACTCTTTCCAAAATAAACCACGAAAAATCGGTTTCTCTATGTCCATGCTGTAAGAAATGTGCAACTAAGGGAGCATTCAGCTTTCTGGTCTTAATTGCTGATTTATGTTCAGCCAATCTAATCCTCAGTTCACGGCCTGTCTCCCCCACATAAGCTAAACCACATGGACAACGCAAAAAATAAACCACATTTTTGCTCCGACAATTACTCAAAGAGTGAACAGCCAAAGTTCTACCGTTGTGGTTTAAAGATTTAGCCACAATACATTGGTCACACATTGAGCAATTGCCACAACGTGCATTGCCCTTAGCTATCGTGTGATCAAAAGTCTTCTGTCTTTCCTTCGGCCCCTCTCTATATGTCTGCACCAACTGGCTACGCAGATTCTTATTTTTCTTGTAAGCAAATAGTGGTTTATCTAATCTCACATTCTCTTCATCATTCAGAATATTCCAATTTCTGTTCACTACATTTTTTATTTTATTGCTCACAGAACTAAATTGGCTCACAAACACAACTCTCTGTTTTTCCTGCCGTTTTCTCGGCCTATTTAGCATTGCATCACGATCATAGAATCTTGCCAGTTTGAAAGAGTGTGATATCAATTTTTTGGGGTATCCCCTATCACTTAACTTAGTTTTCAACAACTCAGAGTGGGTATAAAAATCTTGAAGATCCAGTACAATTCCTCCGTAACCGGAGGAACTGGCTGAATGGTATATTATCTTTCTGCGCTTTGGGGTGGAAGCTTGAATAGTGTAAAAGCTTATTTTTAGCCATAGGTTTTGTATATAATTCTACTGCTAATCTCCCTTCTGTTTCCTTAATGGTAATATCTAAGTAATCAACACTCTTATTGCTCTGGGTTGCGGTAAATCTAAGATTTCTATCACCCAAGTTCAGCCAGGTCAAAAATTCTGTCAGAAGATCACTAGGCCCGTCCCAAATAAAAAAAACATCGTCAATAAATCGATGCCACTCCAAAACATTCACATAGAATGGAGCCACTCTGAGTTGTTGAAAACTAAGTTAAGTGATAGGGGATACACCAAAAAATTGATATCACACTCTTTCAAACGTGCAAGATTCTATGATCGTGATGCAATGCTAAACAGGTAGAGAAAACGGCAGGAAAAACAGAGAGTTGTGTTTGTGAGCCAATTTAGTTCTGTGAGCAATAAAATAAAAAATGTAGTGAACAGAAATTGGAATATTCTGAATGATGAAGAGAATGTGAGATTAGATAAACCACTATTTGCTTACAAGAAAAATAAGAATCTGCGTAGCCAGTTGGTGCAGACATATAGAGAGGGGCCGAAGGAAAGACAGAAGACTTTTGATCACACGATAGCTAAGGGCAATGCACGTTGTGGCAATTGCTCAATGTGTGACCAATGTATTGTGGCTAAATTTTTAAACCACAACGGTAGAACTTTGGCTGTTCACTCTTTGAGTAATTGTCGGAGCAAAAATGTGGTTTATTTTTTGCGTTGTCCATGTGGTTTAGCTTATGTGGGGGAGACAGGCCGTGAACTGAGGATTAGATTGGCTGAACATAAATCAGCAATTAAGACCAGATAGCTGAATGCTCCCTTAGTTGCACATTTCTTACAGCATGGACATAGAGAAACAGATTTTTCGTGGTTTATTTTGGAAAGAGTGACCATGAATAGAAGAGGTGGCAACATGGAAGACAAACGTAAAGCAAGGGAACAGTGGTATATATCTATTTTAAATACTGTAAGACAAGGCTTGAACTCAAGAGAGGAATGGGATAAATTGATTAGATGATTGGGGTTAAAAGATATGTTGACACTGATAGTTTTTATTCTATAGTGAATTGATTTTTATACTTGTGTTAGTGGGGAGATACCGTCTAGTCCTACCTCGATGTCAAAGATTGGCATTGATGTGGAACTCATGAAGCATAGATAGGTAGTTTCGGTGGTTGATTAAAAGAGTATTATTATCGGCATGATTTGGAAGGATCTGTATGGTGTGGAAATAATTATGTCAATTGTGATTGGTAATCTTTTGATTGAATATAAGAACAGGAAGACACCTTTTGGTCCTACTATTGTGTTGGTAATGGATTTAAGACCGTAGCGATTTAGTGGAGTCTATGTAGGTTTCGTGTGTTTTTATCCATTCCAAGATGGCGGACATGGAACGATTTGGATGGTCCGTTTTCGATGTTTAATACACGGGCGTTTTTTGGCGCGATTATTTTGCCAATTAGGCAGGACGTATAAACGTCAGCATCAGAGCAGAGAGTGAGGTTGCGTCTGGAGTATGCTCAGGAGATTATTCAATCCCGGTAAGTGCAGTCACGGTCTCTGGAAGTAGTTTGAATTGTTCAGGTCGTGAGCATCTATGGATTTTTGTTATAATCCCAGTAGAGGGGTAGTTTCATGGCAATAAAGTTGTTTTGAGGTACCGATAGATGTTTGAAAACCCGGCATTCTCATAGGATTAGCGCTTCTTATTTTACGGTTAAGAAATTGCGTTGGCATTTAAATATACCGATTCGTATGTGGACGGTTAAGTACAGCAGGTGGGTGTCGAAGCTTGTATAACCCAGAATTTTTAAATGATTAGCGTTCTTTTGATGCAGGGAACGTGTGTGATCTCTAAGGCATGACATTCACAGACGGTGGGTTTATGTGCTATTGATTGATGCCTGGCGATTGGGCAGGTAGTTCTATATAACAGAGACCTCATTGGGATAAAGCGAGCACTTGGAGACTTGTTTGGTTCACCTATATTGGCTATCATAGTTGTTGCTAAATTGGATTGACACACATATTTATTTTTAGGTGATTATAGATGGTGGGTTTATGTGCTACAGATTGATGCCTGGCGATTGGGCAGGTAGTTTTATAGAACAGAGACTTTAGTGGGATAAAGCGAGTACTTGGGGACGAGTTTGGTTCACCTATAGTGGCTATTATAGTCGTTGCTAAATTGGAGTGACACACATATTTATTTTTAGGTGATTCAAGTGACGTACAAACAGAATTACAGCTAACGAAAAGAAGTACATGTCGTTTTCCAGTTCAAGCTCATGGTTGTATTCATTAAGGTAAATTCGACTGTGAATGTTTTTTCCACATGTTTAGTGGCAGCAGAGTCACGGTTACATTCAATAGGTGGCGCATTATTGCCATATTAGACGGTGTGGATGTTCTAATTTGATATTTTAATTCTTTATAGGACAATTGAACAACATCAATTGGAAAGAGAATTAAATAAACATAATTCAGCAAACATCTAAATAAAGGTCTTTGTGTGCCAGGATGATCATGGTAGGTCTAAAATGAACAAAGGGTTTTATTTTTGATTTAAAAAGATTTAAATACAAGGCAGCCGTTTGGTTTATTTTGACAGGTACATTGGGGTTTTTTATTTCAGAGTGTCTAAAAAAGAGTGGAGACGTGTCCCCCTTTTATATCACCAGAATTGCGGGTGGTGTTTACATCCCTTTGTGTATCAAAAAAGGAGATTTTCTGACTGTGGAACATTGACCGGTACACATTTTGGTGGGTACATAGTGCTATTATTGAAAATATGAGGTTGAGAAGGTTTTTGATTCTTTTTATTGTTTCAATGGGGGATAACTCAGTTGATATCCATCCTTATATCATATTTAATAAGGTAATAAATATAGAAAGAGGGAAATTCTTTGGTATTCCTGTATAGATTCTAAAGAGGGTTGGTTTTAATAAAAAACCTTTTTTAGAAGACTTATTGCTTTTTTCACACATCCGTATAACTCACGGATATCTAGGCCTATAGTTATAAGCCTGGTTAAGTATACTTAGAAGTCAAACAGACATAATATTGTCAATATGCCTGTATATGTATGTATGAGTGTTTTGTGTTTTTGTGTTTATTATCACCAGTTCTACAGCGCCAGTAAATCAACAGAGTATTGCAATATATGACTTAAATTTTTTTTTAGAATGTGGCTATTTTAATTGATTGTTTTTTGGGTTGGTTTTAATCAGGTATGCATTGACATTGTAATGAATTGTTTTTATATATGTTTTCATGTAGATAACACTGTTGGAACAGATTAGTAGCAAGCCTGAAGAAGGAGGTTGGACCTGTGTATGCCTCCGAAACGCGTCGCTTTTTGGTCTACTTGTGGATAAAGTTTTTTTTTAAAAAGGCTCATAGGCTTATGTGTAATATTTGTGAAAATTAATGAGATGATACATTAATGGATTGCAATGTGATTATGTTTTGATATGAATATTGAGCCATTTGTGTTATATATGTGATTTTAATTTTACAGCAGTGATGTTTTTTTAATGTATTTTAATTGAAGATTTGTATTAATGGAAAATATAAAGGCATCCTTTTTTTTAACCAACCTAATAAATATTTTGCTAATAAATTGGGAGTTTTGGTATCTGGTGATAATTATATGTTGTCTGTGGTATGAGAGTGTGATATAAATGTTGAACAAATAACCCAAAGGGAGTTTATTTTAGACTTACTTTGCCAGCTCCATGTAGGGCAGACAGCAATGCTGAGTGTCCTCCATGCACACACCACTCTGTTGACACAGCTGGTGTTGTTCATGGAGGGCATCTCATCTGGCATGTCTGCCCTACAGAGGAGCAATAAGTCCATGGACTCCTCCCTGATGGCAGCAGTGTCCCTCCTCCAACAGTCCATCACCCCTCCTACCTCTGCCCCATCCACCCTTCCTGGCACCCTACCTGTCCCAAGCACATGCACACCTGCACAATCACCCAAACACACAGACACGAGCAGCACAGAAACACCCAAAACAAAGGCAAAACATGCACGCAAGCATCCTCAGGGGACTGATACCACACCCACAGGGGATGGGGAACAGACACACACACAGGCATCCACAGTCACTCCGCAGTCCTCCAAATCCTCTCCCTCCAAGACCCCTTCCCTTGCCTCACCTGCAACCCCACCTAAACAGCAGCTCTTCCTCTGTGACCTCGGCCTCTTCCCCTCCGATCCAGCTGATCCAGCATACAGGGGGAGGAGGAAGTCCACCCACACAGAGGGGAGTGCCCCTCACCCCCGGACACCCTCCCCCAGGCACAGACAAACTAAGGCCCCCACACGCAAGTCCCCCCGGTCACGGAAGCACAAGACCCCGCCACCGCCCGCAGCTCAACCACACAGTCTCCTTCCTCCATCCCTCAGGCCCCCACAACACAGGTTCCCCCACCACACCCTGCCCCAGGTTCCCCCACCCACAGATACACCATCCCCAAAATGATCCGGCCTTCCTTCTCCCCCTACCACTTGCTCTTCCAGCCTCACACCCCCCGCTGCACATGTTTGTGCCACTGGTGTGGAGACCATGTCCTCCCCCTCTGTCCTGCCCACCTTACCTGAACCCCATTCTACTCCCCTGGAGATAGGCACTGCAGTGGAGTCCACTACCACCCCGTCTGACTTGGGCACTGCAGTGGGGAACCTGTCCACTCCATCTGGCCAGCCCACTGCAGTCGTGCCGGCACCCACACCATCTGACTCATGCCCCCCAGTTGTGCCGGCACACACCATGTCAGACACCTCCACTGCAGTTGTCAGTGACTCTCCAGCACCAGCCACCCCTTCCCTGCTTCCTTCTGGTGAGCCCTGATCCTGTCCCTGCGGTGCCTGGCCTGCCCCCCGTATGCCCCTCCGAGGGGAATGTCCCTGGTCCATAGCAGTGCAGGCAAGCAAAAGGTGACATCTGCCACTGTCACCCTGTTCGGACTTTACTGTTGGACTGGCCATTGGCCTTTGTCTTTTTTCTGGACTTTCTATTTAACACACATATGCTGAATAAAGCTCCTTTCTGTTCTCTGGTGGTTTTGCTTCAGATGTACATGTTGTTGATGATGCTAACCATGCCCTTGCTGCAGTGATGGTGATTTTTGATATCATGAACATGAAGTGTTACTGTGCAGGACCCCATGTGGTCCAGGGGGAATGTGTCCTATCTAAGCCTGGGCGTAGTTCGCGAAGTAGCGCTACGCGAAGCTACGCAAAGTGCAGTTCGCACTACGCGAGCTACGCGTAGCACTACGCGAACTGCGTAGTGCACTGTTCGCAATGATTGCACAGTGCCGGATGCTTGTCCGCACTGTGCAATCATTAAAAACGGCATCTTGCACAGTGCGAGCTGTCTTACTGCCGCTCGAGTAGATTTTTACTCGAGCGGCAGCTTTCTCAACGCGGACTGGTAGTTTCTCATCGCGAGCGGTCGCGAGCATACGTGACCACTCGCAATGAGAAACCTGACCTCCCGCGTTGAGAATCTCGCCGGGAGGTTTATTTACACGCTCGCGATCGGCAACTTGATGTTGCTGATCGCGAACGCAGAAAAAGTCTCGCCGGGATGTCATTTTGCTTGCTCGCGGTCGCCAACTTGACGTTGAGGACCGCGAGCAAGCAAAAATGACCGCTGCACTACGCTACGCGTGTTTGCACTGTGCTACGTGCAATTCGCGTTGTGCGAAGTAGCGCAAACTTCGCAAACTACGCGAGCGTAGCGTAGTACTTCGCCCAGGGTTAGTCCTATCCTGGTGTGTAGACATGTCATCCTTTGCAGCAATATGAGGGTGTCATGTTTTCAATATTTGCCAATGGGATTACCTACATTTATTTGCAATATCACATCTGTGACTTACACCCCTGCACATCAGTTGTGCTTGCCATTGTTCAATTTGTCTATTTCCCTGACCGTGTGACCATCTCCACTGGACATGCAAGTTTGGGCATCAATGGGGAAGGACTCATCTGTGTTATCAGTGCAACTTGCTATACATGTGTGTTGGATCTGTGCAGATGATTTCGGTGACACTCCCATGACCAGGCTTATGTGACGAGAGCCTTCATTTTGTGCTAATTGTTGACTGAGTGACCAAGTGTTCTGCTGACATGATAGAGCCCTGCAGAGACAACGTATGGCACAGCTTTCCTTACACAGGAGTGGAGTCCCCTCATGGCAGTGTATAATTCCGTGACATTGCCTGAGCCCAAGGTGTGTGTTGTGTGAGCATGTCTGTGTGTGTTCACTTCCATTTTGCTACGCAGGCTGGGATCCCTAGTGATGTTCCTGTTTGTGATGCTTGCTGAGTTGACCTATGTTCCCCCCAAATCTTCGCACTGGGTTCTCTGGGATGTGGGTGCATGGCACATTACTGGTCATCAGGGTGTCATCCATAGGTGTGTTTGCTGTCAGGGCTGAGTTTGTGGGCAAACGCAGATGAGACACAGTCAGGATTTTCCTTGGCACTTGTTGGTTACACAAGTCATGTAATTTACAGTTTGGGTTAGCTTTCAGTGATTGTGACACGTTGTGTGTGTGACTGCTGCCACTCCTCAGGGTCAGAGCTGCAATGTTGGAAGTTGTCTATGTGTGTTCTTTGTGGGTGACCTTGACTTCTTCATTGGTGTGTGACTGTGTCCGGGATCCCATTGATTGTGGTGGATTTCACGTCATGCCCATGTACGGCGTACTGTGCAGTGTGTCAGACATTCACAAGTCTTGTTGACTGGCCATGTGTGATGGGTTTCTGCACCTTAGTTCCCACCACCACCCCTGGGATTGTCATGGGTGCATGTGCAATGTCACCAGTCCATGTGAGCTTCACTGCTGCACATTGGTGGAGATCAAGGTGTGTGGTGTTGAGTGTGTGCAAATGAGAGTTGTTGCACGGCTAGACCCCTACCTCCATGTTGGCCTTGGCTGACAGGCCGTGCTGATTGATTTGTGCTTGTGTAGGTGTGATGGTAGTTTGTTGCTCAGGACACATGACTGTGGTTCACAGTGTGAACGACATCTAGCTTTGTCATCACAGTGGGATTATCATGCAGGCCAGGGTCACCACAATGTGGGGTCCCTGGGGGTAGTGCTGTGGTGGGTCTGTCTCTTGCTGTGTTATTTGCTGTTCCTACAAGCTTGTGTGACATGTGTAATTTGGGCTCCCTCTCATCTAACAATGCTTGATTGCCCACATAGGGGAATCCGATCCATGAGTTACTTTTGTGTGGCACTGTATACACATCTGTGTAATTGTGATTCAGGCCTCCTCATGTGTTGTGTGGTTGCCTGGGGACACTGGCACACCCCCATCACCTGTTGTGTTTGATATGCAGTGTGAGGCTGCCTGTTTGTGTTTGTGCATCTGCACCACTGCATTGGCATATCTTTAGTGTGTCATTGGCTGTATGTTGTTTTGTGGGTTTCCCCTGCTGTCCCTGGGACTCCTAGGTCATCAGTCAGCACAATCATCATGGTTTGTATGTCCCATTGCTGCCATGGTATGGTATTTGTTCACCTGACATCTACAGTCTCCACAGGATATCTACATTTGTGTGTCCATTGGTGCAGATATGTGTGGCTGCATTATGATGGTCACTTCTGTCATTGTGTTATTGACGAATGTTGACAATGTCAGCCCCCATGGGTGATGTTTGTCTGCACATGGGCAAAGGTATATCTTATTTGCACTGCACTGTTTGCCTCACCCAATCTATGTTGCTATGGGACACAAGCACTACTATGCCACAGATGTGTTTGTTGTTCTGTGACCAGGAATCATCCATGCTGTTTGGCATTTGCAGCTTTTCCCATGACAACACTTACATTTTGGTCACTGTGATGATGGGGGTTTAGACCCCATTGCCACAATGTTCAAAATGTGCTTCAGCTATGGACCCCACACTTACCTTTTGGTCACTGTGGTGATGGGGGTTTAGACCCCATTGCCACAATGTTCAAAATGTGCCTCAGGTATGGACCCCACACTTACATTTTGGTCACTGTGATGATGGGGGTTAGACCCCATTGCCACAATGTTCAAAATGTGCTTCAGCTATGGACCCCACACTTCCCTTTTGGTCACTGTGGTGATGGGGGTTTAGACCCCATTGCCACAATGTTCAATTGTGCTTCAGCTATGGACCCCACACTTACCTTTTGGTCACTGTGATGATGGGGTGTTATACCCCATTGCCACAGTGGTCATGGTCTGCTTGCATTGTGGAGGTGACACACATTTATGTGTGACACATGTGATAGGGGGTCACATTGTATGCTCAATGTCATGTTCAGTGTTGTAGGCATTTGACACGGACTACACACGCTTGTCATGGTGTTGGTGGGATGTATTTTTCAGACATTCCTTATGTTGGAGTATGCTGGTTGTGTCATGCATTACCCGTCCTATGTGTAGGGGTGGTGTGGGTGGTAGGCATCCAGGCCCCCCTGAGTAGGGGTGGTGGTAGTGGTAGGCATCCATCCCCCTATGAGTGGGGATGGTAGTAGTGACAGGCATCCAGGCCCCCATGAATAGGGGTGGTGGTAGTGGTAGGCATCCATCCCCCTATGAGTGGGGATGGTAGTAGTGACAGGCATCCAGGCCCCCATGAGTAGGGGTGGTGGTAGTGGTAGGCATCCATCCCCCTATGAGTGGGGATGGTAGTAGTGACAGGCATCCAGGCCCCCATGAGTAGGGGTGGTGGTAGTGGTAGGCATCCATCCCCCTATGAGTGGGGATGGTAGTAGTGACAGGCATCCAGGCCCCCTGAGTAGGGGTGGTGGTAGTGGTAGGCATCCATCCCCCTATGAGTGGGGATGGTAGTAGTGACAAGCATCCAGGCCCCCATGAGTAGGGGTGGTGGTAGTGGTAGGCATCCAGGCCCCCATGAGTAGGGGTGGTGGTAGTGGTAGGCATCCATCCCCCTATGAGTGGGGATGGTAGTAGTGACAGGCATCCAGGCCCCCATGAGTAGGGGTGGTGGTAGTGGTAGGCATCCAGGCCCCCTGAGTAGGGGTGGTGTTAGTGGTAGGCATCCATCCCCCTATGAGTGGGGATGGTAGTAGTGACAGGCATCCAGGCCCCCATGAGTAGGGGTGGTGGTAGTGGTAGGCATCCATCCCCCTATGAGTGGGGATGGTAGTAGTGACAGGCATCCAGGCCCCCATGAGTAGGGGTGGTGGTAGTGGTAGGCATCCAGGTCCCACTGAGTAGGGGTGGTGTTAGTGGTAGGCATCCATCCCCCTATGAGTGGGGATGGTAGTAGTGACAGGCATCCAGGCCCCCATGAGTAGGGGTGGTGGTAGTAGTAGGCATCCAGCACCCTATGAGTGGGGATGGTAGTAGTGACAGGCATCCAGGCCCCCATGAGTAGGGGTGGTGGTAGTGGTAGGCATCCAGGCCCCCCTGAGTAGGGGTGGTGTTAGTGATAGGCATCCATCCCCCTATGAGTGGGGATGGTAGTAGTGACAGGCATCCAGGCCCCCATGAGTAGGGGTGGTGGTAGTGGTAGGCATCCAGCACCCTATGGGTGTGTATGGCATTGGTGGTAGCCATCCCGCCCCTATGGTTCTGCTTTTGCTAGTGTACGTCATTTCTGCATCCCTATGTGTGTGTGACATATGTTGGGTACGTGTCGTTTGTTTGTGTAGTGGGTGTTTGACTTACCGTCTGCGCCGTATGCGTCCGTACCTGTTCCGGTAATAGATGTAGAGTATTGGTAGGACCTGCGCGATGGGATTCATGGTTGGTTCGTCTCGTTCGGCTTTCTCGTGGCTTCGACTCGTACTCGTCGCTGGTTTGTTCGTCTCGTCGCCGTGGATCGTCTTGTGGCGCGAATCGGAGCTTATGTACAGCTCTCCCGGATGCTCTGACGTGCCGGACGTAGCGACGGGTTTGGCGCATACGGAGTGCGCATCGTACTAGTCTGGCCGGAAGATGCTGTGTATTTGGTTCCGTGCGACTCGATTCGGCGTTTACGGATCCGGCTCGGGCGGGGAACAGGAGCTGAAATGGGTAAGTACGGCTCGCTCGGAATCTGGGCTGTTATGCGCATCGTACTTGCTCGTTGGGACGACTGTTCGAATCGGTCGGGAAACACGCATTCGGCTGGTTTTTTTTTCCGGACGAATAGTGTTAGGTGCCCTACTGGCCGAGATCGGAATCGACCCCATAGTCTGTCACATCAGTGCTCCCACGTATCCGTAGGTCGTAGCACGCCCCGTCCCGCAGCGGGGCGGGAAGACCCCTATGATGAAGCATGACACCAAGGGCCCTTTTGGTGTGTGAGGGGTATTTAAGAAACACTATGTGCTTCCCACCATTGTAGGTAATGCACATGACCTTTTAGTCGAGAATTCTCTTTTTGAACCTCCTGCGGGTGGATCCTATTGTTTATGATACATAAATATCCTAGCCACAATATTGAGGGACAAGATATTGAAAGGTAAGTCCATACAACAAAGAATAGATTTAACATTCTTAACTCCACATCTATGTACCTTAGATACATATATCATCAAGGTACATATATGAGAGGTTAGTTAAAGAAAATCTATACATGATTACCTTTCGATATTTTGTCCCTCAATATTTTTCCCTCAATATTAGTGTCCCATGATATTCTGTATTTGATATTCAGGATCCATGCAATATAATATCAGTATTCTGACTATTGGAAGATGTTAGTTATTTCACATATGTACAACTACAAAGTTTTCCATGTTTGCAAAAACCAAGTAACAGGGGTAGTGCCATAAATTTGCTTTTGTCTTTCCAACATATTCCATGGTATCACCAGGACTTAAAATGTTCTTAAGAGTTTCCCCTTAAAAAATTTATTTTTGTTTTCTCACTACTACATTTCCTAGAAAAAATGCATTTGCTTTCATAAGTGCCAATGACCTTGGAGTATTTAATAAATCTGATTTATTTCCATGAGTTGTGATAGCTCTTCCAAACAAATCTGTGTGTTCTGTGTTTCCACCTGATACATTGAGCACTTATTGTATATAATTTACTTTGTTTTTTTGTATGCTGCTTAAAACATTATTGAGGTAAAAGTTTTCTATACAAATTACCTTTGAGCTTGCAAATTGACTGCATAGAACCATACACTGTTTGGTATTGAATTATATTAATTTTTCTAATGATACCTACATGGACTCTGTTGTTTTGAAACTAATTTTATGTAAAGACACTAAGATTCTGTTGTTGCAGAAGTCATTAATTTCTGATTTTGGGTCTTCCGTTTTGTAGCTTTCTTCTTCTGTGAGGCTGCTAGATAGTTGGGCAGGGTGGGGTATTTTCTTGCTTTTCTTGTCTAACTTATTCTCTTTTCCTTCAATTTTGATTTCTTTAGTTCCTAGTTGTACCTCTCCCCTTATTTTCCTTGTTGCCACTGTTGCATTGTGTCATTGTTACATATTCAGGTACAACAAAAAGTGAGTTTATTTGTAGATACAGGCTACATATAAGATTCAATTACTTAGGTAACACTAATATTCCCCCTCCCAGGAGCTACTGATGTTTCCAGACGAGCCTCCAGGTCCTCTCTGAACCTTCCAATAGACACGAGTAAACTCAGGAAAAGGGAACCTTCTACAAAAAGACAACATTCCGTGCACCAGATCATTCAGCCAGGGCAAGGTAGACACAATATACTACAGAAATGTATGCCGGAGAAAAGTGAAACTTCACCTTGAGCGAATTCAGGAATCTTCACCGATTTTGTAACAGGTCAAGTTTTCCAAATTCAAGCACTTCATTGGTGAAGTCTAAACGTTTTATAACCTTATCGGCCCGCCCTACAGCCATCTCATTATTTACAGCTTAAGAGTCCAGGTGCTGCTAAACATATTGGATCATTTTTACAAAGGAAAACCCCAAAAGTATGGGTGAGAATTTTTGTAGTTTTGGGATTCACAAATGATGCCCACTGCATCATTTGGTGGGGTTTTTTATTACCATATGTCCCACACCAACCTTTACAATACTAGTGGAAACGTAACTCTAATGACGGGCCCATAAGTCATTATCATTCCTTGTAACAATATCAAAGGTCCTCCGACGGATCTTTGGTAGAGCTAAAAGGGACTAAGTAATGAAAATTGGAGAGCTATTCCCTCATGAGGACCTGTAATGAAGAAACAGCTATATAACAATATTCATCATATATTTACCAGAAATAAACCATAACACCTGAAATAAAGACAGACACTATTCTTTCTATTATTTTCTCTTTGTTATTTCAGAAATATGAATGGTCAATCACAAGTACAAACTGTAAATCATCATTTTTAGTTCTCAGTTACAGATTAAATCACCACAAAAATTACAAGATAAATGATTCTAATTCATCGACAAATTAGGTATAGAGGAGGGAGAGGGAGAGAAAGAAAACATTCAGTAATTACAGTTTTCTCACCAAGATGAAAAAAAACTAATGCACAGCGTGCATTTAGTTCGGAAAGCTAACCCCACGCCCGTGAGGATATAGCATGGGCAGCACCATCAGCCGATGATGTGCAAATTCTCTAGGAAAGTTTTCTCAGGATTTCAGTTGATTACGCCAGCCAGAATATTCAGGAATCAGCACAACATACAGCATACCACGAACGCAGGACAGGTCACTAGTCTTGTGAACGAGCAGACAAACATTTTCTCACCAAATATTTTATAGCAGTGTTGTTACTTTGTTTCTGCTAAAATGTTTCTCTTCTAACCCTCTACAAGCTTTTCTATTGGACAGTGACTACAGGGAGGTAAATCTCATGACAGTGACTTTACAAATTTCTCTAATCATCTTTTGTCTAAGAGTTATACAACTTCCTTGAGAGGAAGAGGAAAAATTACAGTTTCATTTGTACAGAATTTTGCAACTGTATCTTTCTAAGCTTCCTACAACCCTCGCCTAGACAGGAAAGAACTATACAGTTTTCTAAATTCTAAGGAAGTATTAGTTACTTTTTCTTCAAGGGCAGAAAGCACAGGAGTATGGTAGCTAAGCCTGGGCGTAGTTCGCGTAGTTGCGCTACGCGAAGCTACGCGAAGACGTCGGAGCGCTACGCGAGCTACGCGTAGCTTCGCGAGCGTGCGTAGCTGCTTGTCGCGCCCGTTCGCGATGCGTTTTTCTTGCTCGGGAACGCGTTGTGCGTGTTCGGGACGCTGTTTGCGTGCTCGGGGGCGCGAACTTACCCATGCGGTCGCCTATGGGCGCGGCCATTTTGTTTTTCACTTGTCCCGCCCGTTCGCGATCCCTTATTTCCTGTTCCGGGTCGCGTATAGCGTGCTCGCGATGCGCATTCCTTGTTCGGGAACGCGTTGTACGTGTTCGCGACGTTTTTTGCGTGCTCGGGGACAAATATCGCGCGAACTTACCCACGCGGTCGCGATGGGCGCGGCCATCTTGTTTTACCACTCTATGCTATGGTTCTGGGCCTGCTTTTCTATCCTCCCTCAATCTTTGCAATCCTTAGTTTTTTACACTGTTTTTCAATTTTTCTTTATTTCTTATCTATCTCACTCTCTGCTTAAGTCTATATTTTGCATTTTTTTCTACTTTTTACTGTGTTTTTTTTACTTTTCGACTGTTTTATATAACTTTCTTCTTTAAGCTCCTACTTCTTCCCCTAACTTTATTTTTCCCTTCTAACTTTTCTTTTTCACCTCCTCCCACCCCAGAACCATGGCGAAGGGTAGCAGCAGCGGCTCAAAGGGCAAGGCGCGTGCGCCCAATCGCCGCCTGCCTTGCGGCAGACTGCGCCCTGCAGGGGTGCAAGCCCGCCAGCTGTTTACTGAGGCGGAGGTGGCCGCCCTTGTTTTTTTTATTCAGCGCCACCTCCCCTTGACCTTGGCAGCAGGCGGCAGGCCAGGCTCCGGGTACCCGACCCAGGAGCGTCACCGCCGGTGGGCGAAGGTGCGTCGGGCAGTGTTTCGCTGCTCCGCGGTCCGGCGCACCCATAACCAGCTGGCCCACCGGTGGTCAGACATCCTTGACCGGGAGCAGGACCTGTTGGACCTGCTAGGTGTCGAGGTCGTGGGGCTTGGTGAGTAGCCAATATATATATAGTAGTATAAGTATTGTGATTTGTGTATACATTTTTTACAAATAACAAGAATACTGCTGCTTACATTGCAGGTAAATTACGTTTCAAAATCTTCTGTGATTGTAGGACACAGGTGCTGGGCGGTACTCTTACTTTTTTGCAACTTTGCGCTCGCTTGTCATTATTATGTAAGAGTTTACTTTAGAGAACTTCAGTTAGGTAATGCTATTGCTAGAGAGACTGTAGTCCTTCCTTTGTCCTCCTGTCAAATAGTGGTGGATGCATTTGATACTAGGTTTAGTTACTATTAGTTGATAATTTTTGAGCGGTCTGCGTGACGCATCCTCTGTCACTGAGTGCTGCTTACCCCAGTCCTTAGAACCTTTTGTAGTTTGTTTAGTGAGTGGTACTGGTAAGCTTAGCTTAGCAGTGTCAGTCAGCTGCAGAACATCAGACGCAACCAACCAACAATTTGGTGTATGCATTATGCACTTTATGCATGTGTCCTCCTTCTCATCTATGCATTTTTGATGGCAAAAAAAAATGGAAATGCAGGCTTAATGAACAATTGGCCCGCCTGGAATAGGTGGGCTAGGTCAGGTGGTACTTAGGCTTAGTTAGTGTTCTGGATTTTATTTGAATCAATCAGAATGGAACACTGAATTAGTGTTCCCAAATAAGTAGACTGTCCGTGAATCCCGCAAGCCAGTAGTCGATCGGATTAGATAGGTCAATTTTATTGCAATTTTTGTTTCCTAAAACGTTTTTTGAGCGTTTTTTTAGATAATTTATTTGTTTCACAGCAATCATTAATGTTTGTGTCTTTCTTTTTCTTTATTATATCTTACATGATCACTGATGTGCAGCACCCAGGGGCAAGAAGACGGGGTCCGAGTCGGCGGGACAACCACCAGAGGACCGCTCCTCTACCGAGGGCCCTGCTGCTGGTCCCAGTAAGTCCTCCAGTGGTTAATATTAACAATTATATTGCCCTAACTTTTACTGCACCTTATTTTTTCAGAACTATTAATTCTGGCTCCACTCGCTAATTCTATTTTTTACAAAAGATTCTTTGATCTTGACTTGACTATCTGTTTCTAAATTCTGGTTATCCCTGCCTCTAAGTTCTAACTGCCTCTGCTATGAATGTCTGTACTCTGTACTACTAATATTAGTCTGTCGCTAAGCTTGCCCAGTTTGCATTGCCACTCTTTATTGTACGGTTTTGAATAAAACTCAGATTGACCAATACTAATAGCTCTAGCCACAGAGTCCAGTCCTTTCGGTTGTCCTCTTCTTGGCTTCTTAATCTTGAGGCTTTGACAATTACCACAAACAAAATGCCCAACCAGATATTTGACTATTTTTGATAGGATATAGTACATACTACTTGGATTCTGCACAGCCCCATGCAGAACTATGCACAATGAAATAGGATGTTGGTGATGCGAGTTTGGAACTTGGACGTTCCTCACACCTCAGTCAGAAGTGAACCCACAATCCCCTGAACGACTAGCTATAGTGTCTCATTAGGTCCCCGAACCCCCACCCGAAGATACCCAATGATTATGATTACACAACCCAGAACATAACACCCTTTCGCTCACTCACTCGTGTAAGTCCACCACCACCACCACACCAAATACCACAGAGTCTATGTGTAAGTTCAAAAGGTTTATTTTCAACTAACAAGCTCTGTATGTATGTTGTTCTATAAAATTCAGTGTACTCCAGCCAGCTCCAACAGCAAAATGCATAAGATTAAAACAATAAACAGTGTTGCAACAAGTGCATGATCATTGATGATATAAGACAAAAGATCTGTGCGAATTCTGGGCGACTCCTCACCGTAGAACGTAGAATTACTGGTTACATGCATCATTCATAAGCTCTGCAAATCTCTGGTTCGTAGAAGGGAATCCTCTGCCTGAGAAAAATGGTGCGTGTTATATAGTATAATGCAAGCATTTCTCAGTCCTGCCCAAAAAGTGTAACATGTTACCTATGGCTAAGCAATACGGACTAACCGAACTCCATAACAAAGTGGCTTGTTTTTCGACCTCTTGTACGCAACGCTCAGACAGTAGCTGTATGTGCTCATGTGGACTCAAAAAGGCGTCTTACTGTTACTGCACAACAAGCTGCGAGGTAACATGCGCAAAAGACATGAAGCGGAAAATGGTTGCATGGCTCAGGCTAACTTAGCAAAGAGTAGAGTATAGTATAATAATGACCCTAGGGACCATAACACTACTAGTGTCTACTGACTGTACTCTAGTACCCGATTTGGACTATTGAATGTGATTTATAATAATATGTATGTATTAACTTTTTTTTCAATCTTGCTAGTGAAAAAGAATAAATAGGGGGAGGTGTACAGGCATCTAAAAATGTGTCATGTTTTTATCTAGGCGTACTAGCAACCACCAGTGGCACCGGGGCCACCGGCGATTCTAGCATTCCGGAGGGGGCAGGAGAAGATGCGGCACCTGCAGGAGCTACAGGGGGGGAGCCAGCAGCAGTGGCGGGCGGTGGTAAGTTATATTCATGACCTATTGACATTGCACTAGCTGGAAGGGTGTGTGGACTTCACTCACTGTACTGTTGTTGAGACTTATTAGGTATGAAGTTGTAGTGAACATTATACAACGGTTAAAGAAGACACCCTTTACTTAGCATGAGTAATGCAGTAGCAATAGCATTACCAGCGTGACTTGATTAACCAATGGCCTCTTATATCTGACTCCAACTCAGCTGTGAAAGTTTTATGGAGGAGACTAAAAGTCAGATCAGATGACCTTGATGGATGTGTTGAACAAAAAGGGAAAGAAGGGTTGAAGGAGGAAGGGCGGGCGAGATTTAATATGATGACTGGCAGAGAAGGATACGTTGGAAGCATGGATAGGTGGCTATTCGGTGGTTGCGTTCGTACTGCCCCTCACCCCCAAACATGCTGATAATGGTAGGCTGCATGGTTTTCCTTTCTCTTAGGCTCAACGCACTTTTTGGTACTGCGGACCTGGTACTTCTTGGTGTCTCCGGCTGACTCTTACTCTTGTGCCACTGAGATGTTGCTGAAGATGTGTGCAACGTTAAGACTGCACTGCTGGGGTCAGGGACACCTTGTGTACCACTACCAGAGAGAATGTCTCCCTGTCCTTCCTCTTCCACCGTGATCGGATCTTCTTCTTCTACTCCTTTATCCCCACCAACACCAATGGTTGCAGTTTTTTTCTGCCGCGAAGGTGGTCCTCCCAGCTGATCAAGTGGTGTTTTTTCAGATGGGTCATTTGGCCTCCGGTACCATAGTTTGTACCAAGCTTACCACGACTAACAGAGGTATTACAAATGGAGCATATAGCAATGTTCTCCTCCTTTTCGCTAACTGTAAAGAAGTCCCAAACTGGGGAGCTTAACTTTGGCCTCCTGCTGGAGGTGCCACTTCCAATGCCGGATGATCTGTAGGGTGTGTGTTGAATTTGACTCTGTGCTGCTGTACCACTACCTACTCCTACTGAGGTGGTGGTTGTGCTGGATGTAGGTCGCTGCCGGGCCTTTGCTAATGCAAATATGGAAGCTGTAGGTCGTGTTGGTGTTACCTGTGGAGGTATGCGTGCTACATCCCTCGCAGCGATTTTGGATAGGGTAATAATGTTGGTCTCCATCTCCTCGGGGCCGGGAGTGATGTTCGTGATGACTGGCTCGTCATCATCATCATCTTGCTGTTCTACATCAACCTCCATAAGTGTAAGGCTTTCCGGAACCTTCCTTTTCCCTAGCTTGGTCTTGGAACGTGGCTCCCTCTCAGACTCAGTTTGTGGCTTCCAAGTGGCATCTAGATCATCAGAAGGGGGCTTGGCGAAGAACTTGATGGACTACCCCTCCTTTTCCTTGCTGGGGATTTGGAAGACAATGGATCTTCTGAATGAGTGGCTTCTTCTTCTACCTCTGAATGAGGCTCAATTTCCTGAACTGCCCCTACTTCAGGAGGAACAACAACTACTATTGCGGGCGGTGGTTGCAGCTGTTGTTGTTGACCACTTATCTGCTGTGTTTCCTCCTGCGTTGATTGGGTACTACTTTGAGATAGCGATAAGTTTATCTCAGGCTCAGCATCACTGCTTTCCACCATTAGGCTGGCTACCTCTTCCACACTCATGTGCTTGGGCCTGGGTTGGTGGGTTGGGTCCACTGATGCGGAGGTGCTGCCCCCAGCTTGCCCCCGGACACCGCTGCTGCAGGCGCAATTTTTTTTTCCCAAAAAGGTATTGGCCGGCACACCAGACTTAAGTGTCACTTCCTTCTTCTGTTCCTTCTTCTTCTCAATAGCAACTTTCTTGGTACTGGAGGACCTGGTACCTGCTTTCTTTGGGCCCATCTTCTTCAGATGTCAGCAGCACTCAGTTGCAGAGATGTCTGGTCAGGTCACACGTCACGTTGTGTTGTGTGTACAGCAGCAGGATGTCTGTCTGGCAGTGCAACGGGCAATGATGAGAGACACACCTCCTCCTCAGTCTTTGTGCACCTAAAAGCAAAAAATCCAGAACATCAGTCAAACATAGCACAAATCAAACAAATAGAATATAGAACTTAGTGTGTGGTGGCCTCAATTATTAAATTTCAGAAACTCTGTGAACAACAACACACAGTCTAGCCATTTATGAGACGTTGACAACAAGGCCAGGGCTTTCCTGGCTACTGTGTAGTGCTAGTGTACACTCTGGAAGAATAAGAATAGTAAAGAACAAAAACTAAAATGTAGTGGAGCATGTTTGGCCTAAATTTGTGCATCACGTGGGATGTATTATATAGCAGCATCAGGGAGCTGCAGCTGGCAATGGGGATGGATTTGGAAGCAGTAAGACAAGAGGAACAATGGAAAGACACGCAGGCCTATGTGGCAAAAACAGCACACTAATAACTACCACAACAAAATGGCCCCCAGAAACATGGTGACTCACAGGCACAAGGCACGGCAAACAATGAACTCAAGCAGGCCTATATATGGGCAGACAAAGGATGCCTTATAAAACACACACAGCTTTAATGCAAAAACTAAAATCCACATGGCTAAAAACACTTTTGAAAGTTAGACTACAACAACACAATTATAATTACACAGTACACACGCAAAAAAGGCATTTATTTAACACACCCAAAAAGTGAAATAGTCAGACCCTCCAAAAAAAACACATTTCGCAATTCAATTCAATGCCATCCATGGCCTAAATGATGTCAAAATTCCACAGACTACACAGAAACAGTTTTATGCTCCCATGGTGACTACCTCTGGGCCTACTGGCATACTGGGCCGCAAGCTTGGAGGTCTATGGCAAAAGCACAGTGGCTGGCTTTACAAAATGGCCGCCACCCACATGGCCAGGCCACCCAAAATAACAAAAAAGTGAAGACAAAGGACAGGACCAGGCAGTTGGAGACTCTGGGCAACTTCCTTCCTCTTGAAAAAAATTGTAAAACAAAAAAAAAGTGACTCCTTGCTCACCAAACTACATCTAAATGACAACCTGAGGAGTTTTTTGTGCAAAATGAACTCAATCAACATTTTCGAGAAGGTTTTATGATGCTCGAGAGATATTCTTCGCCAGATTGTAAATTCTGCGTGTTCGGCATCGCGATCGTCACAAAAAGTCGTTATCGCGCGCGCGAAAACGTACATTGAGCGCGCAAAGAAGATAAAAAGTGTAAGTCCGCGTTGTCGCGCAGTGCGGACTTGCCCAAAGTCCGCGAGCTGAACGCCCAGGGTTACCTACTGGCTGAAAAGGCCTATTTATTTAACAAACACCACAAAAAATAAAATACCACCCTAAAACCCACATTTTGCAAATCAATCCAATGCCATCCATGGCCTAAATTATGTTACAATTCAACAGACAACACAGAAACAGTTTTTATGCACCCATGAGGATGACTACCTCCGGGCCTACTGGCACACTAGGCCGCAAGCTTGGAGGCCTATGGCAAAAGCACAGTGGCTGTTCCCACAAAATGGCTGCCAACACATGGCCAGGCCACCCAGAACAACAAGAAAAGGAACACAAGACAGACAATGCAGGCCTATGGCAAAAGCACAATGCCTGGCTTTACAAAATGGCCGCCACCCACATGGCCAGGCCACCCAAAATAACAAAAAGTTAAAACAAAGGACAGGACCAGCCAGTTGGAGACTCTGGGCAACTTCCTTCCTCTTGAAAAAAATTGTAAAACAAAAAAAAAGTGACTCCTTGCTCACCAAACTACATCTAAATGACAACCTGAGGAGTTTTTTGTGCAAAATGAACTAAATCAACATTTTCGAGAAGGTTTTATGATGCTCGAGAGATATTATTCTCCAGATTGTAAATTCTGCGTGTTCGGCATCGCGATCATCACAAAAAGTCATTATCGTGCACGCAAAAACGTACATTGAGCGCGCGAAGAAGATAAAAAGTGTAAGTCCGCGTTGTCGCGCAGTGCGGACTTGCCCAAAGTCCGCAAGCTGAACGCCCAGGGTTACCTACTGGCTGAAAAGGCCTATTTATTTAACAAACACCCAAAAAATGAAATACACCCCAAAAACCACTTTTACCAATTCAATCCAATGCATCCATGCATGCTCTACATGATGTTTAAACTTTAAATTCAACAGACACCACAGAAACATGCACCCATGGGTACCTCTGGCTCTAGTCCGGGCCTACTGGCTGAAATTCCAATCAAAGAAAAACAACTAGGCCCCTGCCGAAACTACAGGCCACAACAATACATTTTAAAAACTATGGAAATCCCCCAAAAAATGTAGGTACAAACAAGCTCCAATCAAACAAACAAGTACACCAATTCTCCAACTTACTTGTAAAATCTCAAATCCAAGAGTCCTCAAATCCAATCCAATGATATGATGCAGCAGACAGACACAAAAAGTGATCCTTCCAGCTCCAAATCCAAATGAAAGTGAACAGCACATGGACAAAGCACTGGGAGGAGCCTGCTGGACAGGAACAGGAAGTTTGAGAATCAGGGGCACTTCCTTCCTCTTGGAAAAAAAGAAAAAGGACTCCTTGCTCACCAAACTACATCTCTAAATGACAACCTGAGGAGTTTTTTGTGCAAAATGAACTAATTCATCATTTTCGAGAAGGTTTTATGATGCTCGAGATATATTCTTCGCCAGATTGTAGTTTCTTTGTGTTCGGGATCGCGATCTTACCAACACTGCCGCCGGAAGTCAGATCGCGCGTCCGAATGACGTGTTCGCGTTCGCACACTCTCGCGGGATCGTGCGGCCGGATTCCAAATCTCGTGGCGCCCGCGAACGGATAGGAAGTCGCGTCGGCGAACGCAGAATCACGGTAGGTCGTTACCGCGCGCGCGAGAACGTATATTGAGCGCGCGAAGAAGAAAAACAGCTACGCTACGCCGCAAATTGCATAGTGCACGGTAACTTCGCGTTCTACGCGAATCGCGAAGTTACCGAAACTTCGCAAATTCCGCGAGCGTAGCATAGTTCACCGCCCAGGGTTAATGGTAGCACATCCCCTAACAAACATTTGCTGACGCCTACTTTATTTTAACAAAAGAGAGAATCATAATTTCTACGGCCTACAGAGCTTTCACGAAGAATAAAGCTCTTTCTCGTGTTCGCAGTTGTTTATTCCTGCAGTTCAGGAAACATAAAAACATTTAAATTAGACAGACAGGATAATAATTATTTTCTTTCTCATTCATTAATTATTAATCATTTTTTCTTTACGCTGGGTTCACTATTTATATTATTTCTGTTAACAAATACGTGCACATTTTGCACATTTTTCTATCGTACCTTTTAATAATTTTAAGTTTAGTATTTTGTTTTTCACACACGTTAGTAATTTATTTAAAACACACATATGGGTGGATTTTCTTTGATCAGATTTTATTTACAAAAATCGTGCTCCATCACAAACATTCCTAAAAGTACACTCGCTAGGCACAGGTTTCCAGTTCTTCATGGCAGAAAACTCCCCACATGATGAAAAAAAAAATTCTTTGTGGAGAAAGCCCTTCCCCTACACACCAAGGAATTCTGAGGTGATCCGTTCCCTTTTCTGTCCTGGAAGCAGTGGCGGCACAAGTTTTGGGGGCAGCGGCATCCCCAAGCCTCCCCCCCACTCTTACCTGCGGCCGTCGCGACAAATGCAGGGATTGGCAGCACCCACCCCCCAGCTCTTACCTGCATCCGTTGCGGGCGCGGAGAGGCAAATGCATGGGCCGCCACGGGCTGCCAAATGTCTAGCTAAGCCACTGCCTGGAAGGGGAGTTACTCCTGCCCTTGGCTTGAGGAAATCTCTCCCTTCCACGGTGGAAAGGAGTCGGCTTGGAGTTTTGGAATGCCCACAAATATACTTATCTATGGGCGTTCCCAGTCTTCCAAAGCAAACCACGCCTTAGAATGCCCCCTTCTCTCCCCTTGAATGGGACTTACTACTGAAGATTTCTCAGTATCTGTGGCAGAAGCATTTGTGGTAGTAACAGGATTCATTTTTGCCTTCTTAGTGGGTGTAAGAAGGGTAATTTTAGTCGTAACCGAATTTACTTTGTAAAGAGGGCCCTATTTTGGCCTACATCTCTAGCTCTGCTTTAGACAATTAGGGCATATTTACAAGCCCATATCGCCACAGGAATGTCCCTTTTAGTGAAGGTCCTGTGGCGATATGTGCTTCGACTTATTTTCAAGGCAGCATTAAGCCACTTATCGTGGCTTAACGCTACCTTGTAAATAATGCCCCCTTCCACGCTATACTTAACGTGAAAGGGTGGGCAATGGGTGTTACGGTGGGCGTTCCACTGTAACACCCATTGGTTTTGACACTGCCCCATATTTACAAGGGCTGCGTAAATATAGGGCAGAGCCAAAATCAAGACCAGGGAAAACCTGGTCTTAAACAGGCGCAACGAGGAGAAATGTTTAATTTCTCCTCGTTTTTGCTATTTCCATATGTGCTGCATTGTGCAGTGCACATAGAAACAACAAAAGGCCATTGATTGTTTATGTGCAGGAAGGGACACCTTCCTGCACATACGCAATCTTCCCTCAACGCAGACACCCTTCCACTATGGTGCAAGGGTGCCTGCGTTGGCGCTAGGCAGCTAAATTTAGTGCCAGCACAGGGGGAAATGCAGGGCTGCATCATATTGTTGTAAATATGGTGCAGCCTTGCGTTTCTAAAGTGGCAGAGTGCGCCGTTAAGCCAAGGAGGCTAACGCCATGCTCCAACACTTCTCTAGTAAATATGCCTTTAGTCCAGCTGCAAAATTAGTTCTTTTTTTGACCTACTAACTTATTTAAGTGCAGAAATAATTGGAATAATTGAATGTTTGCCTCATTCAAGCGAACAGCACCTGGCTGTCCACGCCTGCTCCCTCTGGTGATGCATTCCGCTTTGATGAATAACTCACTGTCACCACTGGTAAATTAAAATGAAAAATGGAGGCCACTCTTTTTTTTTTATTTTAGATGTCTTGCTGTTCTGCTGGTACATGAACCAATTAGCAGCTTTGTGTTTTTTTCTCTGGTTTTTGTTGTGCCACCAGCTTTGTAGCTTCAAAAAGGCAAGTTTAGACCAGCTGAGTTGAAAGGATTCATCTGTTTATTATTGTTCATTATTGCCTTCCAGTTTAGGAAATTCTAGGCGAGGGTTCTTTGAAAAAGCAGTTCAGTTCTGCGAGAAAGTGTGAAAACTGTTTTGTCTTTCAGTTAGTTTGCAGACTTGCAGATTCTATATAAAGCTCTTCTGCTCTCTTTTATCGATACCTCCTCCCTTGCCCCTTTCTTATTTTCTTTCTCTCTCGATCAAAGTGTCTTTCTGTATCTTTCTCTTTCCATCACCTCTTTTTCTCTCTGTCATCACTCACACATGCATGCCGATTGGTAGGCACCACCCACACCTAGGGGCGTGGTGCCATTAGTGGCATCGCGTTCGGGAGCCCGGGTCCCTTCCGGTCAAAGAAGGTAGGAGGGGGCGTCACAGGAAACACAGGAGGTACCCCCTTAGATGCGTTGCGTCACTAAGGTGCGCAGGCGACCCTCCCTCCCCCAAAAAGATAAAAGCCAGGGACAAGAGGAGGAAGCCCTCTTTGTCCTTTCATCGCGGGTGCCTAGCGGATCGGAGCTGCATCAAGTTACCCACCCACCCATCCCTGAGATTAGAAGTTGAGTTGGCGTGATCCCGGGCAAGAGAAATGACGGGGACTCCTTTTTGGCGGGGACTGTCTGGACCTGGAACAGGGCGGGCAGTCAATGTGGGGCTCCGGGCTGGCGGGAGAGGGGGCTGAACTGCTGGTGGTCCTGGACTCTCCGGCTCTACCCGAGATGCCGGCGCCTGTAGTAAGCAATTTGGGAGAGGCTATCTCGTGCGCATGAACCCCCGTAGGGGGCAAGGCGCGAAGCAGTGTCCTGGTGGCCGCGTCTAGAAGGATAGACGATGGGTAGTTACCCCAGATAGATGGGAGCAGTGGAATTGGTTGTGGCCTGCTGGCACAACATGCATCAAGTCTGTCTCTGGAGATCCAGAAATGTAAATACAATCTCAAACTTTGGCTCAAATGAACACTCACAAGCCTACCTCTTTTATAACAATGTGTGTTGTTTTGATTTATAATAAAAGTTGGTCAAATGTTGAGAGTGAATCAACAAATAAAGATTGCGAAATCTGAAAGTTTAATAAAGACTACGCAGTGAAGACCAACTACTTGCTTGGAGTGTTTGTGGGGGTATGAAGTGAAAAAGGGTAGCTTGTTTAATCTTGCAGGGGGCGAATTGCACGGGGTAAGCCCACTATAGGACGGTGGAACAGCTGAGCAGTGTCGCAACCACTCTATTTTACCCTCCTTTTATGATTCTGAAGAGAGCTGTGGCGTCTCACAGTCACGTGGCTCTCTATGCACATGAGTAAATGATGGTGCTGAAGTCCCTAGCTGCCCTGTTGGCCAGATTTGTGCCTCCCACTTGAGCTGGGCATGGGGGTGTTAAAATGTACCTCTCCTGTCAATGGTCTTTGCCGTGTAGGCTGGCGAAACATGTAGCAGCCCCCTCCCCTGGACAAGGCAGGGTGAGGGTGCACATTTCCACTCGCTGCGCTTGGACGATGCCTGATTTTAGCCATTTCCTCATCCTTGGGAAATGGATGGGAAGAGAAAGTTGCAAATGTTCACCCCCCACGACTGGCAGGGCGGGTGCTAAATTCTTCACCCGTTGAGTTATAGACTCTGAGCTGCCCCGTACCATCCTACTCCTCCTTGGAGTGCAACATGTGGCAGGCTACCCTCTACCCCTGCAATATGTTCGCAGTAGTAAACTGGCCTTTGGGGCAGCTAGCTGCAAGCTGCACTGCTCCTCTCTAGTCTGCACAATATAGTGAGCCACAGAGGAACAGGCAGCTGCCCCCTGAGCCTCTCTGCTATATCCTTTTACATACAGGCCAGATGGGCAACCAGTGGATGGCCACGCCACCTGCAGGGCGGACACTAAAGGGGACAGCCTGTTAGTGTTTCTTCACTGCCTGAGGGGTAGTTTGTCTTCAGTGGCCACCTGGCTGAGTAAGGTAGCTACGGCAAGCACGAGATTTAAGCCCCTGACCACAGGCGATTGAAGTTACGTCTGGCCCGGGGATTGGGAGTGGTATTTAGGTGGGCTCCCCATCTTGGGCTTCCTCTTTTCCAGTTGGGGCAGCATCCATGGGCCACAGGGAGCCATGAGAAGAATGCGACGGTGATCCCGTCATACGACAAGGGACAGTTGGTATCGTGACAGCTGGGGTTGGCCTTACTTCGCTCTGTGGTGGCAGGGGTGCCGCAACCTTTCAATTATATTGTCCGGCTGCCCTAATGCGAAATACAGAGCATCGGACTGCTAGTAGGACATCACTGTGATCCCCGGTAGCTTGATATTGGTTCAGGATGAGTGTCAGTTGCTAGTTCTATATGACGCTGCACACGTTTGGATGGCCACATCACCCAAAGGGGGACACTAAAGGGGACAGCCACTAAAGGGGACAGCCCTTAGTGTTTCCTCACTGCCTGGGGGTAGTATGTTTTCAGTGGCCACCTGGCTGAGCAAGATAGCCATGGCCAACAAGAGATTTCAGCCCCTGACCCTGGGAGGATGACATCACGTCTGGTCCGGGGATTGCGAGGGGTATTTAGGTGGGCTTGCCACCTTGCTCTTCCTCTTTTTCCATTGGGCAGCAGCAGAGAAATTTGGAGTGCAACATATGGCAGGCTACCCTCTGCCCCTGCAATATGTTTGTAGTAGCAAATTGGCATTTGGGGCAGTTAGCTACAAGCTGGATTGCTCCTCTATGGTCTGCATAATCCAGTGAGCCACAGAGGAACAGGCAGCTGCCTCCTGACCCTCTCTTCTGTCATCCTATTATGTACAGGCCAGAGGAGCAACTGGTGACTTCCCCAGTCATCCATGGCTTGCCAACTGGTGCCATACCAGAAAGAGCAGGAAATCTGCTAGATGTCTCATTTTTTTTAATCCCTCACCCTTGGAAAAACGAGAAGACATATAGTCCTATGCCCTTAGGTAAGGCGGCAGAAATCGAATAACTCCAGTGTCGGACTGGCCTATAGGGTAATCTGGCAGTCCCCGACCTTCCAGTCTGACAGGACAGTGTACGGACTGGTTTTGTGGCAATGTGTTGGCTGGTTTTGTGGTGTGGTGAGCCGGTTTTAAGGCTGTATGTGAGCTGGTGTAAATATAAATAAAGGCTGGGCAGCAGTACTGTATAGGCTGTTTATGCTGTTATCTCATTGCATGTAGTGTAGATGGACCAATTGCACTTTGTGAGTAGAAGAGCAAGGGTGTGTCAATGTTTTTATCTTTTTGATAGGAGGGAACATAGTGAATTTCACTGCTGCATTTCTCTAATATTATTACTTGCATTGCCTGCAGCAAGCACAAATTCATGTGGTTCCCCATCACTCAGAGACTGTCCTGACAGCATGTCTGAAAGATTCCAGAATTGCTCGATAAAAAATGTGGGCTACATTTTTTACTACCCAGCTCATAAGTGTGGGCCACTTTTAATCTGGTGTCTGTACGTTTTTTCTTCCCCAGTTCGACCTTGTATGATCAGTTGCGGTCGGCATGGCTAGCGGGGCTGGCGTGTCGCGCAGGGGTGGGAAGGGTTGTGCATTTTTTTTTTTAATTAAAAATTAAAAATAAACTAAACTTACCGTTGCGCCGGGTCCCGCGTCTTTGCTGCTGCTTGTCTCCGGATGGAAGCACGGTCAGGTCCCACTAACCAATCACAACGATGCAATGCAGCGTTGTGATTGGAAGGCACCCAGGCTCCCCTGACCAATCATAACCCTGCAATGCAGCGTTGTGATTGTTTTTGAGCGTCCTGGTTGGACTCTCAACCAGGGAATAGGAGCCTGGGCTTGTTCTCCATGCAGGCTGCAATGCAGCCTGCATGGAGAAAGGAGAAAGTGAGCTTGACTGGTTTGGGCGGCCTGAGAGGGCCGACCAAACAGTCATTGCGCACTTAGGAGTTGGCAAACCACTCCGCCCCTGCTCCGTAAGCAGAGCAGCCCCACCCACCCGCCTGCCCGCAAAGCAGCAGAATACGTCACGAAACATAAAATGATAATAACTTGAAGTTGTTATAATTTTATGCTTCTTTGCACTTCTTAAAAGTAGTGGGGGGGTGACGCTCCTCCACCATAGCGGAGGACCCGCCATTGTGTATGACTCTTCCCTTCTACATTTAGTTGCGCCCTGTAGGAACGATTTCGAGCAAACACATTTTTACTGATAAGTTAGACACAAACTGAGACAGAGTTGTTCTCAATAACTTTCAGAATGTGTTTCAGATTACAATTTAAGCCTGTATTGGACCTAGAGTAATTTACACAGAAAACGAAGACAAGCAGATACAGACCTTTGTAAATAAGAAAGAGAATACATTGCATCCAATTGAAGGAAAGACAGTGTTTTATTAGTAAAGAGCAGTGTGATGTACTATATGTATGCAAGATAGTATTTGGCCATTTTGCAGGAAGAAGTACTGTGATATGTTAAGTCTAAGTAGACAAATTGAGGCACTGTATTCTAAAGTAAGATCCCTCTCCAAATAGGTACGTACTGGAATTTCAACTATAGGCAGGTCCACTGGAATTATGCGACTGTGCGGCCGCTGCATTTTTCACATAATCGATTTACTGCATTTGCCACATAATCCATCATCTGCTGCATAATCTGGAGATTTTAAAAAAATATGTATATTGTTTCTAGCTCAAACGGTTCAAAAGTTACTAAAAATATAGCGGCACATGCTGCTGCACAGTGGAAGGCCCTTAGCAAAGGTTGACTGGTCAACTTTCTGTTGCTTATTTCTATATTTGTATGTTATACTGGTACTAAAGAGGTGCAACTAATACCTAGACAGTGTTAACAAGAGTAACAAGCATTTGCAATGCAATCGGTCTCGCCTTTGGGACCTTATATGTATTTAGCCATGCAGCAGATTATTGTCAGTACAGCAATAGTTACTGTTCTACTGTGCAGGGTGAAGTACCACAAGCTGTTACTAGGTGTCCCATGGGACCTCTTCTAGCCACACAATGTACTGCACCCTGAAATCTTGAAGAATCCAACACATCCCCAATGACCCTTCGCTCACCCAGGACCGGGTCCGGCAGGAGCCATAAAAATGCTTAATTATACCACAGTTTTAGGCTGTTTTAAAAATATATTGTGCAGCAGGAAAAGAGCTAATTGGTGTCCATATGTTTTTATGCATTTGTATCTCGAACGAAAATGCTGTTTGGTATTGTTACAGTCCGAACTTTACTTTTTACATTTACTGCTTGGCCATTTAAACAGATTAAGTTAAGGAGCAGATGGGTGGAGTGTAGAGGGAATACAAAATAAAGTCAGCTGAGTGCACTGTGACGAAGCCTAGGATATCCAGCGTGTAGCATGGGCTTGTGTAGAAGTGGACAAGCCACTGAAAGCTTGAGCCAGGCTCGAGTCTGAAGCTTGGCTCTGGCTCAGCTCAAGATCCTGTTGGAGCCTCGGTCCCATAACAAGCTGAGCTTTCATGTGGCTTCAGCCTGCTTCCCTCCCTGTACCATGGATAAGGTGTTACAGCCAGAGCGGTCGAATTCGGAACTCAGGAACCAGGTTCAAGTCTCAGCGTTGGCTCAACATCCTGCGATTTTGGCCAAATCACTTATTCTCCCTCATCCCTACAAACATTGAATGGTGACCTTGCGCAATGTAACAGGCGCTCATGTAAAGCACTCCAATACATTTGGATCGAGTTTGCGCTACATAAAAACTGCATAAAAAAGGCATAAAGCGGTACAACAAAGCCTTAACATAAGGAAAGACTAATGGATAACCATTTACAGGCTAATTTGTACAAATAAAGCCAGCAAAACTAGATAAATAGCATTTCCCCGCTTAAATTGTATGATCTTAGGCAAATATTTTATTTCACCAAAACTCTTTTTCTTAATTATCGCTTATGAAAGCACATTCAAGCATGTGAATTCAAAATACCAGCTACACTAAATCTTTTTGTGTTTAATTTAATAGACTATAATGTTACTCTATAGTCATGTGCAGGGTTTTCATGACAATTGTCTTGCCTCTTAGTTCAGTAATGGTTCATGTTTAAAAACTATCACTTTGAATAAGTACTTTTCAGTTCAGTTCAGTGTTATAATGTGACCTAGTCACCCTGTAAGTTATTTTAAATGCAGCCTCTTTGTGATAATTAAGTAATCTAGAGCAGATTTACTGTCACATATGTCATATGTTGCCAACTTCTTTGTAGCAGATTTTTTTTTTAAGAAACGTATAAGTTGGCTGTTGGACCCTTCTTATCAAGTTCCGCCCCTAATGACTCCACTCCCTTTCCTTTGCCACATCTTGGCCGCCAATGTTTGGGTCCCCGGGTATTTTTTTTCCAATTCCAGCACTGTTCGAAAGTAAAAACGCATGTTAAAAACATCAAAATGTGAGCTGTGTGTAAGACGATAATTAACCTGTGCAGCGTGGTTTATAAAAACGGTCATTATTATTGCTGTTAAAATAATCCATAAAAAAGGAGCCGGACAAATATTATTGCAGGAGGCGTGGAGCTAGCTGGTTAGATGGACCATTGCTAAATTAGATGTGCGTGTACAAACAATTATGCGCTAATCAGAAGCGACAGTAATCGACATTAAAGTGTTAAGCTATAAAGCTGACCTGGGCTGTAGATGTAGGGTCTTCATTGGTAGTACCATGCCTCTGCAGCATGCACACTGGGAAACCTCTGACTCAACATTCGCTTTCCGTTGTTATTTAGTTTATGGTAAGTAAGGGTTCAAAAGAGACCTCCCAGTCACATGCTCTTAACACAGCAGGTGATAAATTGGGCTCCTCGCGCACCAATCTAGAAGTCAAGCCTCAAGGGAACATACACTTTAAAACAAATGTAAGACCGCACCCCTTTACACAACGAGTGGGACCGTGGGAGCAAGGATTTCTTAGGTACAGATGTAAAAGAATATTGATTATAAACAGCAAAAGATCTGAAGATGGGGCGTGGGTGTGTGAGAGAGAGAGACTTGTCGCCTCATCAACTGTGTGTAAGCAGCAGACGTCAAGCATGTATATACCTGTCCTGCCACCCTTGTCTGACAGGGTTATATAACATCAACTCACATTACAAGATCTCGTTCCGTGGATCTGTTGCAACTTGCACTAATCTTCTCCCACAGCTAGCTCCTCTAAGTTCACTATTCTCTAGAGCCACAATTCTATTGCTGAGCTTTACAAACCTCTATGTCAACATAACTGGCGAGGTTATATTTACAGTTCAATGTACATGGTGTATTAAACACAAAGGGAAGTTGTTTCCATACACAAAACATCAGTTTATGAAAAAATTGTTATGAAAGTAACGTTTAGGTCGTGCATACAACTGAGAACGAATGCTTCGAGGTTTTTTTCCCTGCATATTTAGATCAATTCTCCAGTTGTTTTCCTCAACAATTCAACATATAGCTGAGACGCCCTACATTTGTCTCACAAACTGAAATCACTTCTCAAGACCTGTAAAACCAAAAAATACGGCAGTAGGCGCCTGCCAAATGTTGGCAAAGCAACTTGAATGAGAGAGGTTTTTAAAAGGAAATACCATAGCTATTAAAGGTGGAGTATGCTGAGCCTCGAAAGTTAGAATCGGTCTAAAGGTCGTATTAGCTGGTGCCTGGAGCAAAGGCTGTTGATCAATTACATTAATTGTATTTACTGGAAACAGACAGCTGGAACTTGAGTGCTGATTGTAGCTCTCTCTCCCATTTAGGACACAGACATTGCAACTACGTATTTTTTTAACTCACATCAGATTCCCTGGGGAGGAAGAGCGCGTGTACTCTTTATACGTTAGGTGGGGGAGATGCAAAACGTATAAATGACTCTTCAGACATCACAAGCACACCGTCCTTTTCACAAAATGTCCTCCACTGAAAGGAGGCATGGACAGCAGCTAGTGTCCGGCGCCGCAATTTTCACGTGTTAAATATTTAACAACAGCAACGATGATAGTGATGCAAAGATACGACCTTATTCCCTTACCGTGAGATCGTAGGTACACACACATAACGGGACATAGCGGCAGAGGCTAGGTGCTTTTTGGAAATATGAATGCGCCCATATAGCGAAAGAAAACAGTACAACAAAAGGCTCCTTTCTTGGCTAGCAAGAAATCACTCTGCTAACAACTTTTTAAACGGACAGACAGTCTCAACAATGGTGTAGGAACAGTACTTTGTGCAGAATCCTGGCAGATGGGCATGTTAACAGGACGTTCTGAAAACTGAAAGGTGAATCATAGGTGTTCATTGGAGGTAGTGCCACGAGAGGAAAACAGTAGCTAAAGCACGCATGTAAAAATGTAGTAATCCACCTGGATCGTTTCCTAAGCCCCGCCCCCTTCCCACAATAACACTAGTGCGCAATGAACTCTCCCTATTTTGCAGAAGGAGGAGTAAAGCTTAATCTCCCCGTGTCTAACAAAATGAACGTGTCTATCTGTAACGCAACTGGAGGTCATGTGAAGCGCTGTGATAACTTCGGGTTGAGTTCACGCGATAAAAAACAACAACAAAAAACAAGCAGCAGGCAGTATATAGTGCATTAAGCTTTTGCGTTCTCTGCTTCCATTTGGTGTATCCTCCCACAAGACGCTTCATAATAAATGCCATCGCTTCCATATGCAATTCTCTACCATCTTCATGTACAGGCACACAGGGCCCTGGTTTCTGTCCTCACAAGCTTCACCGGACTGCTAAATGGGTGAGGAAACAGAAGCGGAACTGTATATAATACATGGTATGTGGAGAGTTCCCATATGGCGGGCAGAACAAAAACAGGCACCGAATTACTGTTTATGGGCAGGGTGGGCTCGGGCGTGCACCGGAGCACTCATGGTGGCGTGCACATAGCGGTGCACACAGGCTGCGCATTATTTTGCTGCTAAAGGACGGGTTGGGCTCGGTGCGTGCACTAGAGCACACATGGTGGCGTCTACAGCGCTCACAGAACGGGTGACTGCTCCCGTTCATGGCGGCGTGTGCGGCACTCACATAGCGGTGCACGACTGCTCCCACGATCTGTGCGTTATTTTGTGTTGAGCAGCAAGGTGTCCTGTGCTCAGAGGGAGAGGCAAGGAAGACCTCAAGGGGCACGTCGCAGGCCTCTGAACACAAGGTGAACCGCGCTGCCAAAGTAAACAAGCATCCCGTTCACGGCGGCGTGGGCGGCAATCACATAGCGGTGCACGACTGCTCCCACGATCTGTGTGTTATTTTGTGTTGAGCAGCAAGGTGTCCTGTGCTGCTCAAGGGGCACGTCTCTGGCCTCTGAACACAAGGTGCACCGCGCTGCCAAAATAAGCAAGCATTTCAGGAAGAAAGTAGTGCTGTGCAACACTGGAAGTAAAGTGGCCAGTAGCCATGGAAGGACACAAATGATGACATGGCCGTCATAAGGAGGGACTAACAAGCCTAAAACCAATCGGAAGGCAGCATTTAAGACACAAGCGAATGAAAAAGGTGGGAGGAGAGTGGGCGGAGCTTCCACGGAGCTTCCACTCCATACTGAATACTGCATGCCTCGCAAAGCGAGCAGTGCATGCGCGCTGCCACTATAGGCTCGACCTAAAAATGACAAAATAATGAAGTTATACTAGAGCAAAACATGCCGCATTACACTGCATAATTTGCCTTTTCTTTCAGCATAATTTACTCAACCCTGCCGCATAATTTGGCCCTCCACTGCTGCATAATTCCAGTGGCCCTGATGATAGGTAACATTTTGGAGTCAAATAGTTCGGGGGGAATTAGTCTCAGGTGGCTGAGATACTGAGACCTCATCTCCTATTTTTACCTCACAGCTTCAAGATAAACAAGGAAAGCCTTTCAATTGAACTAATTTGAGAGTATAGCTTGTATTATCTCCCATTACTTAAGTGATGACGAAGCAAGCTAAGAGTGTCTCATTAATGTATTGTGGCACTTGTCAGTAGCTCACTTTTTTGCCCCAAATTTCTTTTTGTATTTTTAAAGTTTGGGAACCTTGTATTTGGGCCTTTGGGCTACCATCTGACCCTCAGTCGAATGTACACTTGCCTTAAGATTACATTTGATTTTGTGATTAAATATAATTATATTTGAGACTTTGGTAAGTCAGCTGTAATGTGCATATATGTAGTGCAATGTTCACAAAGATAAAATCTCAAATGTATGCTTGCGAAGATTATTGCCCTGCTAATGCGTAGAGAAAATGTACCTTGTAGTTAAACACCACACGTGGATACACTTGCTTCTAGGTCTGTGCTTGAAAGGAAAAGGAAAGCCAATTTTGCCATTAAGATTTAGCAATTTAGAAGATCAGCTTTAAATGTGCCCAAATCATCCGCTTAGTGTTGAAATTTGAAATATAAGATGCTTCTCCTCTTATATTTAATAATGTAATATGCTCGCAAGCCAGCGGTGCGTGGACCAAGCTTGCCCTTTAATTTTTGAAGGCCATTAATGTAAGTACTCATGAGTTGGGTAACTGTAGCAGATCTCACAAGTTACTGTTACAATTGTTTTGCATTTTCTATATTTGCATTAGGAAGTAATATGAAAATGAAGCTACAATAATTATCATTCTTTACTTTCCTAGCTGCACAAATGTCAAAGTGCTTTCACACTTGGCACAATGTGCCATATCCTCGGCTACACTGTCTGCCTGTCCTCGAGAGACTGAATCCCATTAGAGGTGGGCTCCAAAGAAAGCCTCTTTACTGTCCCCACTGATGAGATTAACTCCAATCAAAATGGATTATGTATTGAGCTAATGGCATTATCTCCTCACAACGAAGTACACCTCTCCGAAAACATCATGCACAGAATGTAGCAATGTCCCCAGGTGCAACGTGAGGAGCAGTGCTACGACGCGACTGCAAGGCGGCATAGCATACAATACAACACAACTAAATAGACATATCAAGCAACAAGATATCTAAAAGAGTATAGAAAAATTGATCACAATTACAGGACCAGGAAGTGCAAAAGGATGCAAGCGGAAATGCGGTGTCAACATTAAAAACGTAAGGTAGGGAAGGGGGAGCTAAGCCTGACCAGGATAGCTGCCTCCTGGTCTAGCTCTGCTGATCGACATTGCAACACACGGTGGTTTCTCATATGGTGGTGGGCCTTGCAGTGACCAAAGAAGGGATGCTAGATCCAGAAGCCCCGCAACATAGGATAGAGGGACGGAAAAGTCTGTGTCCTTCCATGGATGCTGACTGCCCCTTGACACACTTTGACCCCTGAGAGCAGCCCCGCACGCTAACCCCTCAGCTGTGGATCAAAGGTGATGACGTTGCAGCCCGACCCACAGCAGATCTCCTTGAGTGGGCTGTATGCCTTGAGCCTCAGCTAAGCTGCTGCTGTCGACTCTGCAGTGGGAAAATGCTGTGGATGCTTCTTGTCGGCATTGGGGAGGTCTGCTCCTACATGACGGCCCAGTCACTAAGGCCTTGAGCTGTATCTGCAGGCTGTTCTGTAGAAGCATCCACACACCAGGAAACCTCAAAAGACCAGCAGCCTCAGAAACACCAGTAAAGGACTGCACCCACAACACCAGAAGACTGACCTGCCAACATTCACTGATGTCCGATCAACCCAGCATTGAGAGGGTAAGAGCTGAAAGCCTCTGCGCTGAAATGTTTTACCCCCTTCCAACCTTGCAGACAGTGAGGAAGCTCACTGGGCCTACTTTGTGCCATGAAGCTGTTGCCTGAAACTCAGGGGCATACTTACAAGCCCCTTGCTGGAGGAGCAAGGGGCATGTAAATATACCCCTTGCGCCACTGGTGCGTCACTTTTTGTGGCACATCTTGCTGCCCCATATTTACAAGGACACGTAAAGCCACCCTGCATGGCTTTTCATGTCCTTGTCAGTACGGCCCCTTTACACGCAGCACTCTGCGTGAAAGGAGCGTTCCATGGGTGTTCCTGTGGGTGTTCCCACGCAACACCCATGGAACCTGACACATTCCCAGATTTATGAGAAATCGTAAACCTGGAAATGCGTCTGAATGCTATGCCTCCCCAGGGGAGGCATAGGGAGGCGCAACGAGGAGAAATATATTCATTTCTCCATGTTTTTTTCCTCTTTCTATGCGTGCTGCACTCTGCAGCACACATAGAATGAGGAAATCATCTCTTATGATTGTTTATGTGCAGGAAGGTGTCCCTTCCTGCACATAAACAATAATTAAAAAAATGAAGTTTTACAAGTTCTATGTGTGCTAATGCAGCACACATAGAAGTTGAAAAACGCCATTTCAAATTGTTTATGTGCAGGAAGGCACATCTTCTTGCACATAAACAATCATCCCTGTGATGCAGGCACCCTTGCTCCATGGTGCAAGGGTGCCGCGTTGGTGAATGGCCTCTAATTGTGTGCCAGCCCAGGGGAGAGCAAAGGGATCCATCATATCCTTGTAGATATGACGCATCCCTGTGCTTTGAAAGTGCCGCAGCATGGCACAGCCAAAGGACTTGCGGTGCCGCACTGCGGCACTTTCTTGTAAATGAGTCCCACAGTCTTTACCCTAAAGGCTACTGGTCATGGTTTAAAATGCCCTTCCTCCCATATTAGTAGCACTCCACCAATGTTGTCACAAGCCACATTGGATTGGGACTGAGGGGTAACATGGGGCTAGCAGTAACACTGAAACTCAGTGTGCTTCAGTGTCCCTGCATAGAACATACCTAGATGAGTACTCGCATTGACCCCCTGCTTATCCCCCTGTTAATCACAAGATCCCAGTCATGTCGGGGAAAGAAAGCCAAAGCTGACACAACAACCATATCCATTATTGTGGCCGAGACTTAGTGGAGCACATTTAATGCCAAGGCGAGGTAACATGAGAATGTGGCTAACTATCTTTAAAGATGACACAATATTAGGTTGTGCTTCGTACTTCGACACATAATTTCTGATTATTGAGTATGAGAGGGAGAGAGAATATGTATTTCTACGAGCCAATTTTTCCCACCACAACAAAATGCTAGAACATCCAGGCATCACAGCTTCGACAAAGCTAAGGGAATTAATAGATTGCAATGCACAAGTTGTTCATAGATGGAACCTTGACGTCCAAACTCTGGATTCCTTATTGTTCCTTGAATGTTAGTGATCCAGCGCGATATTAGCAAACAGCATTCATACACTAGATACTCACTTGGGCCCATACATTCATACTACGCTAATACTTACGCTGGGGTTATCAGTTGTTACTCTTTATCAAAATCCCTGCTACCAATTACCTTCCGATTGAAGAGTAATGACTTACCAATGAATCCTTTGCTAATTGGGAAGTTTAAAATGAGTGACATTCATTATAGTACATAATCCTGAAATAACCACTGAGTCAGGAAGTTTTAAAATGTTTATCTAAAGATTTTAGCAGAGTAAATTACAGAACCACATGGTACTCAATCGCATATCATGGATGAAGCATGGAAAAATAATTATTGATTAATGACGGTCCCTCAGAAAGGAGAAGATAGAGACAGCAGCGCAACTAAAGATTGCATTTGTATTTACCTAAATGCGAGAACCAAACCCCTTGGCCAAGGAGTTGGAAAGATTAGGACCCAGGAAGGATGAAGAGCAAAGACCTCCTCCAGGATCAGGACAGGACCGGTGACCTCTCTACAACGACGCCTGCGTCGTTCCCCTCTCTGATACTCGACTTCTCCTCGATTCTCCCGTGCCTTTCTTCTAATGGACTCCGCCGCCCCTCCTCAGGACCTCTCTGGACAGCGGTTCAGCATGCACTCGGTCAGCGTCCTAATGCTAATGCAATGCCTTTTTTTTTCTAATTTGCTAATACTATATCTATTATACCCTTCTACGCCCATGTACCTCCCCTTAATGTTGCCAAAATATGGGACCACTACTTCTGATTGGACAGGGACAGGGGGTTGATCCTCACACCATATTGATTTGGTTTGGATTCTGAAGACCTTTGTTTTTAAACTACCGCCCATCAATTTTAATACATTGGCTTTATTTCCCACCCGTCTCACGACAAAGTTTATTCATTTTCCATATACATAGTTGCAAGTTTGGCAAGAACACATGAATACATCAATATCGGCCATTAGGTCGTGGCCTTGGACTACGTCCAGGTTGACTTCATCTTTATTCTTTGTCAGCCAAGCAGGACACATGCGCAGAATCATTGTCTCTCGAGTTTCAGATCACCAACCCCAGGCCCAAGTTTACGAACTAATAAAAGTCAAAGAAGAAAATATTAAAATCACAAATAATATGTTTCACTGTATACCCATTCTCTCTACTCTATCCCCATTTACTTATAAATCTATCCCGCATTAGTAGCGTTAAGAAAACGACAATTTAATAATAATGCAAGAGCAAGCTGAAGCATGTGAAAACATCAAGCAGCCATTTTAATGCACACTGCGCAGAAGCAGAAATTTCCCACCAAGCAAAGAAAGACGTCACACCACGTGATATGGTTGAGACATGCGCAGTAAAGTTCCCGCGCTTTAGCGGCCATTTTAGAAAAAGACAAGCGTTACTTGTTAGTTAGAACACATAAGCAAGCTTCCTTGCTAATTCATGTAGTGTATGCAAAGTTAATATTAAACAATACAAGATTAATAAATTAATACTGTGAGGAAATCGTATTCGAGCAAGTCTCATTTTGAGTCCTTGCTCCATCAATCCCCTCTCTGATGGCGTTTAAGAGCCATCAAAATATTACCCTCAATCAGGTGCCAACTTCTAGCAAATTGTCTCATTCTCATTTTTATATTTTATATTTTTAACATCCCCTTTCAATTTCTTGTATAATTCACTTCTCACATCCTCAAGTTCAATTTCATCAACCTTTCTCTTCTTTCCTCTTCCTGTCACACTATACGATTCATTCTTTCTACAACATTTGCACCATATTATTATCGTCAGTACTATTATTGCTATTCCTGCTAAGGGTACTAGTATTTGACCTATAAGCCCTTTTCCTACATTAGAAAACCAGGTCCCAATTGACGCAATACTACTTGTCAATCTTTCCCATACACTATCAACTTCCAGTGGTTTAAGTTCCTTCTCAAGTTTAGTTATATTCTGTATATACGTTCCAATTTCTGCACTTTTATCAGGAATGTAAGTGCAACAATGTTTCGTCTTCAGTAATTTACAGACTCCGCCCTCTTTTGCCAATAAAATATCAAGAGCAAGTCGATTTTGCATTACCATAGATCTAATCGCAACCATCTCTGCATTAATCATTAGAAATCCTCCAGCAGTGTCCGTTGATAAACGATCAACCACTGTAGACAATTTACATATTTTCCTTGAGTTTAGAATTATTCCCACCGAAGGTATCAATGCACCGAATATATCACCTACAATTTCAGAAAAACTAGGGGGCATATTAGCAAGGGCACTATCGCCGCTTTAGCGGCACTTTTTGCCGCTAAAGCGGCGATATTTATATCGCCCTATCAGCAAACTGTCTCTAACAGCAGTTAGCGACAGTTTTGCGGGCATTAGCGCCCGTTTTTTTACCGCTTTGCATGTCAGCGATATTTATCGCTAATGACATGCAAAGTGGGCGTTCCCGACGAACAAACCTGGGAAACACTCGCTAACAGGCCTATCGCCTATAAGCAAGGTGGCCATGGCCCCAGTTAGCGACGTGAAAAGTCGCGCTAACCGGGGTCATCGCCATTTATTTAACACCTGCAATTAGCAGGTGTTAGCCATACGTAACATGGGGGGGTGGATTATGCTGATACGACCACAGGGTCGTATCAGCAAGGTGTTCTCCCTTCTCCATGCAACATCGCTGGTTTTTCAGCGATGTTGGCCCATTTCCCCCGCTATCGCTGGAATATTCATCGCCATAGCGCTAATCGTTGCTAATACATCGTTAGCGTGGCGATATATTCCAGCGATAGCCGGCGATAAAAAAAATCACGCTAAGCAGGGTTAGCGATGATTATCGCCTCTTCTTGCTAATATGCCCCTAGCTCTTTTACTACGTGTTAATTCGCTATTGTTTTCATTGCTCCCAGTGTTTCTTTTTACGTGGTATATCTTTGGAAATACTATCCCAAAATAACAACTTCCATACCACCGTGCAGGAAGCCTAAAATAAGCCTTATTCCCGCATACATAATAGATTCCAGGAAAAACTGAATCTGTTCCTCCTTTGATTCCCCAACCTCCAAGAATTAAGAAATTGTGTTCACATTCACTGGTACCGATGAAAACATTGTTATAATCAGTCCTTAGTCTATGTAGACAAATTTTCCCTGTCTTTACAAAATCCAGAGCCATAGCAGCTTGAGCCTTGCCAGGTGTGTAACTCCCTTCTTTCTCAGCCCAAGGTGGCAAATGAGCCTTATGCTCAGAAGCTTTCCTTTGAAAATCTTGTCTTCTCTCTTCTACTAAATTCAAAAATATCTTTTCTTCTTCGTGTAAAGAACATGTTAGATTGTGTCTATGTGCATGTGTTATGTCTATCGATTTCATTGTTAAGAAAAATTCTCCCATAAACTGTGCGTCTTGACTACTAAGCACTGGGTTCATACTCTTTCGAATCGGAACCTCAGAAAATATCACATCTATGTTTGAATAATAATATTGAAGTCTCCCTGTTCTATAAAATAAACTAGCTAATACACTACATGATATGCCGTATGTCAATGGTAAGTGATGATATGTTAATCCTTCTGCTACTGATTCAGGTAACTTCATACAGACATAGCAATTACTAACTTCCATGGTATCTACATACTGAAATAATAATTTTGTGAAAACATTTAAACTAGTGTCGTTATCAGTTATTTCATGATGAAATTCTGGTTCATTATCTGCCATTAGTTCTACTCTATTTCCCTTTATGTGTGCTGTCCTTCCTTTAGTTTCGTTATTAATCTTCTTATCCATTATCATAAGGTAAGGAACGGCTACGATCAGGACTAACCATACTATAAGCAGCATTACTAGACTACATATGCATATTGCACAGCATCTTCTACAACATCTCTGTTTTGGTCTCCCAGCAACTCTATCATCAGGCATGTCAACAAGGAAGATTGCTCTTCTTATCTATTTTTCCGCTTTTCTTTATATGACTCTTTTGCGTTGTCAAGGTGGTCTTGTTTCTTTCTCGTACGTCAATTCTGCACTTGTTCCTTCGTCACCACTTTCACTTGACTCTGAGCTCTCGTAATCTTCAAGAATAATGTAAGTCCAATCAGGACCCTTAAATTTGTTATTCACAAGTTTCAGTCTCTTGCTTTTTCTTTTCTTAGTTCTGTTTTCTTGTTCGGTTTGACTTACTTCATTTACTTGATCTGGATCTTCACTTCTGGTTGTTATGTGGTATTTTACTCTTTTAATGACACTAGGCCAATGATCACCTTTTCTTGTTTTCTTTGTTTGCACTGTTTCTTTATTTTCGTCTTCAGAAATTCGCTTAATTTCAGTGTTTAGCACAATTTCGTTTTCTGCAATTACTTTTTCTCTTATTTGTTCCTTTCCAGACTTTATTTGTTTTTCTTCTGCAGCTCCTCCGTGATTTTCCAATAATTGATCTTGTTCTTTCTTTAATTCTTCATGTTTATGTTTCTCGAGATCTTTTTCTTCTGTGTGATTTTCTGAATCTAACTCGTTCTGATCAGGGCTTATTGCACTTTGTACTGCTGCAGCCTGACTGGATTCTTCTAAACCTGTCTGTTCCTGCTCAAAATTTGTCGATTCTTTGTTATTTTGAGCCCAGTTCCCTTTCCCTATCTGGTCCTGCTCAGGTTCTTTTATTGTATGTTCTTCTTTTTCCTGAGCTGCTTCTTCTTCACCTATCTGATCTTCTTCAATTTCTTCCAATTTTGTTTGACTTCTTGTTCTGTAGTAAACTTCAGGAATTTCTACCACCGGTATCCAGTCCTGACTTGTGCTCGGTTGTTCTTCTGTAGCTTCTCTCGAATCTCGAGCCTGAGATTCTTCAGCTGGGCAACCTTCAGCTTCCTCAGTGATTGATGCTGACTGAGGATTTTCTTCTTCAGGGTCTGGTACTCTTTTGGTGTGGCTTACATGAATCCAATTAGGAAATCCTGCACACTTCACTGCTGTATTGGTAGTCAGTATGACTTGACAAGGTTTTCCCCATCTAGGTGATAGACACGTCTCTCTGGTGTGATTCTTCACTACCACCCAGTCACCAGGATTCAGATCATGTTCTTGTTCAGGCTGCCTCGAAACTGCGTCTTCTCCGACCTGATGAGAGACAGAACGCACTAGGTCAGCCAATCCCTTGCAATAATCCAGAACCATATCATCAGATATATTCAGCAGTTTGTTTATGGGAACATGTGCTTGTCTCATTGCTCTTCCCATCATTATCTCGTGTGGGCTCAATCCCGTATTTCTATCAGGAATGCTTCTGAGTCCCATTAAGACGAGTGGCAATGCATCCGGCCACTCCAATGATGTTGATGCACACATTTTTCCCAGTCTGGATTTTATAGTGCCATTCAATTGTTCAACCACTCCAGAAGCCTCTGGACGATATGCACAATGCAATTTTTGTTCAATTTGGAATGCTTCACAGATTATTTATAATAATTTATCATTTGAAAGTGTCTCTTTGCCATCTTGGAACAAGTAATTAAAAATAAAGTATATAAAAAAATATGGCAACCAGCGCATATGCAGGTGATAGCGTGGATTGTGGCCAAAATTTAATATTACGGTTCACTGTTTAAATTACCATAACTTACAGGATTAAGCCCCAGTCCCAGGCTGGTCTCCTCTCCTCTAGGTGAAGGATCTTTGCCACCGTATTATGATTCAAAGAGTTATTCCGGCATCACAAGCCAATTTCAAGTACAATTCCAAGTTCAGTCAATGATGAGAGTTTGAATAAGTTTTAAAAGCTTTATTCTCATTAAGAGATTAGTATTGTCTTTTTATTCTTTTTCCTTATTTGTATTAGGCAATAAATCTTTATTACATTAGCAGAAATCTCATAAAAAGGCTTGGTTAGAATCAAATAGACAAATAATGCATAAAGTGCATTCCATATAGGAATAAAACCCTATTCTAACTGTTAATACCAGAATTTCAGAGTTAGTAGAACCCATGAAGAGTTCAATTTCAAAGGAAAAGAGTGAGATTAAAGGAGCATAAAGCTCAAAGCCAATTTTAAGCAGCAGAACTTCCCATAAAGAGTAGTTCATGTAACTCACCCGAGTCTCAGTAATTTGAGTAAGTGATCATACAGTTGCAGCAGCAATCTGCAAAAACAAAGCCTCAAAATGAAGTAAAGATGAACAGAAGCAGCAGTAGCCACAGCGGTCAGTCTAGGACAAGAAGGTAGGTCGAAAAACCATTGAAACTAACTAGGAACATGCACTAATATAAAAGACATGAATACATGTTGTAGACATTGTAGCAGGCTTCTTCCTCTCCGGACCAATTAAATGGCAGCTCTCCTCTGCGAACAGGTTCAGTTCTTCCCTTCCCATTTAGACTACATGCGGATTGTAAAGCCTTATCACAAGTTAGCTACAGACATTCTTAGTTAAGTTCTGGAACCATAAGCTTCAGTTCCCATTATCATCGATTGCAGGTTGGCCTTCTAAAATAATTGTTTCACTGCGTACACAATGAACTATGCTAAAGAAAAGAAACATTAACTTTGCCAAATACTGTTTAGTAATGCATTTCATTAATATGAGCAAGAAATATTGCTTTGAATGTGCAACTATTCTATTCAGGCATTATGTGAACTAGGGTGAGAACCAGAAGTTAATCATTTACAAACAATATGCTGCTTAGTGAAATAACACATTTGGTTAAAACCAGAACATTCTGCAGTTATGACAAACATTTTTAAGCATGTCACATTGAGGTCAGACTTCTAAATTATATTTGTGCAAAGTTCATCAATATTAGGTTCACTTCTAGTTAAGGGAAGTTTGCTTCTTAGTATTTCTATGGCCTATGCACAAGGCCACTGGGATTATGCAGCAGGAGAGTGTCAAATTATGCAAAGGGTTTGAGTAAATTATGGGGCAAGCCAAGGCAAATTATACAGCATAATGCAGCACATTTTGTAATAGTATTACTTGAATATTTCAATATTTTTAAACTTGGTAACACTCTCTGGGCATGGGTGCACCTCATTAGTACCAGTTTAACACCCAAATATAGTAATAAGCAACAGAAAGGTGACCAATCCAGCAGTGCAAAGAACCTCCCACTGCGCGGCAACACTTGTCATTGCATTTTTAGTAACTTTTGAACTAGAAACAAAAAATGTTTTTTTGTTAAAATCTGCAGATTTTGCGACTGGTGATGGATTATGTGGCAAATCTATAATTATGCGAGAATAGCTGCAGCCGCACAATTGCATAATTCCAGTGGCCCTGCCTATACACATAGCTTTGACTGCCTATTGCAGTTTGCACATTTTAAATGCGTGTCATTTCAGCACATTTTGCACATTTTTAACTGTTATTGTAAATAATTTGCATTTTAATTAGTCGACCTTATCACAGGTTTGTACATTAGAGCCATCTTCCAACGATTTATTTATACTTTGACACAAAAACCAATCCAAAATGGCCTCAGTCTTTGGACATGGGTACACACTCACAATGGTCAGCCAAGAACGGCTTTCTGGTATGGTATAGTAAAAAGAAAAAACCTTAAAAGATGACTACACAGAGGCAGCCATTATTCAATGGTTTTTCCCATAAATAATGGCAAAACAAACAAGCATTGGCAAATTCAGTAGCTCTTTTGCTCTGGTCTGAAAGGGAAGACCTAGTGTGTTTGCCAGTGCTTGTTAACATTAGATAGAATCTGTTTTAAGTTTCCTTCTATGTTTTATGGTAGTGCATTAGCCTCCTCTTTTTAAAGGTAGCGTATTGACCATTTGTGAGCCTGGTTTTGCTGATTTCATCACAACTATAACTGTTCCTCTTAACTGTTCATCAGTTGTCCAGCCCTCTGCAGTGTGCTAATAGCATCACACAATTGCTAGCTTCTCCCTGCAATCCCACTTGCAGTGGGCTGAAGACTTTAAAAATGCACTCTCCTTTCCTCCCTTGTGTTATAAATCAGTCCCCTTTAGTGTGCTGATGACATCACTGTAGGACTCTATTCTCCTTAAGTTGTAAACTAGTCCCTCTGCAGTGTGCTGTTGACATCACAATTTTAGTAGTAGACCAGAGGCTCATATTAAGCAGTTTTTTTCTTGATTTATTTAAACTGCAGCCAAGCAAAAATTACACTCCCCAGAAAAAACAAACATTAGAGCTACAAAATGAGATCACAGTAGGAACAGCCAATAGGACGTCGAGTAATCCAATAACTGTCTTGACTAAGAGCAACAAATCCTCTTTCTTTGCTGCTCGCAGTGAAGATAAGTACTTTTTTTAATTCTCTAGTATAAATTCATTTATTGTGCATATTTTCCATACTATTTCATTGGCTTTACTTGTTTTATGGGACTTATATTCTTAATATCTCTGTGCGCTTGCTTGTGTTTTCCCTTCATGCTTGCATCTCTATAATGGTCACCAGGCTGCCTTTACGGAACGCTCCTCATAACTGCTTATTCCTCATTGGGTCTGCTTTATTCTGTCCTGTGTTTTTAGCTTCCGCTGCCTCCTGCTCCTGTCAGCCGTATCCTCTGCATCTCCGGCTGGAGTCTTCCGACGCAGAGACTCTCAGAGGTGAGCCCGCCTGTGGCGTGGTTTTCTTCTCTCTCCCCTCGCTTCTCAGTATCACTGGGAGTTGGTTCCTGGTAACTCCCCCTTCTTGGGTTCCATGCCCCTCCCAGCATAACCGCACCCCTTAATATTCTAGTTGTCTTCTCTTCAGGGATTTTAACACTTTATGTACAATATTTGTGCCATAAATTATTAAGATACTCAAATTTTTAAAGATAATTTAAAATTCCTTATCAAAGATTATGTTCAGCAGGCTGTGTCAGTCTCTATGCTGGACATTTAAAACAATTTAGAAGTCTATATCAAAAATGTTCTCTTCCTCCAACGAAGGCCCTTCTGTCAAGGGCAGGAAATGTGCAGCTACCCTCCCGGGGTCTTCTAAAGGCATTTCAATAAAAATTGGTCCTTCCACCTGAGAAGTTTCTAAATCAGGGCCTCCTTTTTCCCTTATTCATATATCCCACTTAAGAGACACTGATGACGAAGATGATGGTGTTTTGTTTGACACAGACAATTTGGACCGATCTGTGGATCCCACTGATTATCGGCCTATGAAGAAAAGGCAAACAAATTCTCCTCATGACTAGGTGTTTCGCACCCAGTGTCTCATGAATTTGTGGATCAGCTTGGTGAATCCATGTTCAATCCCTCTTTTATTGACCCTCCAAACTCAACAGAGTGGTACCCTGCAGATCATGTAGTGGATTATGTTTCCTTTACTTACATAATGCTCTGGATAACTCCACTAGAAAGAAATTAAAGTCTGAGTGTCCCCGCCTTTTCCTGCCCAATAACATCACAGCTACCCCTATTATTGACCCTAATATGCTGATGTATGTCACTAAATTTGGTAAGGACCCTAAAAAAGGGGTAGTCAGAGCCTGATCATATTGTCAGGAGAGGATGCTGGATTTGGTGGGTCCTCTCACCAGAATATTGGATTTGGCGGAGAAGGCGAAGATGGTCTGCACTTTGATCGATCCTCAGACTCTTTCCAATTGGGCCCAATGGGCTATTTGCATTCTTGGTAACGCAAATGCTCAAATTTCTCTGGAGTGAATAAAAGAGCATATTGCTGAAAATTTACCCCAAGCTTGGTTTTCTGGTTTCCAAAGAGAAAGGCCCCTTGGTCAAGGGATTATTGTTTAGAGACTCTTTCATCAAAGAGTTAGGGAAATATGTCTCTACCTTTGCCACCATGGACAAAGCTCAGCTTTTCCTTAAAAAGATATTTTCTTCTCGGGTTTTCACTAGGGCCGGCAAAGGTTGGAGTCACTTTGCCTGCCGCTTCTCCGACAGGGGTCAATACCCCAACAGAGGCACCTTCAACCAGCAAAATCAACTCAACACCTATTCTGGATACAAGCCTCAATTCTATCCCCACCGCGTCAGAAGGTACCGGTCCAGAGGCTATAGAAACAAAGGAGAACAATACTCAGGTAAGTGTTTGCAGTTCTGGCCTTCCTCCTGTAGGAGGCAGATTGCCTCTGTTTCTAAATTCATGGTTTTCTCTCATCACAGATTCCTGAGTAATTTACAGCCTCCAGTTCAGTTTCAACTCCCTCATCCTCTTCTTTTTTCTCAAGATCAACATCAGCTCATCCACAACGAGATTCAGTCTCTTCTTTTCAAATTAGCCATAGAATCAATCCATTTTGATCCTTTTCTCAGCAACATCTTTTTAGTTCAGCAGAAGAACAGGACATTTCATCTTGTTTTGAATCTCAAAATCTTCAACAATTTTGAAGAATACCGCCATTTCGAAATGGAGACTATTCTCCACCTCAGGGATATCTTACTTCAAAATGATTGGTTGGTCAGACTAGACCTTCAAGATGCTTACCTTACTGTTCCAACTCATCCCTCTCACAGAAAATATGTCCAGTTTCAATGGGGGAAATCTTTCTATCGTTACAAAGTTCTTCCTTTTGGTCTGTCTTCAGCTCCTTGGTTTTTCACCAAGATACACAGACTGGTTGTAGCTTTTCTCAGAGCTCAGAGAGTTCAACTTATTGTTTATCTCGACGACTCTCTCATTATGGCCCAAGACAAGAATCTTCTTCTTTCTCATTTACACCTTTGCCAAGATCTTCTTCTTCGTTCAGGTTATCTCATCAATATCCATAAATCACCTCTAGTCCCTCCTCAGCAATTGGAATTTCTGGGTTTTCTGATAGATACTTCTCGCTCTATCCTTCAACTTCCTCAACACAAGGTCGAGATTTGTCATTCCTTAACTCTTCCTCATTTCTCTCTCAGGTTCCTAGCCCGTCTGGTAGGGCTTCTGGCTTCTTCAATCCAAGCGATCTTTCTATGTCTTCTTCATTATCCGATTAAAAATCTGACATCTTCTCAAAGGTCTCGCCTATTCAGACCCAGTTTCTTTAGATCCATAATCCAGAGAAGAACTCCTTTGGTGGCTGACTCACTTAGAAGCCAGGAACAAGAGAACAATATTCTCTGCCGCCCTAGATCTAGTCTTAGAATCCGATGTAAGTCCGAGAGGTTGGGGCACAAGATGTGGTCAGTCCTCGACTGGAGGTACGTGGTCTCAGAAGGAGACCTTCTTGCACGTCAACAGATTAGAGATGCTTGTAGGTGCCTTTGCCATCCAGCCTTTTACAAAGGAAAGAGTAAACTGTACCATTCTTCTGCGAATGGACAATCTGACAGCGGTAAGATACATCAACCATCTTGGGGGTACGAGGTCCAAGAATCTGGCAGATCTCACCAAACATCTTTGGGAGTACTGTTTACAACTAAATATCTCAGTCAGAGCAGTTTATCTGCCAGGGAATTTAAACATGGAGGCAGACTGGTATTCCAGACATCTTCAGGATTCAAGCGATTGGCAACTGCACCTTTCGATTTTAAATCATCTTTCATTTTCATTAAATCATTTGGCAATATGTCAATAGATCTTTTTGCCTCACCTCAATTACCAGCTTTCCTTCAGTATTGGCCTCAGAAACTTCTCTATGCCTTTCCCCCCTTTCTTTTCATCCCAGGAGTTCTTGTTCAGACACGCAGACAGCACTCTTCTCTGGTCCTCATAACCCCTTTCTGACAAGCACAACCTTGGTATCCAACTCTGTTGGGATGGCTTCGGATCTCCCTGTTTTGCTCCCTCATTTCCCTGACTTACTGCTCAACACTCAGGGTCTTCAACACAACATGATACTAGAAGGTTCCCTTTTTCTGATCGCCTGGAGGATTTCGGGGCATCCCGGAGAACCCCAGGAATTTCAGAGGAGGCTATTAAATTTGTTCTACAGTCTTGGGCCCCTGGCCCAAGTTTACAGATCGACCTGGCTCACCTGATAAAGCTGGTGTATGGACAGGAATTCAGATCCCTTTTCAGCCCTTGGCTTCTCAGGACAAAGCCTATCGTACCATCAATACTTATAGATCAGCTATTCCAGCTGAACATTACAGAGTAGATGGCAGGCCCATCAGAGAACATCCTTTGATTTGTCAACGTTTAAAGGGAGTAAGATTTGTTATACCTCCAATTCCTAAATATAACACAATGTGGAATGTCAATTTGGTGTTAAAATTATTTGTTGCATGACAAGTCAATGTATCATTCTCTCTTAAGCAACTTTCTGCAAAATTAACAATTCTTTTATGTTTGATTTAATATAAAATGTTTTTTCTGATGTTGGAGCTTTAGATGTGTCTTCTTTCCATTATTCTCCTCTTGGGTTTTCCTTTCAGGTTCACAGACGTACCAAAACCAACTTATTTATTATTGTTTATCCTTTCTTCCATTCTCAACCAAAGTTGTGTGTTGGAAACTGTTTGAAAACTCGTGTTACTCGCACTGCAGATTTGAGATCTCCCTCTTCTAATCAATTACTCATTTCCTTTTAAAAAACCCATAAACCTGTATCCTCTCCCACCTTAGTCCGTTAGACCAAATGGGCCACGTCCTTAGCAGGAATTAACATTGATTCTTTTAGTGCCCATTCAGTAGCAGTAGTAGCATTTTATTATATAGTTGATTAAAACCATAACAATTACACATAAAATAAACAAACAATCACCATGATAGTCTAAATTTTCAAGTGCTTAATGTTTGTTTATTTTATGTTTAATTGTTATGGTTTTAATCAACTATACAATAAAATGCTACTACTGCTACTACTAGTGCCCATTCAGCCAGAGGAGCTATGGACTCTTGGGCTTTCTGAGCAGGTGCCAGTTTACATGACATTCTCAAATCTGCAGATTGGTCCAATGTAAAAACTTTTACAACTTTTTATTGCAAACCAATTTCACATGTCTCTGATTCTTTTATTGCAATTCTTTGAACATATTTGATATGAGCCTCCGGTCTTGTAATAAAATGGAGATTTTCCTAGCCTTGGTGTCAGAAGGGCTAGATTTTATTAAACACACGGAGGCGAGTATTATCTCACCAATGTTTTATTAATCTTCCTTGGTTTCTTTTCTGCAGTACCAGCACCTTCCTCCAGCATTGCTTCCCTGATCTGTCTGGTTTGATTTCGCCTTCGCAGGATACAAAGTATCTCCACAGATCTTTTTTCTTGAGCCGCCGTGTTGCTCCTCACCTCCATACTGACTGCTTTACAGACTTGTTCACCATGTTACTGACCTTTTATTCAGTTCTTTTGTTTATTTCTATACCTCTTTGATTTACTCATGCTTCAAGAAAAGAGAATTTGTTGCTCTTAGTGAAGACAGGTATTCAATTACTCGACGTCCTATTGGCTGTTCTTATTGTGATGTCATTTAGTAGTTCTAATGTTGGTTTTTTCTGGGAAGTGTAGTTCTTGCTTGGCTGCAGTTTAAATAAAGCAAAAAAAGACTGCATAATACTCACCTCCGTGTCTTTAATGGAATCTGGCCTTTCTGGCACCAAGGCTAGGAAAATATCAATTGCAAAACCCTCTCCTCCATGTTGACTGTCATCCTTGCCCCTGGAGCGAGATGACAGCACCACAATTACAGAGTTATCTGTGTACTCTCTGTTGATCATGTTGTTGGCTCTCTGTAAGATTATATACATAGACACGTGTTTCTCTCTTCCAGCTTTGAATTCACTAATTGTAGAATGAGGCATGTACTCAAGCAGGGCGGCCAACCATTAAGCATTTTGAAGGTTTGTCCTGCAAACGTGGCTCCTGTCCTGCTGCCTGCACAAGGCACTGCAGGGCATCCTTTGTCCTGCATTTTGGCACCCCGCCACTTTTAACCATCTCAATGCACAAGCAGCTCTCACTCTTTTAACCATTTATGAGTTGTGACCGAGGACCCTATCAGTGGCTAGGAGGGAGGAGCTGCAACACAGCAGGGGTCCTGAACAAGGCTTCTTCAGGAGCATCTTCATCCAGCCATCTGACAATAAACAGAACTGAGTGTGAATGAAAACCATTCTGGGGTCCTGTCATGGGATTATGCCCTTGGTGTTTAATTTTTTCTTTTAACCCTGTCTCAGACTGCAGGCATATTGTCAGACCAGTGGACACTGGCACGATGAGATTGGCACGATGAGATTATAATCTGCCCAGGGTCAAACACTTGCTTAAAGTTGTAGACTCAAGAACACAGCACACTTATTGAGAGTGGCAGCCAATAAGCGAGTGATGCTTGTCGGTATATACGTATATTTCCTTCAGTCAATATTGCATTAGTCTGCAGGAACTCAGCTTCCATCTAGGAGCCCCGGACTCAGCTCAGCTTAGAATCAGAAGTACACAGGGATGGACACAGGATAGCAACGAGCAGGCAACTTCGAGAGACATACATTTAAACAAATATACATGCTGCTGATAAAATGCCTCTTATGTTTATTACTCAGTGTGCCGTTTCCAAGAGCTGTCAGACCAGGTCCTTCTAGTACCTAATGTAAGGGTACTCACTAGTATCGACTGAGAAGGTGCAATGCCTAGTTAGCTCTTCTCTGATTTGAGCCAGCAACAGGTCTTCACACGAGTTACCTGTCATTAACCCGCGTAGAAGGGTTTCATGCGACACTATCTCTGCGGCGGTAAGAGATGCCTCACTTAATGTGCTCTCGAGACATTTCATCACTGTTTGATTGATTAGTCGCCACTGTGGAACTGGAACACACGACATGCAAGATGGCTCGGTCAATTGAACTCTCACAACTGACATCTGTTTGTGATTTGCGGGTCATTAGATCTATCTATCTATCCATCCATTCATCTATCTATTTATCAATCGATCAATCGGTCGGTCGGTCTTTCTATCTATCTATTAAATTGTTTATTTGAGCGCATTTATTTCTGGATGGTCGATTGAGCCCTTCATGTGCCCAGTTCATAAACCGAAAACCATTAAATTAGGCAACAGAGACATTTTTTACTTACACTTCTGCAAAAACTGCCATGTCAGACTCACAAAAAATAGTATTCTGTTATTGCCTACATGTACCACACAGGGCTCTGGAGTTCGTGCATTACTTTGGTATTTCTTTCACGCTGAGATCTTTAGTAAGCAGATACTTTCTGCATTAGGCTGTTTTCAGGCAAGCTTTTGCTCAATTAATGTCACAATGTCAGTATTAATGTAAGTTAACATGAGGTATTGCGAATATTTATATAGCCTTAGAAGTGCATAGACTTTTTTTACGATTAGTGCCTAAATAATTGTGATGTTTGGATAAGAATACACCACACCCTTAAGTTGCTTTGGCCATCTGTGCCTCTCGCTGTTGATCCCTCCTTCATTCCCTTACATGCCTCTACTTCTCCCACTCCCATTTTATTTGAACTTCTCAAAATATATGCTTGACTGTTCACTATAGTCTTAACATGAACAAATGGTGGTATCATGAGTTGTATTATTTTTGCATTATCATTTTTTTTTGTTTAGGATGACATTCACGGAACAGCTAAAATACAACAATGAATACAAGTGTTAGATATTGTAGGTTGCCCTTTTCTGGAAGTTGGGGATTCATATTAAATTCTGGTTTCTCCTGATGAAGCCCCAGGTGACAGAGCATCCAGGTGTTGAAACATATGTCTACCACATGTACAAAGGAAGCTCTGGATGATTGGTACTTTGATTGCTAATATTTGTTAGCACTCTGGCCATAACAGTTTTATTCTTTCTTTTCTTTTTTATCTTTAAATGTTGATACGTCATGTAGCAGATATTAATGTATTATAATTTGAATCTGTGCTTCTCTATCAATAACATAACTAAATGGAATTTTTGCATTAAGGTGCACATATAATTGCAGTCTACAATAAATTTCTTTTTTACAATTTTTCGATTTATATTGTACAGAAAGAAAATGTTTACATGTATGCAAATTTAAGAACCATGGCATGCGGCCATTCAATATGGTGCAGTAAGCCATTCTAGAAACATATAGATAAGCCTTTGCATTTGTCAGAGATGTTCATTTTCTGACTTTGTTAAATATAATCATTTTTTGAAAGACTAGATCGTAGCATTGTAATTGTTTTATTCTTGTACTCCCTATTTTTCGATAGCACCCATTTAGTTCGCTTAGGACTTCAACAAGCAAATACATATCTTTCTGCTGTGAGATTCTTTTTCAGGTCTGTGATGAATGGATAAACGAAGAAGAGAAAGAAGGAATAAGTAAAGAGGTAAAGTTTTATACCGCAGGCTACAAATGTAATTGACTCTAAGCACGTTCTGACCATCGGAGTAGATAATGGGGTGTGGCAAGATCATTTGTTTTTCAGGGTCTTCCCGATAGGCTAGGTGAAATGCTTCAGTGTCACGGTCAAGGGGGTACCTAGTGTAGCTCCCTGAACTGCAAAGCGTCTTTTTAGTTGGAGGAGTGGAAAGTGAGCTCAAGGGCGCAGACATTTGTTGTGATGCTGAAGTTCAAGGCAGGTTCTTTGAGGATACCTATAGGTGAGAAGTTTTTGAAGGTTATGTGGGGCCTTAATGGGGATGCTGTGGGGTGTTATCAGAACCTTTGATGACAGGGTCCAAAACCAGCTTGAGATGGGTGAACTGTCATTGTGGCAGAACCAAGTTGAGGACATTGGTGTAGTTTCATAGTGGACGTTGTGGTAGTTGTAATTGCTACTATTTGCCTCCTGAGGTTGAGAGGGTGATGTTGGATGAGAAAAAGAAGCAATAGGGAGGGGCGACGCCCCCTCACCCATTCCTGGTTTATTGTCAGATGGGGAAGTAGTAAGCAACCCCTAAGATGTTGACTTTGGATCTTTGGGTCTGAGAGTGATGAAAAGGTTCCTTTATGGCCCTGTAAAAATGTTGTTTATGTCAGGGTAATCTCGCATAATTCGTGGCATATAGTGTTACACTTGTTACGTGAAATGGCCGAGATGACGCAATTATGCCATGTCGTGTAGTTGCAATTTCCTTATGGTAAAAATCCTATAATGAGCACTGAAACAATGTGAACAGAACGTGAAGTGGCTGTTGTGGGCACCCCATGCAATTTTGTACTTTTTATTTCAGCACGAAATATGTCCTTGTGTCCAAAATGCATGTGATAATGCTTTCTAGGCCACAAATAGCGCAAAATACCAGGGGTCCTATTATACTAAGTGCTCAGGGGGAGCAACGGGCGTTTACGCCAGCTTTTCGAACCCCCGGGGCTCTGTGGTATTACAGAAGTGGCCAGAGACGCTTGTGCGGCCCCTTCTGTAATACCCATAGCGCTGGCGCATGTAAAGCGCCAGCGCTATCTGCAGGGGGCGTTCCCTTATTTGCATGGGGGCGTGCCCCATGCAAATAAGGGAATCCCCTTGCCTCTGCACCCGCACCATATTACAGACGTGGGCGCATAGGCAAGGAAGCCCTCAGGAGACGCACTGACAGTGCGCCATTTAAAAGGTGGCGCACTGTCAGTGCGCCTCCTGAGAGCAGCCCTCTGCTGGGGGTAAAAGGGGTCCTATGGACACCCCAAACATCCCTTTGCAGGTGGGTGAAGTCATTGACTGCACCCGCCTGCAAGGGCATCTCTAATCCCCCTTCAAAGTGCAGCGGGTTGCCGCCTGCACCGTGAAACATGGAGCGGCTTCAAAACAGCTGCTCCGTATTGCACTGGAATGCGCTGCCCCCAGGGCACCGCATGTTTGCGGCTGCCCTGGGGGCAACGCATTCATGGTAATACGGTGCACTTTCATTGTTTGCGCCGGGTGCACCTTTTAAATAGTGCGCCCGGCGCAAACAATGAAAATGCGCCTTCACCATAATATGGCCCCAGATAATCATTTTGCATAACTTTGTGTACGTTTTTGGAAATTTCACGTAACGTCTGGAAAAGAAAATGACACGAATTTCGCACGGACTAATTTCCTGTGTTATTGAGAAACACAGAGCTTAATTTGTGCTGGCATGGCAGCTAATTGTCAACACCGGCACATATGAGAGCTGCCACATGGCTGCGCTGTTTGTGTCATTAAGAGATGAGCGGGACAACAGTTATTTATTAATTTAATATACATTAAAAAAATAACTATTACCAACGGCCAATCCATTCTTACAGCTTTGAAGGCCTCGGAACAGTCTGAATTTTCACACTGATAGGAGTGTGATGGTTAGAAGTTGTGTGGGTACTGCCATTGGCAGCGCTGGCAGTGGCAATGGGTGGTGCAAGCTGCGGGGATCTCCTGACGAGGGCCCTGACACTTATTGTTTTACAAATTAAGCACTGAAGAAACAGCACGAAGTACTTGACTGCCTCCCTCTCTCCATCGTTGCCTTTGGGCGAGAGCTGCCTTGCTGTTCAAGGCATGGGAATACCGCCTACGAACGACACAAACATAAATTGTACTGAACAAAAGATGTGATGTTGTACAATATGCAAACATTGCCTACCAAGTGGAGAAGGCAGGGAACACGAAACTATTATTTGCAAAAGCAAATTCAAGAGCCTGATGGCATTAAGTCAGAATAAGTGTGCCATCTTTCTTGCATGAACCGAGAGGCTGTTGTGAGTGGTGTTCTGCCCCTTGGGTACCACTGGCCACACGAACATCACTCCTGAAGGTTCTCGAGTTTGCTCTTTTAAGTAGACATTTTCTTAAAACATGGTTGGTCCTGCTACAGCGATGAAATTGGATTTTCACTGGCAGCCTCAGTGGAGTAAAGTGCGCATGATGGGGCCCAGGAGAGAAAGGCATTCCAATTTTACCTTATGTATTAAACAAACACGGAAATGGAGAGAGAGAGAGAGAGGTTTTGCGAGTTGAAGTGTGCATCAAATAGAGCTGTGAGCAAGAAGATGTGGAAATGAGCAGGACTGGCTTTAGCGCGTTGGCGCCTGGTGCTGCAATCTCTTTTGGCGCCCCTCCAATATGACCTCCTCCTCGAATTCCCTCACTACCACCCGGGCAAAAGTGCCCATCATTTCTCCATAGCCCCTCTCTCACATACATTTAATTTGTTTTAAAGCACTGGTAATGGCTGGCTTTACTATTCCACTCAGCTATTCACACAAAAACAGATCTGTTCTTTGCAGCAGGCAGATTAACCCTCTCTGCTACTTTATGGTGAGTCAAAATTGCCACTAGACTAAACTCAGATCCCTCCCTCCAGCAGCAACATTAATCACAAGTTATTATGACATTTTTATTGCTGCCTGAAAGCTGGAAGGAACTTTGGAGCAGGTGCTTTTAAATCGTATGCTATTGCTAAACACAGCTCCCCCCCCCTCCAGGTCAGCGCCCAGTGTGGCTGCACTGGTCACACAGCCCTAAAGCTGGCCCTGAGAATTCTAGAGAAACAATTTTCGCCTAAAAAGAAGGGTAGCGCATAAATGACCTGCAAATTAGTGTCGCTCTAGCAGGTACTTTATTCCAGGGTACTGTGATGTTTGTTTTAAGTGGCGTGACGCATGCAAAGACCATCATCTCAAAGGTACTACAGGAATGCCTACCATTGGATGGAACTCAGTGGCGGGTGGTGAGCCTCAACACTGGAGGGGCATCGGGGGGACCGAGAGCCAAACCCAGTGGGGGCCAAAAAGATAACATTTTTTAATGTACGTACCCACTCTCTCCTCATTGTTTCGCTCTCCTTCCTGTTTTCTTCTTGGACACCGTCAGCGCGACGGCACCTCATGGAGGCCTCAGGCAACCCCTTTTTGCAAATCCATATGCTGCTCTAATGCCATAGATGAGCAGCATAAGAGCAGTGCCAGGATTGGCTGGAGTGGGCTGTGAGAAGTTGGCCTGGCATATGCTGTCCACTAATTATAGTGGGCACCTTGCACCAGCCCAAACAACCCCTTATTGGAGATAGGTTAAAGACAACCTTATTGAAAGCTATCCTAGTGGTAGCTATGGAGAGCAGCCTTCAGGCTAAGTCTTGAAGGAATGTAAAGCAGCTTGTTTTACCAGTCTATAATCTCTTGAGTGACCAAATGAAAGAGCACCACACCAGGTATATATTCAAAATATATGTATTTATTGCTAAACACACCCCTCTAGTCTCTTTATGAGGCTAGAGTTCGAAATACATAAGTTATAAGTTATTAAATCACAGTAATAGCACAAATACACGTTTGGGCCCTAGGGGCGTACCAAACCATATACCAATAAAGTGGTATGCGAACCACGACTGAACTAGACACTAGGCCTAGAGCCTCTAGAAGTGCTTGGACCACAAGGAACCACCCAAGGTAGTGACACAGGGGACCTACGGGAGACGCGTGCAGTGTAAATACACAACCGCGATACGCCGTTGACTTCTATGGAGAAAGTCGGGATCGGGAAAATAGAGAAAAGGGACACTTAAAAGAGGACTAGGACAAAACCCTTTGAGATCTAGGACTTTGAAGAGTCTCTACCCACGGGAGCACCGGAGTACTCGTGTTACCTCACCCAGGGAAGCCGGGTGCATAGGTGCCTTTCGGGGTCGGGTTTCGTCGTCGATTCGAATGGCGATCTGCTGCAAAGTGCTGCTGGCGGCCAAGAGAAAAGTGTCCGGGTGGATCCAAGAGTGGATCGGAGTTCTGAAGAACCTGAAAGCAGAGGGGACAGAGTCTGGGTCACTAGCCAGTGACCAGGAAGGCGATGGACAGATGCCCACCGATGTCGAGTGCTTCAGGTGCATTGACGGTCGTCTTGACTCTTCAGCCACGAGGTCCAGGAGGCGTTGTCGGCAACCAGGAGCAGGATTTGGGCTGGTACACGATGTTTGTCAAGTGCTGAGGTGTCAGCGACCGGATTGGACCCAACAAGCCTTGGCAACGGCAAGTCTCGGTGAAGATGTAGATCGTCGATGGTGCAGACCAGCAAGGTCTGTGGAACTCACCCAGCGAGGGTAAGTGAGGGCAGGCCTGGAGCAACCAGGATGCCAAGTAAGAAAAGGATTGTCCTTCGTTAAGGGCTACTAGCCAACGGGCTAGCGACCGCGAAGGAGCCTCGTGACGCCGCACGTGGATCTGGCTTACAGGACACTCGTGGAGTGGGGGCCAGTGATCTTCGGTGCAGGTGGTGCTAGAGGCTAGGGCTACTCGGAGCCCAAAGCATGACTTCTGGGGAGACCCAGAAGAGGATGCACTTGCAAATATGCTCGGTGTCCAGGGGTCACGGTCTCAAGTCACCCACGATAGCCACAGGCCTCAGCTTTGCTGGGGACTCAGGGTAGCCTCGGGGAAGTCTGAGAATCCACCTCTGGTGATGCGATGACTTCGGCGTCCGACGGGAGCTTCAGAAATGCGAACCGGACAGATGCTTCTTTGGTGCCTGCCAAGCAGGGGAGTCACTCCTTGACCCCAAGGGAGATTCTTCAGTCCTCTAATCTTGTAGTAGAGCGTCGAAGGTCCAGGATTCAGTTTCAGAGTTTCGTCCAGGGATAATCTAAAGTCCTAAGGACTGGGTTCCTACCTTTATACTAAAGATAGGGGTTGGACTACTCTGTGGCCCCACCTATGGGTGGGTCAGGGCAGAGGGGTGGCTACACCCCTTTCCCTTTGTCCAGTTCGCGCCAAAGCAGGGGCTGCAAGCCCCTGATCTGGTTTGAACTGGGATATGCACAGGGACACCAAATGTGCCCCCAGTGCAGGACTTCAAAGCACCCGAAAGTGCTCCCGCCCAGCCCCAATACACATTATCCTGTCTGGGGAGGTGGTCACACCTCCCTGGGACAGGAAACCTATTGTCCAGGCCTCCCTGCCGGAGTTTCGTCCAGCAGCAGGAGGCCAGACTCGTGTCTGTGGCAGCAGCATCCATTTTGTGATGCCAGGGCTCTGGAAAGAAGTTACCGGACTAGTCAGAGTTAACATGTCTTTCCCTCTAGAAGGGTGGAATGCTACCCCCGCCGCCAGGATTGGTGGGGGGTAGTATTCCAAGATGTTTGACACCAAACACGACATGTTTAGGTGCAGCCATTCCAAAGTTAGCATTTTACCGCGAGGATATAATGCGCTTAAGAGTATATGGTCAGGCTGCACTACAAACAGCATCAGAGATGGTCTCCGAACGCTGCAGAGGGGCCCTGCTCATGCAGGGCACCCTCTCACATAGGAACCATGCACTCTACCTTCAGGATTGATAAGGCCTGCCTTAGGAGTGACTTATAGGTTTATATGTGTGTATGTATTTAGTGATATAGGTAACCTATATCACAGTAAGGAGGTGCATGCACTACCTTACCCAGGCTGCAGTAGCAGACCTGTGGTGTCAGTTTGGATGGCCTTCCAGGGGTGGCATAATACATGCTGCAGCCCTTGGTAGGCCTCTGAGGTACCTATGCCCTTGGTACATAGTATACCATATACTAGGGACTTATAAGGGCACTCCAGATTCCAATCAGAGATGTGCCTAAGGCACATGGAAACCTTTTTACAGAGAAAGCAGATAGAGTGGGGCCCTGAATAGCAGGATCCCAGTCCAACTAAGTCATAAACCAGCAAAACACCATAAAAAAAGTGGGGGCAACCATATAGTCAGATTCCACCTTCCTACATGGGCTTCCTCGACACTCCAGCAGGCACAGGAGGCCTGTGCCTGCTCTCCACCCAGCTGTCTGAGAGAGCTAGGTGGAGAGGTTTACACTGCGCAAGTAGGCTGGCCGTCTCAAGATAGCTGGCCAAAGTGACATGCACTGTGTAAACTGAAGTGAGCACCACTCCCCTGCTGCCAGTCAGCAGCAATGCCCCACCCCCAAACACTACTCATGCTGTAAGCAGTGAAAAATAAAACAGTAAATCATTTTATTACCGGGGGGGGGGGTGATGCTCCTCGGCCCTAATAGGGGGCCACCACTGCTGGAACTACAACACTCAAAGCCCGCATTGTACAGTTTGTAAACAGAATTTTGTAATAGCTGAGATGAATAGAGGCGAAGATAAATCTAAGAAACTTGAGGCTCCATAAATGACTGCTAGATCTCTTGCAGACTCAAAACCTTGTCACCCTCTTTTCTTGAAGGGATCAGAAATATGGATGCTGAAACACCTTCTTCATTGCTGAGGTTAAAATTCCGTGGAAAGAGAGTTTGCTTTTTTCAGGAACACTATGTGCAGTGCTCAGATGGATACCAATTGAGCCGCCTTGTGCAACTTTTCAGTGTTCGAGAAACAAAGGTGCTACTTAGGCTTTTTGGGGCATATTTATAAAGCTTTCATGCAGCGCAACAGGTCACCTTGCTGCGTTGCGTTGCATGAAAGGGAAAAGACAGGAATCTGCTGTATTTAACATAATATGATGGGCTCGTGTCTTCTCCTCGCACTGGCACCCTTTTGGCTACCTAGCGCCAACACAAGCACCCTTGTACCATGGTGCAAGGGGGCCTGCATTGTAAGCAGGATTGGTTTTGTAAAAAGAATTCTGAGAAGCTTTTTCCTCTTTCTATATGTGCTTAGGCTTTTTGTCTTTAAATCAGCGTTATTGATATTTACTAATTTGCATGAGTTAGTCATTGCAGCCATGAATAGCAGTTGTGTTTCCCAACCTAAACCGGTTACTAGAAATAATTTACTACTATTAGCTTATCTAAGATCCACCTTCAAGCTGCTCAGTGAGTCTTCAAGGATTCACCTCACCTGGTGGATTAGTTTCATTTAGAGTTGGGCACTGTATACAAAACCATAAAAATAAATTGACAAAACTCGCCAAGAGTCTCAGTTAATATTATAACACAGACTTACATGTAAGTCATGGTAGCTATAAGGCGTATTGGGCTAGTGCGGCTGCCACTGGACTGCTCTGATAAGAATGAGAGCACCACTTGAGCCAACATTTGTGCTATTGTTTTTTCCCTGAAAACCCCTGTCTTTTCCCTATGCAAGGACTCACTCTCGGCATCAGCCCATTTTCGCATCCGTCCCTCCCGCCTACCAAGAGATGGTGCCTCTCTGGGCTTCCCAGCCATTGCTGTCATCCCCATCCGCTATCAACAGGGGCCAGACCCGGGAATTTAGATCTTGCCTTCTTTGTTTTTGCTCTAGTGAAGAGGCCAAGCAGGTAGCCTATTGGGGTACACAACCCCGTTATCTCGGTGGATGCCATCAACTTATCAGTGACCCCTTTGCTGTAAGGTCCCAAATCTGGGCATTCATACACCATGTGGAAACACCCAGCTTCATTAAGAGCGTACCTGGGGCACGCACATAAGGTCGCCCCATACATTTTGCTTATCTTCCTAGGTGTTCGGTAGGTGCAACACTGTGGTCGAAATGGCTGCATTTGAAACAGGAGTTTCCGAAGTTTTCCCAGCATATGCCAGTATGTTCTGCAATTTTTCCAAGTCCCACCCCAAGTCTGTCTCCAGTTCAGTTTAAACCCACTGTTCTGGACAATTTTAAGGGCTTCCAATACAACATATTGCCAATTTCCCACCATAGCTATGTGTATAACGCAATTGTAGGACCTCATGGGCTTGCAGCTCACCAGTCGAAATACCCCCCAGCTCAGGAATGAGCCCTTCCAGCTCCGCATCACAGAAATGACCCCGCTGGGAGGCCATTTTAATCTGTAATCTCAAGGATGGACATTAGAGAGGCCAATGCAGAACACCCCCCCTTCCCCCACCGTGTCTATTCCCTCCTCTATCCAGTCTCTAGTTGATTCTCCGTGAATGATCTCGACTACCGCCAGAAACTGTTTTTAAAGTTCGCCGAGGGAAGCGATATAATTTACAACTTTTTATTCCTCCATTTAATCAAAATGCGAAGCATGTAGGAACGTAGGGCTCAGATGTGAGGCATTCAATGGCTATTCAGAGGCAACGCCATCCGAGCTCTACACAAGAGAATGCGCGCGCTGAGCAGCTGAAGAACAGCTTCTCCAGAACCGCTTGAGTCCCCCACGGTAACGACTTGACACCGTGTCACGCACCTTGAGAGCGGTGTCTCCAGCTGAGCTCGGCGGTAACAAACTTTTCCCAGAGTTGTACACGTTTCGCGTCTCCCACCACCACGTCCGCCAAGCTGCATTTCTTCCTTGTAAATTACAATTTCCCAGAAGCGACGTAATATCGCTTCGCCTGCGCTGATTTTGCAGCCGTTGGAGGGAAGTGTAATGGAGCTCGCGCACGGAGTACTCCCAGTAGTGCTGTCCAAATGGTTCCTAAATTGCACAAAAAGGATTCTTTCCACCTGAGCGTTCTCTAGTAATGGCTCCTCGCCCTCTTTGGCTCTTTTGCATACATAAACACGAAGGGAGGAAGCAACAGCAGACAAAGCAACAAATGTCTAGTGACTT